>CM067304.1:20142088-20699588 GCA_034231615.1 Meghimatium bilineatum
ATCTTTGAGCTGCTAACCAAAAACAAGTTAATGAGAGGCGGTGTAATCTCCACATCATATCTGTGGACTAGTGCGTGAATTAGGACCTTTTTTCATATGAGTTATTAAGCGAGGTCCCACGTCCCTCTTTGTGAGCAGATTCTCAGATAATCCTGCTGATATGTGAACGGCAAATTTTGCTGCGATTGGGACATATCTTGATTATGTTGTGGCGAACTCTGCTTTTTATGTGTTTGTTCATGATCTCCATTTTTTTTCAAGATTTATTCACAGATATTTATCATTACGTAAATGTGCTTGCCATGAGGTTCAGTGTGCGGCCAGTTCCCCATCCCACAACTAGCTAATAACCTTAGTGTGGCGATCAACAATTGATACCATAATAGATGAAGCCTATTGAGATATAAATGGAGTCACATGAAACCAAAGATACATGTTGAGATATAGATGGAGATTCACGGAACCAGAGATACATGTTGAGATATAGATGGAGATTCACGGAACCAGAGATACATGTGGAGATGTAGATGGAGATTCACGGAACCAGAGATACATGTGGAGATGTAGATGGAGAGACGTGGAACCGGAGATACATGGAACCGGAGATTATCTAATTAATATTGTACTCGTCTCAGAATGTATTTCGTCTCAGAATGTATCTGTATCGGCTTCATACTGTACCTGCTTCATTCTGACCTGCTTCATACTGTACTTGCTTCATTCTGACCTGCTTCATGCTGTACCTGCTTCATACTGTACCTGCTTCATACTGTACCTGCTTCATACTGTACCTGCTTCATACTGTACTTGCTTCATACTGTACCTGCTTCATGCTGTACCTGCTTCATACTGTACCTGCTTCATGCTGTACCTGCTTCATACTGTACCTGCTTCATACTGTACTTGCTTCATTCTGACCTGCTTCATGCTGTACCTGCTTCATACTGTACCTGCTTCATACTGTACCTGCTTCATACTGTACCTGCTTCATACTGTACTTGCTTCATACTGTACCTGCTTCATGCTGTACCTGCTTCATACTGTACCTGCTTCATGCTGTACCTGCTTCATACTGTACCTGCTTCATACTGTACTTGCTTCATTCTGACCTGCTTCATGCTGTACCTGCTTCATACTGTACCTGCTTCATACTGTACCTGCTTCATACTGTACCTGTTTCATACTGTACCTGCTTCATACTGTACTTGCTTCATACTGTACCTGCTTCATACTGTACCTTCTTCATACTGTACTTGCTTCATACTGTACCTGCTTCATACTGTACCTGCTTCATACTGTACTTGCTTCATTCTGACCTGCTTCATGCTGTACCTGCTTCATACTGTACCTGCTTCATACTGTACCTGCTTCATACTGTACCTGCTTCATACTGTACCTGCTTCATGCTGTACCTGCTTCATACTGTACCTGCTTCATACTGTACCTGCTTCATACTGTACCTGCTTCATACTGTACCTGCTTCATACTGTACCTGCTTCATACTGTACCTGCTTCATACTGTACCTGCTTCATACTGTACCTGCTTCATACTGTACCTGCTTCATACTGTACCTGCTTCATACTGTACCTGTTTCATACTGTACCTGCTTCATACTGTACTTGCTTCATACTGTACTTGCTTCATGCTGACCTGCTTTATACTGTACCTGCTTCATACTGTACTTGCTTCATGCTGACCTGCTTCATACTGTACCTGCTTCATACTGTACCTGCTTCATACTGTACCTGCTTCATACTGTACCTGCTTCATACTGTACCTGCTTTATACTGTACCTGCTTCATACTGTACTTGCTTCATGCTGACCTGCTTTATGCTGTACCTGCTTCATTCTGGCCTGCTTCATACTGACCTGCTCTGTACTGATGTGCTTTCTGTGAAACAAAATGTAACACTACAAAATGATACTACGGATTGAGACATATAAATAAAACCACTAAGAAAAACTACAAGAAAAAAAACACCAAATGAGGCCCTAAACAGAATGACAAAGTAAACACCACAAAACATAATAATAAAATACCATTAAATAAAACAACATAGTGAAACCACTAAAACAAATTACAAGGAAAACCAACAAATTAAAACCATTATGAAAAACCGCTGCAAGAGTACAAGTAAAACCACTAAATAAAATAATTATGTAAATGATGGAAAATAAAACCATTAAATAAAGCCACACTTAAAACCACTAAACAAACCAACTAAATAAAAGCACAAGGTAAAACAACAAATTAAACCACCAAATACAGCTACAAAATAAATCCACTAAATTAAACCCCAAAATAAAATCACTAAATTAAACCACACAGTAAAACTACACAGTAAAACCACTAAATAAAATCACTAAGCAAACCACCAAATAAAACAGAAAGTAATACCACTAAATAAAACAGAAAGTAATACCACTAAATAAAACCATAAAATGAAAACTCACTGTAAAATCGTTAACTAGAACCACTAAATAAACCACTAAGTAAAGCCACTAAATAAACAGATAAATAAAATCAACAATTTAAAAAAAACTGAACAAAACCACAGTAATACCTCAAAATAAAACCCCAAAATAAAACCACAAAAAAACACCACAAAATAAAACTACTAAATGATAACACAAAAGTAAAAAAACCCTATTATAAACCACAACATAAAACCGCTAAATAAAACAACGAAATAAAAGAAGCAAGTCATAACAACGTATAAGATTTCCATCTGCAAAAGATACGTTTGTGCATTTCTTCTGATAGTTTCTACAGAATATCTACTCAGTTAAATGTGCATTAGGGATTCAATTTCTTCAGTTATCAAGTGCTAAGACACCCCAAAAATTCTGTTACGGGTAACGGATAATAGATTTCATGTTAGCCAATTATGTTGTGTTTCTGCGTAGTAATTTTAGATTGGGATAGTTGTGTTCCGGCTATAGATTGTATCTAGAATGTATAGGCTGTACTCGTTTCAGAATGTAATTGATTCATACTGTACCCGGTGCATACTGTATCGGCTACATACTGTACCAGCTTCATATTGGAGCTTTCCCCCTCTGTGCACATTCCAATTCTCTTTATTCAAATTGTGCTTTTTTCAAATTGTTTTCTGTTAATATTGTGCTGTGATCAAATTATGCTGTGGTCAAATTGTGGTGTGGTCAAATTGTGATGTGGCGAAATTGTGATGTGGTCAAATTGTGATGTGGTCAAATTGTGCTGTGGTCAAATTGTGATGTACTCAAATTATGCTGTGCTCAATTTATGATGATGTCAAAATGTATTTTGTTCAGACTGTTCTTATTTATTTGATACCATTGTTCAGATTGACTTCCGGTAGTGACGTCCGTTGATGGAGGTTGTTTCTCTAATCATGTCTGGGTCATTCTGTCGATCGTTGGATTAATCAACTAACATCGTAAAGTCCAGACCGATTTGTGTAACAGAAGTCAGTTTATTCCAATTCTTTTTAATTCAATTTGTATTACAACATTGGATATTTAAGATATCACATGTGATTTCTCGTCGTCATCATTCTCGTACAGTGATCTAGTTACAATTCTTGTTCATTCAAATACACCACCAATCTCTTGAATGGATACCTACAGGCAAAAGAGCAAGGGGTAGACCAAAAGAAACACTCAGAAGAACAATACTTAGAGAAAGTAAAACAACCAATATTCATACTATTCAAGAACTGCACAGAATAGCTTTGAACAGACATAATTGGAGAGATCTGACCTCTGCGCAAAAGGAAAATGAATGAATGAATGAAATGTTCAGATTATCTCGCCTTCATGTCGTTGCTTTTATCCTTAAAGTATCTGGTTCACTATTAGCAACTTGTGCAACGCGCGCAGTATTCAGAGGGCTGTTGCCTAGTTCATTGAAAACAAACTATTAAATCGGTTGATCGATCGATACATTTCAAGTTAATTATCATTCGAAAAGTGATCCTGTGGTCTTCTAGACAGATCTGCGGTCCCATAAATGGGTCTCTGGATTTTACTCGTCGTTTGTACGACAAGTCTGTAGCCTCTAATTAAAAAATATTTCATTGTGGCTCCCGTATATGTCTACGTTGTACCCAGAAAACCGCATATGACAGACTGGAAACCACTGATCTAGGGGTCTCCACATGACTCAACGTTAAATATGCACAGGCTTAGGCTAAAGCCGATGTTGAGGATGCTTCTAAGACTGATATATACAGCCACTTCGGATAGCTTTTAGCAAAAATGTAAACAACTCCAAACTACTTTAAGTGATAACCTGCATATTAAGAGTTAATCCGGCAGTGCATGAATTGTTAGCGAGAAACAAGCATTTGCAAAAGGGAATACAGTTACAATATTGTTGATTCATTATGTTTCTGCTTCATCGTCGATTTGACCTATGCTCGTACCTTCTATAATGATTCGATTTGGCTTGCGGTACTACCTTCTATAATGATTCGATTTGGCTTGCGGTACTACCTTCTACAATGATTAGATTTGGCCTACGCTCTTTCCTACCTGTTCTAATGATTACATTTTGATAATATTATTATTAGTAAATATGATCTTCTGTACTTTATCACTTTTGCGTTGTTTATTAATTCTACTGCTGAGTTTATTCCTACTGTGGTTATAAACGACATAATGTATTCTAGTTCACCATTATCATCATCATCATCATATCCCTTCACGGTCGCAGGGGTGCCAATCTGAAAACATCAAAATAGAAAAAATTCTGGCATGCCTCTCTGTTCTCAGTTCCTTGTTCAAGTGTGAAAAATCTTAATCCTGTCCAATCTTTCATCAACTCTACAATCAACTCTTTCATCAAAACTTCAATCACCATTTTCATCAACTCTACCATTACCACTTCCATCAACACCTCCATCAACACTTCTATCAACTCTACCATCAACTCTTCATCAACACTTCCACCAACGCTTCTATGAACTCTACCATCAATTCTACCATCAACTCCTCTTCCATCAACATTTCCATGAACTCTACCAACAACATTTCAATCACGTCTTTCATCAATTCTTCCATAAAATCTATCATAAGCTATACAATCAACTCTTCCATCAACACTTCCACAAACGCTTCCATCAACACTTCCACCATTTCTTAAATTAACCCTTTCATCAGCTCATCAATCAACTATACCACCAACGCTCCCATGAACACGTCCATCAACTCTTGCATCAACGCTCCCATGAACACTTTCATCAACGCTCCCATGAACACTTCCATCAACTCTTGCATCAACGCTCCTAGGAACACTTCCATCAACGCTCCCATGAACACTTCCATTAGCTCTTCTTCCATCACCACGTCCAACAACTTTCTCATGAACACTTTCATCAAAACTTCCATCAACTTCTCCATCAACAGTTCCACCAACGCTCCCATGAACACTTCCATCAACTCTTGCATCAACTCTACCATCAACTCTACCATCAACTCTACCGTCAACTCTTCCATCAACTCTACCATCAACTCTACCATCAACTCTGCCTTCAACCCTACCATCAACTCTACCATCAACTCTACCATCAACTCTACCATCAACTCTACCATCAACTCTACCATCAACTCTTGCATCAACTCTACCATCAACTCTACCATCATCTCTACCATCAACTCTACCATCAACTCTACCATCAGCTCTACCATCAACTCTTCCATCAACTCTTCAACTCTTCCATCAACATTTCCATCACGTCTTCCATCAACTCTTCAACTCTTCCATCAACATTTCCATCACGTCTTCCATCAACTCTTCAACTCTTCCATCAACCCTTTCATCACGCCTTCCATCAATCCTACCACGCGAAAATCGCCATGTTTCTGTATTAATCCTTATTATCTCGTCCCCACCCTCTTTAATCAATGTTATTCTGTAATGTCAATGTCACTTATCGACTCCTGTTTTGTGTTCAACAGTTTCAACAGTGTCATGTCTTCGCTGGCTGATCCAGCAGAAAAGATTCATTAGTGTACTAAAGACTATACGTTTATAAAAGATTATACGTTTATAATCTGTGTGTTATAAACTTGACTGTGTGTTGTAACTTGACAGTGTGTTATAAACTTGACTGTGTGTTATAAACTTGACTGTGTGGTGTAAACTTGACTGTGTGTTGTAAGTTTATAAAAGATTTTAAGTTCATAAAAGATTATACGTTTATAAAAGATTATACGTTTATAAAAGGTTATAGGTTTATAATAGATTATAAAATAGTATATGTAAAAGACGCGGTTTCTGTCATGCTGCTGGTGGTTTTGGTTTTATAGATTCGAAACGTGTCCGCAATTATGAGCATATATAACATAGAAAGGGCAGTAGATTCGACGTCGCTGCTGTGATGGTTTTTTTTGAACAAATAAAAAAAAAACCAGAAAAAAGCTAAACAGTTTGATTTGTTAGTTTCTGAAGATTTTTATCTAGAAAAACGCTAACGAGATATATATATATATATATATATATAAAGAGAGATAGAGAGATAAGGAGAGAGAGAGATAAAAAGAGAGAGAGATGGAAGGGGGGTGGGCGGGCCTCATGCTTGTCTGTTTCTAGGTGTTACATATTATGTTCTATTTTCCTAGATATGGGAAGGTTTGGGGGGGGGGGTTTGAACCGAGTCCTCGTAAATTATACAGCCATTTGGATTCATTGAGAATCATCCGCCAAAATATGATGCTATTTAACTAAAACAGTAATCTTCATTGGTAACTTTCTGTACACTTCGTGTTGACCACTAAAGAAATTAACGGGAAAAGTCATATGGCATCACTTTTGAATGATAATATCCATTGAGTGTACAGGACTGTTATTTGAGTCCATAGTCCTCCTTCCGCCTTATCTAATTCTTAGAAAGATTTATTCGGAATGTGTTAGTTGATCGCCATTCCCATATGAGCAATGTTCGTGTCTGTGAGTTTTTTGATGTTCTATGTTCTTGTTCGTAGATGTTCTTTGTTTTTATCTATGAGTTGGTAGATCCAACAAAATAAAAGCTCACAAGTCGTAGAGGATTGACACTACTGTACTCGGTTTCCCATATTTACTCGCTCACTTTCAACGAAGCCTGCCGAGAGTGCCGCTAAAAGCACGTAACTCCGAAGCTTCAAATAATAATCCACAGGGATCTCCGAAAAATCCACCTTCTGGAAGATACAGAGCAAATCCAGACGACACGAGCCGGATTCGAACTCACTACCTCTTGAACACAAGGTGATCAGCTTAACCACTACGCTAGGGAGATCCCTGAGTTCGTAGATGTTCTATGTCATTGTATTTGTTCGCATATGTTCGTATGCCATTGCCTCTGAGTTCGTAGATGTTCTTGTCTAATAGCTTGTGGACGATCTTCTTCCTGCATTTGCATGGAACACGATTATATCTGAAACCTTGTCTCTTCTATAAACTTAACTGAGTTATGTAACTCGCACAGAGAACGTTATAGTTTCTCCTCCACTGTTGCTTCTCTGGACCAGTGTATTTGTCTCATAATTTTATATTCCGGAAATTTGTGAAGAATATGCTCTGCTGCCTGAGGTGCCTGACCCACTTGCTGTCCAATCTTGAACTTTGAATACACGTGGATGCGGAATCTATGTCATTTTCTATGGTTCTATACATGATAAATGTTCTTATCTACGAGTTCGTATGTGTTATGTTTTCATATCTATGAGTTTGTAGATGTTATATGTTCTTATCTGAGTTATTATATGTTCTAGGTTCTTATCTATGAGTTTGTAGATGTTATATGTTCTTATCTGAGTTATTATATGTTCTAGGTTCTTATCTATGAGTTTGTAGATGTTATATGTTCTTATCTGAGTTATTATATGTTCTAGGTTCTTATCTATGAGTTTGTAGATGTTATATGTTCTTATCTGAGTTATTATATGTTCTAGGTTCTTATCTATGAGTTTGTAGATTGTCTATGCTCTTGTCCAGGAGTTCGTAAGTGATTAATAGTTATATGTTATCATGTAACGAGATACGACATTCTATAACTATCTTGGAAAGAACAATTCAGGGAGCAAGGATAGGATACGGAGACAAAACATCCTGGACTAACAACATTTCGTGTTTACCAGGGTTTTTTCAAGACCCCTGGGATAATTTCTGAATCTACGGAGTTACGTGCTATTAGTAGCGTCTCGGAATACGGCGAGCTGCTCTGTTAAGAAGGACGAATTATATATGAGAAAACTTGTGTACAGTTACGTTTCTCCTTTTTTCCTTCTTCTTCTGAGTTCGCACACAAACTCCTGAAAATTAGTAGGATGCAGTCCAGAGAACGGAATGCCTTGTATCCTGATTTACAGCACAACCACGATATCTTCACTTTCAGCATGACACATCCGACTTCAGCATGCCTTGTGGGCTACATTGATCATCTGTGTGATGGACAGCTAATTTAACATCAAAATCTACTTAGATCCCTCTTATGACATGCTTGGTAGGTAACAGTGTTGCTGTCCTTTGCTCCCCTCGGCATCTCGGGCGGTGGTAATACTCTAAATCATATGATCCTCTTGAGTTATAGGTCCTGGATATCATCATAGTACACCAAATATGAGTACTGGATATCATTAGCAACAAATATGAGTGCTGGATATCATGCGCAACAAATATGAGTACTCGATATCATCAGATAGCAACAAATATGAGTACTGGATATCATTAGATAGCAACAAACATGAGTGCTTGATATCATCAGATAGCAACAAATATGAGTACTGGATATCATCAGATAGCAACAAATATGAGTACTGGATATCATCAGCAACAAACATGAGTACTGGATATCATCAGCAACAAACATGAGTACTGGATATCATCAGCAACAAATTGAGTACTGGATATCATTAGCAACAAATATGAGTAATATATATCAGAAACAATTATGAGTGCGGGATATCATCAGATGGCAACAAATATGAGTACTGGATATCATCAGCAAGAAATTGAGTACTAGATATCATCAGATAGCAACAAATTGAGTACTAGATATCATCATCAACAAACATGAGTACTGGATATCATCATCAACAAATATGAGTACTGGATATCATCAGAGTACACCAAACAACTTCATAGGTACACTTATACACTTTAATAAGATTACCATCAGGGCACTCCGGACAAGTCTATAGTTGCTCCGATCTCATATTCAGTGTCTCCTTATACATGTAGTAACTGACTGGTCCTGTTCTGTGTTCAATGATAACTCTTCTTTAGATATATCGCTAGTTTCCTCTAACACTACGCTTCACTCCCAGGTCATACATTCTAGTCGTAAACACGACAGATGAAATACATGCCACATCATCCAACTGGTCTAACATTTTGATTGCATTCAAAATATCAGCACTGTCCATTGAGCTACCAATAGTCACTCTAGCCATGCTGAGAAGTCTGACTGCTCTTTCATTTACCATAACATCCTCGTTTCCTAGTATAACTGCTGTGTTTCTCTTTCCGACCTCTTTAAATATTGAAATCTCCGGCAATCTTGAGAACGACCGTGATTCACACTTCCAATAACTTTCTGAGTGGAGATCTTTCAGTGCATTTAGTATATTTCAACCGTATAATGATCAATTGGTTCATATGATCCATATCGACACAGTAGCTCGCCAACTCATCAGCTCCTCCATTAACATTAATACCCGCATGTCCGGGCACGAATTTAAAAGGTAATGTTTCTGCCATATCATCATCATCATCATCAGGTGCCATGCCGGGTGGCGTAGGCGGTCATGGCTCTCCACAGCTCTCTGTCCACAGTATTATGTATCAAAGTCGTTGTTGTTTCCTTGCCGTGCCAGGTTGTCAAACTGTCTCATATTTTCTCACGTTATCGCCCTCTGTCTCTGGTGCCTTCAATCTTGCCTGTTGTGATTATGTTATCTAAACCTGCCTGTCTCATGAAGTGGCCAAAAAAAAAGCAGATTGCCTTTTTCTTATATTGTTGATTAAGGTCCGTTTCGTATTTGACTCTTTCAAGACCTCTACACTAGTTTTTCTGGCAGTCCATGGTATTCTCAGCATTCTTCTGTAGAACCACATCTCTGTTGCCTCCAATCTCCCACTTTCCAGTTTGTTTATTGTCCAAGACTCGCACCCATATGTTAGTATAGGGGTTATATAGCTCTACAGAACTCTCTTTCTCACCTCTAATGACATGGTCTTATGACACAGTATATTTTTCATTTTTCTGAATGTTGTTTTTGCCTGTCCTATTCTGCATCTTATTTCTGTTGAACTTCTTCCATCTGCTGTAATTATTGTACCTAGATATTTGAATTGGTGGACCTGTTTTAATACTATATCATTCACTTTGATATTGCAAGGTGTATTTTTTTGTTTCTTTGAAATAACTATTACTTCTGTTTTCTTGATATTTAGGATATTCCTGGTATGACGTGGTATATAGTACAATCTACCATATACTATTCTTTATATCAGTCATTTTTTCAGAAACTCTATTTTTTGTATGTTTCCTGTCTTCTTACAATGATACGATACCACCTGCTTCTACTTTTTACATGTTAGATCATAGTTTTCCTGCTCTTCTACCTGTTTTAAATGATAGATAAATTGTATTGATTGTCAGTTTTACAAAGCTTAAATTGTGAACAGGAGAATTTCTTTAAAACTGATCTCATAAACCTTGCGTAGGATGGTAGGTGGGCAGCTATTCTCACTAGAGCTTGATGGGCATGCGCACTGATTGAGTCTATGGCTCATTGGTTTGACACATTCCATGTTTGCTTCATTAGGTGTACATTATGCTTGTGCAGATTTCCAGTTGTTTCAAATGGCAAGATTAATGTGTAGTTAATTGTATTGTCCGTATGTTAAATGGAGGCCCAGAAATGACGCGGTCGGTGAAGAAATTTATTACAAATCTCAGAAATTACGATCAGTTGAGTTTTTATAGTGCTTTTATGCAATAATTGGTGTGGTTATGTGGGGTTGGTGGGATCAGATCTCTACTTTATATCAAATATAGTATGTGTAAGTGTGCGTGTATGTGTGCGTGTATGTGTGAACGTATGCGCATGTTTGAGCGCGCGTGTCTGTGTGAGTGTGCGTGTATATGCGAGTTTTTATGTATGTGTGAGCGTGTGTGTGTATGTGAGCGGGTGTGTACGTGTGAGCGTGCTTGTATGCATGAACGTGCGTGTATGTGTGAGCGTGCGTGCATGTGTGAGTGTCAGTGTATGTGTGAGTGTCCGTATATGTGTGAGTGTCAGTGTATGTGTGAGTGTCCGTATATGTGTGAGTGTCCGTGTATGTGTGAGTGTCCGTGTATGTGTGAGTGTCCGTATATGTGTGAGTGTCAGTGTATGTGTGAGTGTCCGTATATGTGTGAGTGTCCGTGTATGTTTGAGTGTCCGTGTATGTGTGAGTGTCCGTGTATGTGTGAGTGTCCGTGTATGTGTGAGTGTCCGTATATGTGTGAGTGTCCGTGTATGTGTGAGTGTCCGTGTATGTGTGAGTGTCCGTGTATGTGTTAGTGTCCGTGTATGTGTGAGTGTCCGTGTATGTGTGAGTGTCCGTGTATGTGTGAGTGTCCGTATATGTGTGAGTGTCCGTGTATGTGTGAGTGTCCGTGTATGTGTGAGTGTCCGTATATGTGTGAGTGTCCGTGTATGTGTGAGTGTCCGTGTATGTGTGAGTGTCCGTGTATGTGTGTGTGCACGTTCATGTATACCTTTGTGAAAAAATAGGCATTATGAATGGAAGATAAGAGGAGAGGGTGAGAGGTAAAACAGATGTATGAAAAGTAAACTTGCAGAAAGAGGTGAGGAGAATAACAATAACATGATCTAAACCTGCCGCTGTCATCGAGATGTTCTATTGGAGACAGTACATACACTGTCGTAGAGATGTTCTATTGGAGACAGTACATACACTGTCGTAGAGATGTTCTATTGGAGACAGTACATACACTGTCGTAGAGATGTTCTATTGGAGACAGTACATACACTGTCGTAGAGATGTTCTATTGGAGACAGTACATACACTGTCGTAGAGATGTTCTATTGGAGACAGAACATACACTGTCGTAGCGATGTTCTATTGGAGACAGAACGTACACTGTCGTAGCGATGTTCTATTGGAGACAGAACATACACTGTCGTAGCGATGTTCTATTGGAGACAGAAGATACACTGTCGTAGCGATGTTCTATTGGAGACAGAACATACAATTTAGTAGAGATGTTCTATTGGATACAGAACATACACTGACAGAGAGATGTTATCTCTTACGTTTGTCTTCTATCAAATAATCTCCCTGGATGACAAAAAGATTAAGGATCAGGATCAGGAAACATTGAAACAGGAAACATTTGTCACTTATGAAAAAATGGTCACTGTCACATCTTGTCACAATCTCTTACGTTTGTCTTCTATCAAATAATCTCCATGGATGACAAAGAGATTAAGGATCAGGATCAGGAAACATTGAACCTATGTTCCTTTATAACAGACGTCCAGGTAAAGAGAAATGCCGGATGTGTCATCACACCGGATGGGTTAACAAATCTGATAGAAGAATGAGGTTATCTTCTTATAGAAGCTTCATGGCACGTCATCTATACAATCCCGGAGTCATAACCTTCGATAATAGTTACCATGTTGTTCCGACAGGCCGATGTTGTGCTTGAACTAGTTACGGGCACGGCGTTGGTGGGCGGAACAACAAAGAAACCTGTCGCAAGGGCCAGAGTTGTGCCCTGATGTCGACGTCTGTTTAGGCGACATTAGACTCGAAACACCATTGAGTCGGATGTCTGCTGGAACAGAGTGCGGAGCACTTATGGGAATGTCCCATGTGCTGTGAGGTCAGTTTCTAATCAAGAATCAAGAGAGAAGAATCCAGATAGAAGAATGATGAGGTGGTTGGCCTAGAGTTTGTACTATGATGAGATGGTTGGTCTAGAGTTTGTACTATGATGAGATGGTTGGCCTAGAAGTGTGTGCTGTACTCCTAGTATGACCTGGTCTTCCTGGGATACGTGGCTGGAGGTTTGTTGGTATGACGTGGTTATCCTTGGATACGTGGCTAGTTGTTTGTTGGTATGACGTGGTTATCCTTGGATACGTTGCTAGTTGTTTGTTGGTATAACGTGGTCATCCTGGGATACGTTGTCAGTGGTTTGTTGGTATGACGTGGTTATCCTTGGATACGTGGCTAGTTGTTTGTTGGTATGCCGTGGTTATTCTTGGATACGTGGCTAGTTGTTTGTTGGTATGACGTGGTTATCCTTGGATACGTGGCTAGTTGTTTGTTGGTATGCCGTGGTTATTCTTGGATACGTGGCTAGTGGTTTGTTGGTATGACGTGGTTATTCTTGGATACGTGGCTAGTTGTTTGTTGGTATGACGTGGTTATCCTTGGATACGTTGCTAGTTGTTTGTTGGTATAACGTGGTCATCCTGGGATACGTTGTCAGTGGTTTGTTGGTATGACGTGGTTATCCTTGGATACGTGGCTAGTTGTTTGTTGGTATGCCGTGGTTATTCTTGGATACGTGGCTAGTGGTTTGTTGGTATGACGTGGTTATTCTTGGATACGTGGCTAGTTGTTTGTTGGTATGACGTGGTTATCCTTGGATACGTTGCTAGTTGTTTGTTGGTATAACGTGGTCATCCTGGGATACGTTGTCAGTGGTTTGTTGGTATGACGTGGTTATCCTTGGATACGTGGCTAGTTGTTTGTTGGTATGCCGTGGTTATTCTTGGATACGTGGCTAGTGGTTTGTTGGTATGACGTGGTGATCCTTGGATACGTGGCTACTGGTTTGTTGGTATAACGTGGTTATCGTGAGATACAGATCACGACTCTCAGATCTGTTGATCCATCTCCAGTGATGGCACACCTAGCATTCCTCACAACCAGGTATCTCCCATAAACGGACAAAGGTGCAATGCTCACTAGCCTGTATCATTCCGTCAACCATGAGGACCATTTAATAGAATATAAAAGTAAGAAATTGAGATAAGAAATGCAGTGAAAATGACATTTTCACATGTGACAGATTGTCACATTTTTAAAAAGGCTCCTTTAGCCACCTCCTACGCCAAGCCTGGAACAAAGACAATGGGCTTGAGTTTGTTTGTTGAGTACTGGATTCGACTAGGCCATCTCGGGATACTTAGTCACGTCACTTTCAACCTAGTCCTAAGAAGGACTTTTTGGTTATATCGCGATGCTGGGTGTGGACAGGGAACTGACGAAAAGTTCTTGAGCCTTGGCGAAAATGACGAAAAGGCTGTCGAAAGTTTGCTGAATTTTGCTTTTAATCCCGGGACGTACTGCGGATAAGAAGAGTCGTTTCTCTCTTGGAAGTTTCCAAGTCCACAGCAGGTTCCCACCTCAGCTGGAGATCGTCCGATGCTTGATAACTTAGCCAGATTGCTCTGTTGCCCGGGGTACTCCACGAGGAGGAGTATCAAGGTCTGAACCAGTATGATTCCTGGTCCTGGCGAGCGAAGCGAGCACAGGTGCTCGCTTCTTCGTCTCTGCACCCCAAGACTATGGGCCTATTCTTTTCACCCTTAAATAGAAGTACAGGCCCCGGTTACAAACAGACTGGATGAATAGAAAACAAAATATCATTACGAAATTTCATCACAGTGATAGATTTGACTTCTTATCACACATAAGATCACAGATATACCAAACATAACATCAAAGAGTGACATTAACTTGACATTTAGAAACTCTGCTTGAAAAAGAACGCGTCCAACAATACAATTCATCTTAGAAATATCCGCGGAAATGTTCACAGCATTGTTTGTTTTACTGTAAAATATTACCACGTACAAATATATATAGTCACGTGATCACGTTATTGACTAAAACGTGGATTAGATGTTTTTAATGTTTGCTCCATTGATTAAGATACGTGTAGCTTGGTTTTAATCTTTATGCCGTTATTATATATAATTATGTTGTCGGTATTGTGAGCATTCTGTTAACGAGACTTGCTGGTTGTTGAGACAGTAACGAGGTTTCCGTATCGAGTCAGTAGTCGTTATCAGGGGGGAATGAAACAGAGACCGAACAAATATAGTAATACGGAAAACCGGGAAAGGGGGAGGGGGAGAGAAGAATCAGAAATGTTAAAGATGTGCACGGTGATTACTAGAAAAGGAACATTATGGGAGAGTTTGAAGATGTGTACGATGATTACTAGAAAAGGAACATTATGGGAGAGTTTGAAGATGTGTACGATGATTACTAGAAAAGGAACATTATGGGAGAGTTTGAAGATGTGCACGATGATTACTAGAAAAGGAACATTATGGGAGAGTTTGAAGATGTGCATGATGATTGCTAGAAAATGAACATTATGGGAGAGTTTGTTGTTGCTTATGTAACATTGTCAGAAGCAATGGCAGCGAGTTATTTTTTCAGACACTGATAAAAAAGGTGTGGAGATTTCCTTTTTAACAACAATTTACTTAACTGGCAAACTACTGATTGTAGTTATATTGTTTAGAAAATCTCTACAACCAAAAAATGCTGAGTTGATGGCTACGATCTGAATAGGATATTCTACCAATGTATCCCTTCACCATGCCATTTTAGAGGAGTGTTAAATACGTGGAAGTTTAGGTCACAATTTGTCATGGCCTTTTAGAGGGGTACATGGTACATGGAAATTTAGGTAACAATTTGTTGAATATTGACAGATTGTCGTCACCTAAGTCGTACATATATGACTGATGCATGTGTCGATGATTGCAATTCTGTCAGAGCAGTGACGTTAGTTTAGAAAAGGAATTGTGCAGTATCAACATTTAACACCCACCTAAAGTGTCACTTTCATGTAGTGCCAGTGTTAGCGGAAAACACGCCCTTTAGTTTAGGAAAGAAAGTGTGTCGTATCAACATTTAACACCCCTCAAAATGGTCACGTTCATATAGTTACAGCGTTAACGGAGAACGTACCGAGATGAAATTATGAATGGAGATTGTGATTGCTACATAAGTACTGGTACGCCTGTCTATGACCTCCTCAACTAGAACAACCATTAGTCAGACCCTTAGTTCACGTGAACGTCAATAACGTGGACAAATATAAAATCAGACTCTCAGTTTATGTAATCTTTTCTTGTCTTGTCACATCCATGTGTGCCGCTAGGCGCCAGGGGAGCAGAAGTCTTTTTTCTTTATATAACTGTGATGTCACTGCTGTAATGCAGCTTTGGTGTTCTAGTATTTCTCTGATGTGATCTGTTCGTTGTCTGTAATCTACGACCTCAATAACCGGACCAGATCAGATAATCTGTTTATTTAAACTAGGACCTGAATAACCAGGAAATGTATGGGGTCAGAATCTCAGTTTATGTAATCTGGGACCTCTTCAACAAGAGCAGCCATTTTAATTCACTTGCTGCAGTGTAGGGGTGTATTCCATACCGGGGAAGTACAAGTAAGAACGCTACGGATGAGGATGATGAAGTAATCCCTTTAGTTGTGATCACGTACCCCTTGAATCCTTAGGGAGCGTTAGCGCAGTGGTTAGCGCACTGGCTTCGCATATGAGTGGTCCTGGGTTCATTCCCCAGTTGAGGCGGAAATGTTTTTTCAGATTGCATCGTCTCCCGGGTCGACCCAGCCGTAAATGAGTACCAGATTAATCCGGGAAGTAAAGATTGCGAGGAGACTGCGAGGGAGAGGAGATGGCTACCACCCTCAATTGCAGAGCCTCTGAAATGTGAGATCGCTAACATCTCACACCCCTACAGCATTAATAAATGATATGGGTTACTTTACTTTACTTTTACCCCGTGATAGTCCACAGTCTTTCTGACAAAAGCATAGGTCATCAGTTGAGTAACCGAGGCGACACCATGACTAAGATTTGCTTTCTCAAAGGCGTGGTTGTGTTTATGGATGCATATTTAGTCCTCGAAGGGAAAAGTATTGCAGTAGGATAGTATTCTGGGATCATCACTTCCTGTCAGGAGCGTATCGTACACTTCTGGACCAACTATCTATTTGTTCTGTCCATTTTGTTGACCAATCTACATTGATGGCACATCCCCATTAGTTAGGAGCCTGTCAGAAAAAGAACGCAGGTGCAATGTCCACTGACCTGTACCTCTTCGTCATCCATGGGATCATTTGACAGAAGACACAATTAATAAAGTCAAACAAGAAATACAGTTTAAATGGTGATTTTTCACAAGCCTACCCTCACACCTTTCTTAGTCGCCATCTACGACATGCCTGGAAAAAATAATGTGGCCCTATTGCTTGCAACCTGAATTAGAAGCCCATGCCTCGGTAGCCATACGAGCGACGGATAATAATATACTGAAACACATTAAAAATGCATCAATATAATAATCCAGCAACTTAGTGTGAAATGTAAAGTGTGTACAAGTACATATTTTGAGAATCATGTTATTCGTTTCCCTATTAATCCATCCTGGTTATGAATTTGTGAATTTGGTTTTTTTTAAATTCTTTACAATATTTACAGACAATGGAGAAATAAAAATGCCACTAATAGAGAAAAAAAAAGATATTACATTAACCTCAGTATCTGGTGCGTCCACCTTCCGCTTGTAAACAAGCTTGGCAGCGGTTACTCGTGGAATGCACAAATCTCTGCAGGAAACGCTTTTGAATGACGTCCTACTCAAAAGTGTAAGATCACATTCGAGCTGTTGCAGATTAGCTGCAGAACCTTGAATGCAGACTCTGCGTCCTACCTCGTCCCACAGATGTTGTATAGGTAACATGTCTAGTGATAGGGCAAGCCAATAAACGTTCAAAATGTTCTGTTGCTGTAGATATTTCTGAATAATTCGTCCCACAGATGTTGTATAGGTGACGTCTAGTGATAGGGCAAGCCAATAAACGTTCAAAATGTTCTGTTGCTGTAGATATTTCTGAATAATTCGTCCCACAGATGTTGTATAGGTGACACGTCTAGTGATAGGGCAAGCCAATAAATGTTCAAAATGTTCTGTTGCTGTAGATATTTCTGCATAATTCGTCCCACAGATGTTGTATAGGTGACACGTCTAGTGATAGGGCAAGCCAATAAATGTTCAAAATGTTATGTTGCTGTAGATATTTCTGCATAATTCGTCCCACAGATGTTGTATAGGTGACACGTCTAGTGATAGGGCAAGCCAATAAATGTTCAAAATGTTCTGTTGCTGTAGATATTTCTGCATAATTCGTCCCACAGATGTTGTATAGGTGACACGTCTAGTGATAGGGCAAGCCAATAAATGTTCAAAATGTTCTGTTGCTGTAGATATTTCTGCATAATTCGTCCCACAGATGTTGTATAGGTGACACGTCTAGTGATAGGGCAAGCCAATAAATGTTCAAAATGTTCTGTTGCTGTAGATATTTCTGCATAATTCGTGCACGTGCGCTATCTGGCTGGAGAAACTGCAAATCTGGATGATTTGTTAACGTTGAATCAACTTGTTCATACAGAACCCCATCTTGGTATGTCATATCCACGGAAGACATGAAGTGGTAAGTGATGGTTATAACTAAATCATCTCCAAAAGTGAATGCTGTCACCACAAAATCGATTTTACTAACGAAGACAACAATGTGCAAAGCGTTCTTCAAACCGTCGCCAAATCCGCATACGTCCATCAGCAAGGGATATGGTGAATTTGATATCGTCTGTGAAGAGGACAGCATTCTATTGCAGCTTAATCCCCCTGACATGTTATTGTATCCATTGCAGATGCTGTTGGACGATGTGTCTGCGTCAAGTTTGACTCTACCTAAGGCAATCTTGCAGTAAGATTTGTCTCTCCGAGTGTCGTAAGACTGTCATTTGAGAGACTTGACCGCGTCTACCCACCTTTACTACTGCTGTTTGAAATGCCGGAAGGGAACAGCTGTTTACCTGACTCAGCACAATATGGCGATCTTGCCCGGCTGTAGACACTCGTTGTTGACTACTCCTGTCTATCCCTGACACTGCCAGTGCTTGCCCGGCTGTAGGCACCTGTTGTTGACTACTCCTGTCTATCCCTGACACTGCCAGTGCTTGCTCGGCTGTAGACACTCGTAGTTGACTACTCCTAAGTCTATCCCCGGAACTGCCAGTGGTTGCCCGGCGGTAGACACTCGTAGTTGACTACTCCTAAGTCTTTCCCCGGCACTGCCAGTGGTTGACCGGCTGTAGACACTCGTTGTTGACTACTCCTAAGTCTATCCCCGGAACTGCCAGTGGTTGTCCGGCTGTAGACACTCGTTGTGGACTACTCCTAAGTCTATCCCCGGCACTGCCAGTGGTTGTCCGGCTGTAGACACTCGTTGTTGACTACTCCCAAGTCTCTCCCTGGCACTGCCAGTGGTTGCCCTGCTGTAGACACTCGTAGTTGACTACTCCTAAGTCTATCCCCGGCACTGCCAGTGGTTGCCCGGCTGTAGACACTCGTAGTTGACTACTCCTAAGTCTATCCTCGACACTGCCAGTGGTTGCCCGGCTGTAGACACTCGTTGTTGACTACTCCCAAGTCTCTCCCTGGCACTGCCAGTGGTTGCCCGGCTATAGACACTCGTTGTTGACTACTCCTAAGTCTATCCCCGGCACTGCCAGTGATTGCCCGGCTGTAGACACTCGTTGTTGACTACTCCCAAGTCTCTCCCTGGCACTGCCAGTGGTTGCCCGGCTATAGACATTCGTAGTTGACTACACCTAAGTCTATCCCCGGTACTGCCAGTGGTTGCCCGACTGTAGACACTCGTAGTTGACTACTCCTAAGTCTATCCCCGGCACTGCCAGTGATTCGATACAATTTATGAAGACGTACAATAGTACAACCTTCTGGCAATGTCCCGCAAACTCATTCTTACTACCACCATAGAAATTACTCGATGGTTGTAGTTTTCAGATAGTCATTGCATTCTAGGCACATGTACTAGACCTTTTGTCTCAACGGCATCTTAAATCGAGTATACTGACATGGTACCTACACATTTTCAGGCACATAGCTGTTCGTTGTGGTGGCTGCACATGAAACTGTAACTGTTTTTATGTACTCTTTACACAGTACCATGGGGGCATCAAGTAAGTTCCATCGCTGTGGAAATTCGTTCTATACCTCACTATAAACATTTGGAAAATCAATTCCCACATTTCCTCCTCCTCCACCACCCCCCTCTCATCTTCTCGGTAAAACTATATGTTGTAATAGTGGTGGTTTTTTAATTATGTTTCAGTATATAGTAATCATGAAACCCATCATCTGTCAGGATCGTAGTCCTGTCACATTGGAGACATCATCTGGCAGGGTCGTAGTGATGTGACACTGGAGACATCACCTGTCAGGGTCGTAGTGATGTGACATTGGAGACATCACCTGTCAGGGTCGTAGTGATGTGACATTGGAGACATCACCTGTCAGGTCGTAGTGATATGACATTGGAGACATAACATAAAATAATCACACAATCGACAATACGCAGATACTGCAATGATAACATTTCACTGAACAGAATTTTACTCCGTAATTTCAATCTCTTCGAAACTTCCTATCTCAGTGAGCAGAATAAAAAAACAACAACTATGTTACCCATTGCTATTCTGACGCTATGAATGCAGATTTGTAAAAAACACAAGTGTTAGATGCATATTTTTTTATTAACTAAGATTATACTTAGGGATTATGAAGCCATAACAACGACAGTCATAATAACAACAGTCATAATAACGACAATCATAATAACGACAGCCATAATAACGACAGCCATAATAATGACAGCAATAATAACGATAGCCATATTAACGACAGCCATAATAATGACAGCCATAATAACGAAAGCCATATTAACGACAGCCATAATAATGACAGCCATAATAACGATAGTCATATTATCGATAGCAATAATATCGACAGCCATAATAACGATAGCCATATTAACGACAATCATAATAACGACAGCCATATTAACGACAGTCATAATAACGACAGGCATAATAACGACAGTCATAATAACGACAGTCATATTAACGACAATCATAAGAACGACAGTCATAATAACGACAGTCATAATAACGACAGTCATAATAGCGATATCCATAAAAGCGAAAGTCGTTTCGACTTTCCCAAAAAGATCTGACACCAATTTTTCTATCTATTGTCGTTTCGACTTGTGCCGTTAAACGTTGTGGAAATTTAAAGTTGTCTGTCTTTTGTGTCGCCATTTGTGTCGCGTTGATTATGATCAGCCCGTGTCTCTGTAACGCTTATTTAATTGTCTAAATCCCCGTCTAGTTCTTGGTCTTCCTCCTACCTTGTATCCCGATCTTCTGATATTGTCTGCACGAATGGTTGGTTGCATTGGTTCTTTTCTCATGATGTGGCCAAACCACCAGAATTTCTGTTTCTCGAGTTGGTCTTTATTTTTTGTTGGGATATATTCATTTCTCCGTCTCTCTCTCTCTTCTGGTGACATGTTTATATTTCATCATACATCTCATTTCACAAACTGTGATCTTTTCGCTTATGTCTTTGTCTAGGTGTCCATATTTGACATTGGTAACACAGATTTGGTATAAAATAATGTTTATCAATTGTCGTTTTCTAGCCCATGCAATGTGATTGGTGTTTGAGTATTAGTGAAACATTGCGACAAATTTTTATAAACTGACAAAATCTCTATTTGTTGGCGTGTCCGTTGTTAAACAGTGTCCTCGCCGCTACTCTGTAATTTTCTCAGCTCTGTGCAAGCTGTCCAGCCTCTTCTCGTGTCATGTTCAGAAAGACTTCCACATCCCGTGTCCAGCGTTGTTTTAGTTTGCCTCTTGTTCATTTTCCTGGAAACGTTTCCTCCATGATTATTCTAAGCTAATGTTTTTTTATGTTTCCAAATTATTGTAGCTTGTATTTTTTGGGTATAGTTTTGAGGATCCAGTCTTCTTTTATGTTTAGGTATTTACGGACGACTGCGTTTGTTCTTCTTTCCTTCCATGATATTCTTATAACTTTTCTAGAACATTTAATTTTGAATACGGATATTTTCTTTTCAATTGTGGATGTTACTGCCCATGTCTCACAATCATATGTTGCCACAAGGAAATATAACTTTTTAATAGTTGTAACATTGTATTTCTGTGTGCAATTTACCATGTGAAGAGTTACACGTTGCCCGTCTTCAGAAACTTGAAATCTCAACTAAAATACCAGCTTATTAAGTTATTGTTTCCATGTATCATATTCATTAAGTTTCTTATATGATTTCTCATATGATTTCTCATATGATTTCTCATATGATTTCTCATATGATTTCTCATGTGATAACAGTGTTTTAGACGAAGTGACAAATTTCGAATATTCAAGATCAACAAAAGCAAGTCAGGAAACACGTGCAATCCAGATTAGGAGGAGAGACACCCGTGTGTTGCCGGGGTCCGAAAGGGGAGCAAATAATAGCAACACTGTTCACCTTCCAAGCATGTCGTAAAAGGCGACTAAGGAGGTTATGGGATGGAGTTGGCTGTCCCATCCCATATAGGGTCAGTGACCCAAAGCCATGCTGAAGTCGGATTGTCAGGCCGAAAGGCGCAGATATCGCAGCAATACTTTAAACTATGACACAAAGCATTCCGTTCTCCGGACTACATTCTGCTAATCTGCAGGAGTTTGAGAACGAACGCAGAAGAAGAAGAAGAAGAAAAAGAAGGAGAGTAGAAATAGCGATGTCCAAATTAATACAGCTGATAACAACGTAGCACGGGGCAAACACGGGAACTAAGGAATTTTTGTTAAGTACATGTGTATTCCCAGTGGTGACCTACAGCTGAAAAACATGGACAATAAATACAACTACAGCCAAGAGAAGAGAGGCTTTCGAAATTAAGTGCTGCAGAAGAGTTATAAGAATGTCATGGACAGAAAGAAAGACCAAACAAGATGTGCTAACGAAAACAGACGCCCAAGAAGGCTGGCTTTTTAAACACCATGACATACCAAGGGAATTAATGAGGAGCGCGGTAGCTTAGTTGATAGTGAGCTTGCTTGCTTTCACTGGGTTACATCGTACCAGGTTCGAAACCACGTCCGGACAAAATTAAAAATCCGTGTTGTGATTTCTCGACTGACACGACCACTCCTCCAGTCGACTCAGCTGTAAATAAGTATCTGAAGCATGCGTTAGGGGAGGTAGAGACATCAAAGAAGGGAACTGGCCACCCCATCTAATAGTTGCTATGGTTTAGTACATGAAGAGTTATCTTCATCCCCGACGACAAGTAGCTGCCATGGGACATACAATTAACTTTTAGGAAGGCAATTTGGTTCTTTTCGGCCAAATGAAGAGACACGATTGCATGAAAAGAGTATTGTTGGGAGGGGCGATATAAGATATTAGAAGCGACAGTCCACTACGACTTCGTGGGCCAAGAGATATCCAGGAGTGCTTGCACATGTCACTAGAAGAGGTGAGACAACGTGCCAGCGACCGATTGAATTTCAGGAGATTCATAAGAAAGATAACGTTCTGGAAAGAAAACGTCACATGACACAGATATATGTGTTTTCAATTCTACTTTACTTTCTCAGCACTTTCTATGAGGAACTGCTCTATAAACTGCTTCCAGGAACTGCTCTATAAACTGCTTCCAGGAACTGCTCTATAAACTTCATCCAGAAACTGCTCTATAAACTGCTTCCAGGAACTGCTCTATAAACTGCTTCCAGAAACTGCTTCCAGGAACTGCTCTATAAACTGCTTCCAGAAAGTGCTTCCAGGAACTGCTCTATAAACTGCTTCCAGGAACTGCTCTATAAACTGCTCTATAAACTGCTTCCAGGAACTGCTCTATAATCTGCTTCCAGGAACTGCTCAATAAACTGCTTCCAGGAACTGCTCTATAAACTGCTACCAGAAACTGCTTCCAGGAACTGCTCTATAAACTGCTTCCAGGAACTGCTCTATAAACTGCTTCAAGGAACTGCTCTATAAACTGCTTCCAGGAACTGCTCTATAAACTGCTTCCGGAAACTGCTTCCAGGAACTGCTCTATAAACTGCTTCCAGGAACTGCTCTATAAACTGCTTCCAGGAACTGCTCTATAAACTGCTTCCAGGAACTGCTCTATAAACTGCTTCCAGGAACTGCTCTATAAACTGCTACCAGAAACTGCTTCCAGGAACTGCTCTATAAACTGCTTCCAGGAACTGCTCTATAAACTGCTTCCAGGAACTGCTCTATAAACTGCTTCCAGGAACTGCTCTATAAACTGCTTCCAGGAACTGCTCTATAAACTGCTTCAAGGAACTTCTCTATAAACTGCTTCCAGGAACTGCTCTATAAACTGCTTCAAGGAACTGCTCTATAAACTGCTTCCAGAAACTGCTTCCAGTAACTGCTCTATAAATTGCTTCCATGAATTGCTCTATAAACTGCTTCCAGGAACTGCTCTATAAACTGCTTTCAGGAACTGCTCTATAAACTGCTTCCAGAAACTGCTTCCAGTAACTGCTCTATAAATTGCTTCCATGAACTGCTCTATAAACTGCTTCCAGGAACTGCTCTATAAATTGCTTCCATGAATTGCTCTATAAACTGCTTCCAGGAACTGCTCTATAAACTGCTTCTAGGAACTGCTCTATAAACTGCTTCCAGAAACTGCTTCCAGTAACTGCTCTATAAATTGCTTCCATGAACTGCTCTATAAACTGCTTCCAGGAACTGCTCTATAAATTGCTTCCATGAATTGCTCTATAAACTGCTTCCAGGAACTGCTCTATAAATTGCTTCCATGAACTGCTCTATAAACTGCTTCCAGAAACTGCTCTATAAACTGCTTCCATGAACTGCTCTATAAACTGCTTCCAGGAACTAATTCCAGAAACTTCTTCTCGATCACAGTTTTACATGTTTTACACAGCAAGTCCAGTTTTCTAGATAAAAGAGAGGAGATACAGGAGAAGAGATAAAAGAGATGAGAAAAAAGAGAACATAGTAAAAATACGAGTGGAATGAAAAGAGAAAAAGAAAGAGAGCATTGAATAGGAAGGTGAGAAAAGAACAGAGAGGTAAAATGAGAATAGAACATACAAGAGTGAAAAGAGAAGAACAAAGAGAAAACCAGCGAAGATAAAGAAATTCGAAAATGAGAATATAGAAACAATCGAAAAAGAGAGAGGAAGAGAGAGATAGAGAGTGGGGTTGAGGAGAAATAAGAAAAAAACCATGATAAAAAGACAAAATGTTTAGATAAAAATCATGGATAGTAAATCCGATTTCTGGTGAAGATTATAGTGCCAACATCCTTTACTGGAATCTGTGGCGCGGTGTTTGAAGTGTTCTGTATACTGGCGCTAATAAAACATTAATATGTGTGATGGTAAGGAGTGATCAAGAAAAAATGTGGAGAGGAATGAGGGAGGGAGGAAGTGGTTAGGATGTAGTCAATAATTCGGAATTCAGGATTAAAGTGAAGATTAGTGCTGAAGAGTTTAGTGGTCTTCTTCTTTCTGTCCTCATGTACCTTTCGGTGTTGAGGGGAGAGTGAGTGTACGGTCTTTTGCCCTTCTATTTGCCTCCTCTGCTGTTATATTTCCGAGTGTCTCTAATACACTATCTATCCACCTTTTACAAGGGCGTCCAATAGGTCTCCTGTTTTCGTATCGTTTGTTAAGTGTTTTTTGGATAATACTTTGCTCTTTCTGTCTGGTTATGTGGCCGTACCATTTAACTTGTTGTTTCTGTATGTATTCTATTGTTGACTTGATCCCTAATTGTTTCCTTAGTGCTTCATTCCGGATTTTGTCTCTCAAGCTAACTCCAATCATACGTCTCACACATTTCATTTCAGTGGTGTGAATCTTATGTATTGTTCTAGAATCTAATGTCCAAGTTTGACACTGATAACACAATGTTGGTAAGAAAATGGTGTTGAAAAGCGCTTTCTTTGTTTCTAATGTAATATCTTTGTTTCTTAGTAAAGGTGTTCATTGACCAATGATCTGACAGGCCTTATTACATCTTGCGTTTATTTCTGCTTCTTGTTTGTTGTCATATCTCAATGTGCTGCCTAGATATTTGAATTCATCTACTTGTTTTAGTTGTTTATTGTTTATCTGTATGTTGATGTTCTCCTTTTCTCTTGCAATATTCATTACTTTTGTTTTGTCTATGTTGATTTTCATTCCAAATTGCTTGCCTGCTGTGTCTATTATGCTTAGGTGGTCTTGCAGGTTTTTAATGCTGTTGTGGAATAAAACCTGGTCATCTGCAAAAAGCAGTTCATTTGCTTCATTAGAATTTGCTGTTAGCATATATTGAGTTGAGTTCAAGATGGCCGCTGTCTATTCTAATAGGATAAAGTGCCGTGTTTATATTAAAATATTATAAGAGTGTAGTGGTGTCTGCCTATTTCAGCGGTTCAGTCTCCGCTCAAGAAATCGTGGATTTGAATCCCGCTGTGTCTTGTTTACTACGTGGATTTTTTCTTTCATAGATCCCTCAAGAGTATCGCTTGAAGCGACGGAGTTACGTGCTATGAGTGGTACTCTCGACATGTGGCGTGCCAGTTTGTTCAAACGGTGGGAGTACACATGGGATAGTCAAAGTACAATGAAGTCAATCTTCTACGCTGCCTGTCCTTTTTGGTAGAGACTGAGAGTTATAGAGAGAGGGAAAAGTATTTATGAATGAGGGGGAAATAATAAGCGAGAGAGAAGGTAGTAGAGAGAAAGAAGAAGACAAGAATGAAGGAAAGGGTGATAAGTATGAGAAAGATCGAGAAAGAGAGGAAACAGGAAGAGTGAGTGAGTAATCCAGAGAAATGTGAGGTGGATGTAAAAGTTAAATACAGAGGATAGGTTTCCGTACGAGATAGAATGAGGTGAAAGCACAAGCCCGTAGGAAAAGAGGAGGGTTGTTAGGGTGTTCAAACCCCTCTCCCGTAGCAAATACTAACTTGACGTACCCACACGGTGGGTAACAGTGTGGGTAACACTTATAGTACTAGGAATGTACCCACACGGTGGGTAATACTTATAGTACTAGGAATGTACCCACACGGTGGGTAACACTTATTGTACAAGAAATGTACCCGCACGGTGGGTAACACTTATAGTACTAGGAATGTACCCACACGATGGGTAACACTTATCCCTTACCGTTTTTAATATTGTGTATAAAAAGATCATTAAATTTCTCATCAAACAGGGAGATTTTGTGCCGAAGAAAGTCATAACACCTTTATTTAAAGCCACGTCGTTACGGAAACGTATCTGCGACCCCGGAAAGATGTGAGTGTAAAAGAGGAAGATGGAAGCGGGATATATGAGTAAACAAAGAGGGAAAGAGAAAAAAGTTGACGATACAACAAAATTATATAGGAGAGGTAGAGAGGAAAGAGATAGGTAAATGAGAGAGACAGAGAGAGACAGTAATAGAAAGCGTAAAGAATGAACGTTGAGGATCTAGAACAGTTTTCCCCAACGTGGAGCCCACGCCCTACAAGGGGGGGAGGGGGTCAATTTGATTTTTCAGGGGAGTTTTCGAACAAATTGTAATTAGGCTTCATTTCAGGAATAATTCAATTTTTCAATATTTAAAAAATATGTATGTATTACACAGGAGGGCGTCAGAATATTAAAAATACTTTGGTGGAGCATGGTAAAAATAGGTGAGTAAACATTGAACTAGATAAAGAGAGAGGAGGGTTGGGAAGTAATAGAGGTAATCACTATGATAAAAAAATCAGAGTTAAATAAAGAGATGAAAGAGAAAGCAGTAGACGAGAGAACGTGACAGTAGCAGAATTACTGGAAGAATATGTATTGAGAAATAATAGTAGTTTGTCGGGGGAGGCAGAGGAGAGAGGACGAAATTACGCAATTAGATATATAAACGTTTATATGTTATAGAAACTTGAAAGAGGAATTATAAATAGAAAAAAAGACAAGAGGAACAAATAGAGGCTAGCTGGGTCTAGCCACCACGCTGAGAACGAACCCTTGAAGCAGACGGAAATCTGACAACACGCGATGAAATCTCTTGTTCCCAGCATACAGCATTCATTACGTCATCATTACCTTCCCATGATTCCTCAAAATTACAGTTCATCATGGCGAGTTCGCATCGCGCCAATATGGCGGCTGTTTCGTTTAAATATGGTAATTCGGTTTCAAAGGCAATACTGCAGAGAAATGAATGGTATTATGTGCAAAAAGGCTTTGTTTATGGGATGGAGAATGTTGTTTAGCGCTTTCTACAACCAGACTTGACGTGTGGAAATAAGTGGAAACGGGTTTCTTGTTTAGATGCTATGTAGACATGGCAAATGGAAGTCAAAGAGCATTATTCAGTGCTACTAAGTCCGTAAATTAGTGAATACTAGTAGGGGATTTTAAATGCCCCCACCCCTCCCCTCCCAACCTACTAGGAAGTCAGAACATGACATTTAGTACTAGGTATTCAGATAAAACATCGGGTATCCCTTCTCCCCCCCCCCCCCCAATGGTTGTTTCCTGGTGTTCTCGCTGGTGTAGTGGTTAAGTCGTTGGCTTTGCGCTCCCGTTGTCTTGTTTATAAAGTGTATCATCTGGAAGATCCTGGGGGTTATCGCTTGAAGCTACGGAGTTACGTGCTACGAACGGTAATCTCAGCAGGCGACGGGCCGCGTCTTTGATAGGGACAAGTACAGATGGGGTAACCCCTGTCCAATGAAGTGAACTCTCTACACATAAACCTTTTCTCATAAAAATATTCCCAACAAATTTCACGAAAATAAATAACTTATTTATTAAGGTAACCCCCCTCCCCCACCTCCTTATCGAAGATGTATCTACAGTCTACAGCCCTGAGTGTTAACATTTGGAAGTCAAAGTCTACAGACGTGAGTGTTAACATTTGGAAGTCACAAATAATTGTTGAGTGTTACATAAAGTTCCGTTGCCAGTTTCAAGATGGCGGACATGTGTTTCTGTTCTTAATTATTTTTTTGGATACGTTAATCGACGTTCTAACAAATTTTCATTGTAAAACTCCCATTAAAATGAAACCGTCAATTAATATTCCAACAATTTCTAAATTGCGCATAAGCGTTTTACTTCGATACGGCTTGTTGTGTGAGAACAGAAAGTGGTTTGTCCAGCTGATTCCCAGTGCAAAAGGGAGTAAAACAAGGATGTGTTTTGTCCCAAATACTGATTTGCATTGCGATTGATTGGGTGATGAAGAAATGCACAGACCAAAAGCAACTAGGAATAAAATAGGCAAACAACAAGATCCTGGAAGATCTAACCTTCGCAGATGATATTGCTCTCCTGAGTTCAACACACCAAGATCTCCAAGAAACAACAGAAAGACTTAAATTTTTCATGCAAACAGATAGGTCTTCAAATAAACACACATAAAATGAAAATCATGAACTTTACCAGCCTGACAGAATCAATTAAACTAGATGATAATATACTAGACAACGTTTCAAATTTCTTATATTTGGGAATCAAGATAACAGTACAATGGGATACCAACTCAGACATCAAGATTCGAATCGCTTTCGCCTCCAACGCCTATAGCAAACTTTCAAACATCTGAAGATCGAAGATCGCAAGTAATCACACCAAACTGCGACTTTTCAATGCAAGTGATTCCATTATTGACATACAAATGTGAAAGTTGGAAATCTACCGCAATAATGGATAGGAAGTTAGTTGTCTTCGAGAATAGATGCCTCAGAAAAAATCACAAATACTAATTAGAAATATTTAAAATCAAACGACATACTAAGAGAGGAGACAAAACAAGAATATGTGACGAATATCATCAGAAAACGCCGCTCGACATACATCGACCGCACACTTGGAATGAAGAAAGAATTCTACAACAAGCCTTCATGTGGACACCAGACGGGAAAAGAAATCAGGGAAGAACAAAAACAACGCTCAGAAGAACATTTATGAATTAACTAAAATCAACAGGCATAAATGCACAAGACCTGCAATCCTTGGCAATTGACCGACTGGCATAGAGAACTACGACATCCGCCCTATGTACCAAACTTGGCAAAAGAAGAACTGACTGACTGTTACATAAAGACCGGTTGTTACAAGTATTTAATGTACAGTTTATGATTGCTAAGCAACTGTTTGAGAAACTAATGATTGACAAACATATTGAAGACAAAAAAAGAGACTGAAGATTGATAAACGTATTGCTGAGAAACTAATGATTGACAAATTTATTTTTGAGAAACAGAAAACTAATGACTAACAAATTTATTGTCCTGAAATAGGAAATTAATGAGATTGACAAACTTATTGATGAAAAACAGAAAACTGATGATTGACAAATTTATTGTTCAGAGACAGGAAACTGATGATTGACAGATTTATTGTTCAGAGACAGGAAACTGATGATTGACAAATTTATTGTTCAGAAACAGGAAACTGATGATTGACAAATTTATGGTTCAGAAACAGGAAACTGATGATTGGCAAATTTACTGTCGATAAACAGGAAACTGATGATTGGCAAATTTATTGTTCAGAAACAGGAAACTGATGATTGACAAATTTATTGTTCAGAAACAGGAAACTGGTGATTGGCAAATTTACTGTCGATAAACAGGAAACTGAAGATTGACAAACCTATTGTTCTGATAAAGGAAACAAATTATTGGCTAAGTTATTGCTAAGAAACTGGAAACTTATGACACTAGTTCGGAAACTAATTATTGACAGATTAATGATTGCGAATAAATAAGACATTGATGTTTGAATATGAATGCAATGATTGTGGAAATAATGATTTTGAATTGTAGATACTGTGAAAATAATGATTTCGAAACTAATGATTGTGAAACGAAATATTGGGATATAAAGGATTGCGAAACGAAGATTGTGAAACAAATGATTGGGAAACTAGTTGCTGGAAAATAAAGAACTGAAACAAAGTATAGAGAAACTAGCGATAGAAATTGTGCAGACATAAATGGTAGAAAAAGAATTGGTACAGTAAGAAATGGTAGAGTAAGAGACCGTAAATAAATAAACAGTAGAAATATAAATGGTGAAGAAAGAAATGGTTGAGAAATAAATAGTAGAGAAAGAAATGGTAGAGAGAGAAATAGTAGAGAGAGAAATAGTAGAGAGAGAAATAGTAGAGAGAGAAATAATAGAAGAAGAAATGGTACAGAACAAATGGGAAATAAATGGCAGGGACGAAACGGAAGTTGGACAAATAGTAGAGAAAGAAATGGTAGAGAGAGAAATGGTAGAGAGAGAAATGATAGAGAAAGAAATGGTAGAGAGAGAAATGATAGAGAAAGAAATGGTAGAGCGAGAAATAGTAGAGAAAGAAATGGTAGAGAGAGAAATGATAGAGAAAGAAATGGTAGAGAGAGAAATGGTAGAGAAAGAAATGGTAGAGAGAGAAATGGTAGAGAAAAATATAGCAGAGAAAGAAATGGTAGATGGAAAAGTGGTAGAGAAAGAAATGATTGAGAAAGAAATTATAAAGGAGAGAATGATAACAAATTAAAAATTAGATCACCCGTGTGTTGCCGGGACTCGAAAGGGGAGCAAAAAAATATCAACGCTGTTTACCTTCCACGCATGTCGCAAAAGGCGACTAAGGAGGTTATGGGATGGAGTTGGCTATCCCATCCCAAATAGGGTCAGTGACCCACAGCCATGATGAAGACGGATGTGTCAGGCCGAAAGGCGTAGATATCGCAGCAATGTTGTAAACCATGACACACCGCATTCCGTTCTCCGGACTACATCCTGCTAATCTGTAGGAGTTTGAGAACGAACGCAGAAGAAGAAGAAGAAATATTAGATGAAAGTATGGGAAAGGAAGAAACAGTAGAGTGAGTAATATCATAGACAGATGCATGCTATATGTATAGGAGACATCTTAATTATACATTGTTATGACATGACATGACAAGGGTGAGGGTAAAGTCAAAGGGAAGCAAGCAAGAGGTAGGCAGAGATACAAGTGGGAGAGTAACATTACACGATGGACAGGTTACAGTCTAGCAGAGTGCACCACCAAGACAAGAGACAGGAGATGTTGGAGATACGTTGCAGCCAACCTTCGTTGCGGAGACGGCACTTGATGATGATGATGATGACATGACACATTCTGTCTAGAACATTGTCTCCACTCCACCAAATCTGAAAACATACCAATTCTGTACAAATATCCCTCCGTTATTCAGATACTGATATCGACTTTTGTCAGAAGTCGCTCAAGGAGTTCTCCCTTTCTTTAGACATAGCCCACAACCACCAATATTTGCCTATCTAAAGCTTTATATCTCTTAAGATGTCTGAAACATTTCAATATACGTTTCTTTCTAGTACATTTCTGACATGTTCTACGTCTCCCCTGGGACACATTGGGAGTAAACCATTGATTTCATTGTACTTGGTTTTTTTTCCCCCAATTAAGAAAAAAAAACCCTGATTCTTTCAACAGAGAAATAAACTATCAATCTAACGTGGAACTGGGCAACCGTTTTTGCTAGCAGGCCAGATTCAGAATTTTGCCTATAGAGTGATGATAACAAGAATTATTTGTGTTGTAAAAAAATCCTCTAATTTCGAAGGATGTAGATTGAGTTACCGTCATCTGAAGAAGACTCTCTACATCAGCTGGGTAGGCACAATATGGCTCGCGGGGCCAAATCGAGCCCGTTGGAAGTAAAGACCTCTGTACAGAGTGTAAATAAGCCTTCATTAGTTACATTTTTGATTGTTGTCGTCATTTTCGTTGGTCACTATTTATATTTTTGGTGTCTCGTGCCGAAAAAAATCGCTAATGCCGCACAACGAAATTCACGAAAATAATGAAAAATCAGCCGTTAAGGTCATGTTTACTTTCTGTACGCTGGTCTTTATTGAAGTCCGGTCGTGGTAAAACCGTGAGGCTACACACAAATTCCCCCCCCCTTTTTTCAACACAGTCATGTCTTTGAAACAACATACCTTACACGAGTTTGGGTGTCACCTCTCTTACTCAATTGAGGAGGAAATGTGATGTTATCGGAGAGGGTGTTGATTGCTAAGAGTTCATACTTGTTGCTAAAGGGATTACTTCACATCATCCATCCAACCATCCATCCATCCAACCATCCATCCATCCATCCATCCATCCAACCATCCATCCATCCATCCATCCATCCAACCATCCATCCATCCATCCATCCATCCATCCATCCAACCATCCATCCATCCATCCAACCATCCATCCATCCAACCATCCATCCATCCAACCATCCATCCATCCATCCAACCATCCATCCATCCATCCATCCATCCATCCAACCATCCATACTATCATCCAACATCCAGTTACCCATATAGTCTACACATGTTTCACATTTGAAACCAGTTTATTGAAATCCGTGGTGTTTGTTATTTTCATGTGATTTATGTATGTTCGCACCAAGGCATATCGGTTGGTCTCGGTTGATTTATGTTATTACTCAAGAAAAGTACTCACCTGTAATACATTTATGCAAATGTGGTTCGTACTTGTTACTCATTCCTAGGTGGTGAAAACAAATATGTTCAAATAACTTGGTACAAATGGCATTCTTTAGATGAGTCAGTCGTAAAGTGTAATTTAAATTAGGGAGTCCCATTAGGGCTAACTTAGCTGTCACTAACTAGCTATCTAACTATCTAACTAGGTTACTAACTAGCTATCTAACTAGCTAACTATCTAACTAGGTCACTAACTAGCTATCTAACTAGCTATCTAACTAGGTCACTAACTATCTAACTAGCTATCTAACTAGGTCACTAACTATCTATCTAACGGGCTACGTGACTAACTTGTTATCTAACTAGCTTACTAGGTCACTAACTAATTATCTAACTAGCTCACTAACTGGCTATCTAACTAGCTAAGTCACTAATTAGCTATCTAACTAACTAGATACGTCACTAACTAGCTATAGAACTAACAAGCACAGTCACTAGCTAGCTATAGACCTAACTAGCTAAATCACTAACTAGCTATCTAACTAACTAACTAACTACGTCACTAACGGTACAGTGCAAGTAGACTCCACCACATAGTCCAGTTATTACCCTGTCTATGTTTGCAAATTTCATGTTCAACATTTAATAATTGAAATATTTATTTATATAGTGTTAGGGTTATGATTACTTATGTAAAACAAAATTATCCTAAACCTAATCCAAATCCTAAAATAAATAAACATTTAAATTATTAAATGATGGACATTGAATTTACATAGACAAGGGAAATAACTCGACTATGTGGTGGCGTCTACTTGTACTGTGCCTCACTAACTAATTAGCTATCTAACTAACTAGTTAACTAAGTTACTAACTAACTATCTAACTAAGACACTAACTAACTAGCTAGCTAAATAGCAAACTAACTAGCTATCTAACTAAGACACTAACTAACTAACTAGCTATCTAACTAAGACACTAACTAACTAACTAGCTATCTAACTAAGACACTAACTAACTAGCTAGCTAAATAGCAAACTAACTAGCTATCTAACTAAGACACTAACTAACTAACTAGCTATCTAACTAAGACACTAACTAACTAACTAGCTATCTAACTAAGATACTAACTAACTAGCTAGCTAAATAGCAAACTAACTAGCTAATTAACTAGCTAGTTAAATAACACAATAACTAGCTAACTAGTTAACTAACCAACTAACCAGCCAACTAACCAGCCAACTAACTAACTAGTTACCAACCTAACAATTTAACTAGCTAACTAACTAATTAAGTTACTAAATAGCTATTTAGTTAACTAACTAGTTAATAAAGGTACTAACTAGCTATCTAACTAACTAGCTAACTAATTAGCTAACTAAATCACTAACTAGTCATCTAACTAACTAACTAACTAACACTATCTACTAAGTAAATAACTATCTCACTCACTCACTAGCTAAGTTACTAACTAGCTCTCTACATAAATAATTAGCTACGTTACTAACTACTTAGCTAACTAAATAAGTAACACGCTATTTAAATGACCAACAAGCTACGTTACTAGTTAGCTAGTCAACTACCTGACTAGCTAATTGACTAGCTGACTAACCAGATAGACTATAATCAACTAACTTGTTAAGTGGCTTGCTAGCTAGCTAACTAAGTAATTAAGTAACTATCTAGCTAACTACCTAATTAAGTAACTACCTAGGTAATTTTAAAAAAAACTAACTAAGCAACTAGCTAGCAATTTAACTAACTTAGTAACTAGATAACTAACTAACTAATTACGTAACTATCTAGAAAACTAACTAATTAAGTAAGTAACAAACTATTTAAGTAACTAACTAAATAACTATTTAGTAAGTAGGTAGCAAACTAACTAATTAAGTAACTAGCTAGAAAATTATATAACTAATTATGTAACTAACTAGCAATGCAACAAACTAAGCAATTAACTAGCTGGCAAACTACCTAACTAAGTGACTTGCTAGCTAAGTAATTAATTAAGTAACTATCTAGTGACTAACTAACTAATTATATAACTAGCTAGCTCACTAACTAATTGTGTAACTAGTTAGAAAACTAACTTACTAATTAAGCAACTAGCTAGCAAACTAACTAACTAATTAATTAACTAACTAGCACACTAACTAATTAAGCAACTAGCTAGCAAACTAACTAACTAATTATGTAACTAGCTAGCTAAGTAATTAATTAAGTAACTAACTAGTGACTAACTAACTAATTATGTAACTAGCTAGCTAAGTAATTAATTAAGTAACTAACTAGTGACTAACTAACTAATTATGTAACTAGCTAGCTAAGTAATTAATTAAGTAACTAACTAGTGACTAACTAACTAATTATATAACTAGCTAGCTCACTAACTAATTGTGTAACTAGTTAGAAAACTAAATAACTAATTAAGCAGCTAGCTAGCAAACTAACTAACTAATTATGTAACTAGCTAGCTAAGTAATTAATTACGTAACTAACTAGTGACTAACTAACTAATTATATAACTAGCTAGCTCACTAACTAATTGTGTAACTAGTTAGAAAACTAACTAACTAATTAAGTAACTAGCTAGCAAACTAACTAACTAATTATGTAACTAGCTAGCTAAGTAATTAATTAAGTAACTAACTAGTGACTAACTAACTAATTATGTAACTAGCTAGCTAAGTAAATTTTATCCTATTATATTCCTGTTCTATTTTCCTTTCCTCTTGTGGTATCTACGTCATTTCGTACTCTGCTCCTACTGAACCTCATACTCACCCTCATCTACTTTCTCAAAACTAGTACTCTCAATATTCTATCATAAAACAGCGACTATTCTTTCACTCTCATGTGTTCCTATGTGCTATATCTTTCTCTTTCCCATAATGTTCTTCTTCATCTATTTTTCTCACCCTTTCTTTCTTAGTTTCGTTCTTTCTTTCTCGTTTTTTTTTATTCCCTTTCTTCCGCTCTTCATTCCTTTTCTTTCTATCTCTTTCTTCATTACTCTTTCTTTATTTGTCTTTTCATTTATATCTCTCATTTATTTTTTCTTTCTCTTTCTCTTGTTCTTTTTTCTCTCGTTCGTTCTCTATTTATTTCTCTATTTATTTCTTTCTTTCTTTATTTATTTCTCTTTACTTATCTCTCTTTTTTTCTCTCTTTATATCTCTCTTATTTATTTCTCTATTATTTCTTTCTTTCTCTCTCTTTCTTTCTCTCTCTTCTCTTCTATATTTCTGTATTCTATCCTTATTTCTTTCTTTCTCTCTTTCTTAAACTCTTACTTTTCTATTTCTTTATTATCTCACTTCCATTGTTTCTTTCTTTCTTTATTTCAAGTGTTTTCATTAGTGGTAACTATATCGCTCCAAGACAGCCAATTATGTCGTGAGGAGTGTTCTCGCGTGAGGACGAATGAGGCAGTTATATTGGGTAAGCAGAAAGATAGAGAGAGAGAGAGAGAGAGAGAGAGGAAAAGAATGATGTAATGAAAGACATACAAAAAGAGGAAGAGAGAGAGAGAGGGAAAGAGAAAGAGAAAGGGAATGTAAAAGAAAGGAAATGAGTGAGGGAAAAGAGATCTAGGAGAAAGTGAGAGAGGGGAAATGGAGTAGGGAAAAAAGAGAGTGAGAGAGTGAGAAAGGGAAAGTGGAATAAGGCAAAGAGAGAAAGGAGTTTGTGAAAGAGTGGAAGTGGAATGAAGTGAAAGAGAACATTAAAGGTAAATAAGAAATGGAAATTTAGAAAGGAAAGCAAAAATGGAAAGATAGACAGTGAGAGAGTGCGAAATGATAGACTAAACATGAGAGAATGGAAAATGGTAGACGAAAACTGAGATAGTTGGAAAGTATAGAGGAAAAGTGAGAGAGTGGGAAATGATGGAGGAAAGGTGAGAGAGTGGGAAATTATAGATGAAATGTGAGAGTGGGAAATAATGGTGGAAAGTAAGAGAGCGAGAAATGATATAGGAAAATTGAGAGAGTGGGGAATTTAAGAGGAAAAGTTAGAGTCGAAATGACTGGGGAGAATGAGGGAGGGAAACAGAGCGGGAAAGCAAGAAAGAGAAAATGAGAGCGAAAGAGCTAAGAGAGATAGAAATGAAAAGCTAGATGAAAAAGAATAAAGAGAAAATGAGAGAGTAGAAAAGATAAGGGAAGCGAAATGGGAAATGAGATAGGGGAAAAAGAGATTAAGAGGAAAAGAGAGTGATAGAAAGAGATAGAGAGGGAATGAGAGAGAGAGGATGCGATGAATAGATATTCTCTGTGGAGAAAGATAAATATGGAGAAATGTAATTTGTGGAGGCATCTTTCACACACACACACACACACACACACACACACACAACAATGAACGCATATAGGAATGATTGTAGAAGCTCTTGTAGCTGAGAGAGAAAAGGACGTGCACACACAGACTTCCAGCAGGTCGACAAGAGAAGGCCGATCTTTGGAAACGCGGAGAAGAACCATTGAGAGAGAAGAGAGTAATGATATAGGAAAGAGGAGGAATCGAGCTGAATAGAAGAGGATTCAAAGTTAGAGAATGTCTGGCAATGTCTCATGTGTCTTGGAAATTAGACATGAGGAGTAGGAGGAGGATGGGGAGGGTGAGGATGAGGAAGGTGAAGATGAGGACGAGAAGTGTGGGATGAGGAGAATGAGGATGCGGAATGTGGGAATGAGGAGGATGAGAAGTATGAGGGTGAGCATGAGGAATATGGGGATGAGGAGGTGAGGACGAGAAGTGTGGGGGTGAGGAGTGTGAGAATGAGGAGTTTAGGGCTAAGAAGAGTGAAGATGAGGGTGGTGAGGATGAAAAGGGTAATGATGAGGAGTGAGAATGAGGTTAAAGATGGTGAAAATGAGGAGGACAAGGATAAGGAGAGTAAGGGTGAGAATATGGCGATGAAATGGGTGAGGATGAGGAGCGTGAAGATCAGGAGGATGAGGATGATATCGAGGGTGTTGTGAGGATGAGGAGTGTGGCGTTGAGGAGGGTGAGAGTGGTAAGAAAGAGAATGATAGAATTAGAAAGGTGTGGATGAAGAAGATGAGAATAAGGAGGTGATGGTGAATGATTCAGTGGTGGAAGATGAAGCAGATATTTGAACGCGACGAGAAGAAAGAAGATGTATAGAGACGGTGTGGGGGGGGGGGGGGTAAGGAAGAAATTATATAGAGACGGTGTGGGGGGGGTAAGGAAGAAGATGTATAGATACAATGTGTGGGGGGTAAGGAAGAAGATGTATAGATACAATGTGTGGGAGTAAGGAAGAAGATGTATAGAGACGGTGGGGGGGGGGGGTAAGGAAGAAGATGTATAGATACAATGTGTGGGGGGTAAGGAAGAAGATGTATAGATACAATGTGTGGGGGGTAAGGAAGAAGATGTATAGATACAATGTGTGGGGGGTAAGGAAGAAGATGTATAGAGACGGTGTGGGGGGGGGTAAGGAAGAAATTGTATAGAGACGGTGTGGGGGGTAAGGAAGAAGATGTATAGAGACGGTGGGGGGGGGTAAGGAAGAAGATGTATAGATAGAATGTGTGGGGGGTGAGGAAGAAGGTGTATAGATACAATGTGTGGGGGGTAAGGAAGAAGATGTATAGAGACGGTGTGGGGGGGGGGGTAAGGAAGAAATTGTATAGAGACGGTGTGGGGGGTAAGGAAGAAGATGTATAGAGACGGTGGGGGGGGTAAGGAAGAAGATGTATAGATAGAATGTGTGGGGGGTGAGGAAGAAGGTGTATAGATACAATGTGTGGGGGGTAAGGAAGAAGATGTATAGAGACGGTGGGGGGGGTAAGGAAGAAGATGTATAGATACAATGTGTGGGGGGTAAGGAAGAAGATGTATAGATACAATGTGTGGGGGTAAGGAAGAAGATGTATAGATACAATGTGTGGGGGTAAGGAAGAAGATGTATAGATACAATGTGTGGGGGGTAAGGAAGAAGATGTATAGAGACTCGTGGGGGGGAAAGGAAGAAGATGTATAGATACAATGTGTGGGGGGTAAGGAAGAAGATGTATAGATACAATGTGTGGGTGGTAAGGAAGAAGATGTATAGATACAATGTGTGGGGGGTAAGGAAGAAGATGTATAGATACAATGTGTGGGGGGTAAGGAAGAAGATGTATAGATACAATGTGTGGGGGGTAAGGAAGAAGATGTATAGAGACGGTGTGAGGGGGGGTAAGGAAGATTAGGTAGACGATTAAGTTGTGGAGGAACAGGAAGTTGTTGAGGAGAAGAGTACGGAAGAGGAGGATAATGTGTATGAAATTGTTGAGGAGGCGCGGGTTCAGAGTAAGAGAAGGGTGAGAAAAAAATTTGGAGGCGAAGGATTAAGTAGATCTTGATGATGCTGAGGTGGAGGAGAAGGTGCTGATGAGGTCAAGGATACATAGTAGGAGGAAAATGAGGGACATTGGTGGAGGTGAAGAATGCAAATGACGAAGATGTTGCGGAGAAGAAGGTTCTGGGGTTGGACCAAGAGGATGATTAGAGGTGGAGGAGAAGAGTGCGGGGGAGGAGGATTGTGATTTAGAGGATAAAACTGCTGTTGAAGAGAAACAGATGGAAAAAAAGGATACAGAGAGTGGAGGGCGAAGATGAGTGTGGAAATACGGAGGAGAAAGACAAAAGAGATTGAATACGTTAAAATATGTTACGAGTGAAAGAAGAGAGTATTGAATGAGAGAGGGTGGGTGTAAGAAGCAAGGCGGTGTATACCTTAGTTTATGCATGTCGCCGCCATTCTGTGTCTGAAGCAAGGAAGAGAAATGATGAAATGATGAGAGAATGATCGATAGAATTGTTAGGAGGAAAGAGGAAGATACAGAGAGGACAGAGGAGTGAGTGATGTTAGAAAGTGCTTCTATTAGACAAGATAAATTTGGAGAAGATAATGGCAACTCGGGGGATGGTGGTTAGAAAGGACAGAGGGAGTGAGGGAGGAATGAGTAAGAATGAGCTAGAGATGGAAGAAAGAGTAGGAGTGAGTTAGAGGTGGAAGAAGGAGTAAGTATGAATGAAGGAGGGAGAAGGAATGAGTGTTAATGAAAGAGGGAGGAATGAGAGAGTGAGTAAGAGTATGAATGAAAGAGGGAGAAGGTGTGAAAGATCGACTAAGAGTATGAATGAAAGAGGGAGAAGAAGTGAGTGAGTAAGAGTATGAATGAATAAAGAGAAGGAGTGAGAAAGTGAATGACAGTAAGAGTTAAAGAAAGATGGAGTGAAATAGAAAGTGAGAGATTTGAGAAAGGGAGCCAGAAAAGAAGTGAAAGGGCCAGGGTGAGAGAAAGATGGAGTGAAAGAAATGAAAAGGGAGGAAGTGAGTGAAAGAGGAAATAAGAGATAGAGGGAGTGTGAGATTGACAGTGTAGTAAAGATAGAAGAGTGAAAGTTGGAGTGAACGAAATACAGAAATAATTATCGTGTAACATAAAATATGAGTCAGAGAAAGTGGGAGAAATAACTTCATAAAGAGAACATGATAACATGCTCAGACATTATTTTTCTCTTTTTTACGTCGTTCATTCTCAAACATTTGCTGGTTAAGGGGTCGTCCATAAATTATCATACATTCTCAAACTTTTGCTGGTTAAGGGGTCGTCCATAAATTATCATACATTCTCAAACATTTGCTGGTTAAGGGGTCGTCCATAAATTATCATACATTCTCAAACTTTTGCTGGTTAAGGGGTTGTCCATAAATTATCATACATTCTCAAACTTTTGCTGGTTAGGGGGCCGTCCATAAATTATCATACATTCTCAAACCTTTGCTGGTTAGGGGGCCGTCCATAAATTATGTTACCAATTAGGGTGTCGTATAGGGGTCTGAAAATATTCACAGTTGTTGAGACGGCGAAGAGGGAGTGATAAAAGTTGACGTCAACAACAAAATTTTTGAATGATCATCATGTGACATATTCTTTCCAGCACATGGTTATATTTATGAATTCTCTGAACACTCCGCGATTCTGGGCGTGTTGACCTTCCGCAGCTATAGGCATGTTTATACAATATGGAATATCAATGCACCATCGTCGTCTTGGGCCTCCTCTTCCCCTGTTGTCGTTAATTCTGTCTTCAGCTATCAATCTTTCCATGCTGCTATGTCTCTTTATATGACCCCCAAAAAATGCAGCTTTCTTGTTAGGATGTTGTTAAGGAGCCAGCCCTTTTCGACGTTTATTGATCTTAACACTTCTTGGTTTGCCTTTTTAGTTGTCCATGGTATGCGTAATATTCTTATGTAGCATCTCATCTTGAAAGTAGCTATTATCTTTGCTACTTTCATTTAATGTCCATGCCTCACCACCGTATATTGTCACTGGAAGCACGCACGCTCTAATTATACATAGTTTGGCTATGCTGCTGGTACTTTGCCAAAGATTTTTCATTTGGGCAAGTTCCAATGTTGCTATTGCAATTCTTCTCTTTATTCCTACAGCGCAATCTCCGGATCTATTTATTTTTGTGCCCAAATACTGATAATTTGTTACGTCCTCTAGCTCGAAATTGTCAACTATATCTTTTGTTGCACTTTCACTTTATCTGTTGTCATCATTTTGTTTTCTTCATATTTAAGAAAATGTTTTGGGTTTCACTGTATTTTTCTGTTGATAGTAACATTTGCTTTAGACCATCTCCGTTTGTTGTCAGTAAGAGCTAATACTGCTGTAAAACTGTATGAAAATAGTACTTACATAGAACACTGGTAATGAAGTCTCACTGGACGACCACTAACAGACTATCACTGGTGGGTGTAAACGTGAAAATATACACACACAGGACATAATCATACAAATAACAGTACACAAGTCATAATCGACATTTCGACAAAAAAGCCTTGTCACGATGGCATGGATATTTACACACAAAAAACAACGAGTAGGAACGACACAACTAACGTGTCCCAGCAAAATATGGAAATGGCTGGGTGGATAGGAACATGGTAGTGTCTCCACGTCTCCCAGTAATGCTATCGTTCGTAATATTGACGTGGTAATGTTGCCATTCGCCCATTGACCGTTAACAGACTATCACTAGCGGGTGTAAACGTGAAAATATACACATTCAGGACATAATCATACAAATAACAGTACACAGGTCATAATCGACATTTCGACAAAAAAGCCTTGTCTCGATGGCATGCATATTTACATTAAAAATAATGAGTAGGAACGACACAACTAACGTGTCCTAGCAAAATATGGAAATCGCTGGAAGGATAGGAACTAGATTAGAGGTGGCAGAAACAGGAAATGAATAAAAATACAAAATGTGAAAACGAACAAAGAAATGATGTAAATGACGGAATAAAATGAACAAAATAAGAACTAAATAAATGAATGGTCGGAATTAAGTAAAAAGGGGCTTGAAAATGCCAAACTCGAGAATAAACCGGTTTTCAAGAGCGTACATGGATCTATCATCAATGGTGCAGGATCTGATGGCCGTGACATGGATATCAAGAGCATCACGATGGTCGGCATCGTTGAAACGTGCGGCGACAACTGTAGGTTGTCTGTGTTTGATGGCATGAAGATGGTTACACAAGCGGTCGCTCAATCTTAAACCAATTTCACCGATGCAATGTTCACCACAGCGATTGCAAATGACATTGTTATGTTATGTTCCTCCAGGGCCATAGGTACGGGATTCAAATGTAAACGCCTCATCGTAGTGAAGGTGGCTTTAGGAAATGAAACTTAGCGCGTCTGAACCACAGAAGGATATGTTAAGCAAATGACGCGTTTGCAACAGACAGTACCGAAATGGTCAGAAACGAAGGATCTAAGGTGGCTGTGTACCAAGATGTCATTGAGATATTTGTCGTTACTATAGGCAACCAGGACAAGTCTTGGAAAACGGCATGAGTTTTAGGATCGGGCTGAAGAATGGAGTAAGAGTTACTGGGATGAAAGGTAAGGACCAGTTTAGCTCTATAAGAGGAGGCGGGCGAACCCTAAGAGTTAGAGAAGTAAGGCGAGAAAACTGACGTACACGGAGCCAAGCCAATGAAAGAACATTTCATGGAACGAGCGATAACACAATTTGACATAATTAAACAGATAGGAATCTCTCAATCTTGACATAATTAAACAGAGAGGATCTCTAAATCTTGACATAATTAAACAGAGAGAGATCTCAAAATCTTGACATAATTAAACAGAGAGAGATCTCTGAATCTTGACATAATTAAACAGAGAAGGATCTCTCAATCTTGACATAATTAAACAGAGAGGATCTCTAAATCTTGACATAATTAAACAGAGAGAGTTCTCTAAATCTTGACATAATTAAACAGAGATAGATCTCTGAATCTTGACATAATTAAACAGAGAGAGAGAGATCTCTGAATCTTGACATAATTAAACAGAGAGAGAGAGATCTGAATCTTGACATAATTAAACAGAGAGGATCTATAAATCTTGACATAATTAAACAGAGAGAGAGAGAGATCTCTGAATCTTGACATAATTAAACAGAGAGAGAGAGATCTCTGAATCTTGACATAATTAAACAGAGAGAGATCTCTTAATCTTGACATAAACTGAAAGGGATATCTGAATCTTGACATAATTAAACAGAGAGAGAGAGAGATCTCTGAATCTTGACATAATTAAACAGAGAGGATCTCTAAATCTTGACATGTTGACAACGATTAGCTAAAATTTGGTAAAGAATTAGCAAAAAATTGTAGATTTTATTTAGACAGACGACATGCAGTATATTTCCTTTGTTTTTCTTGTCCACAATTCGTGACGTATGAAGAATGTCAGTCTGGTTCATGTTTTTCTACATCCATGTCATGCTGGAGTTACTGTGGTCATCGTTACAATCAACTTACGTTCTTTAAAAAGACGATTTTTTGTCTTACCTTCCTGGGAGACATGGTAGTGTCTCCACGACTCCCAGTAATGTTATCATTCGTAATATTGACGTGGTAATTTTGTCATTCGCCCATTGACCAGCAGACCGGATTTCGAACCAACCTGTTTAGTCATGATTTGAAATTTACAAAATGACCCCCGTGGTTCATCGAGCCAGGGAAAGTAGGGTTACCAGGACTCATGGATCAAGTTGTTATAACGGGATTCAACTGTACAGAATGGTCAAGGAATGAAACATTGCTACTGAAAAATGCGGTAGGCAACACTAGACTGGTGGTTTCTGGTCAACCATTGACTAGGCAACTGAACACTTATGGGAAACCGTGCACTGTGATGCTGGTTCATAACTCACATTACCTTTACATTTTACATACCTGTGCAGCAAGGAAGTACAAAATACTTTTTACGTTACGTCTTGTCAATGTTTTTCCTTGCATGTCATTCTTTCTATGATCAGCATGTCTATCGTGCATCTGTGTTTCCCTTTTATTCACCTGTTTCTTTCGTCTCGAGCAATTTATTTCAGATGTTTATTTGTCTTTAATGTGTTTTTGATTCGGTCGGATATTTCTTGATCTTTCATGCGTTTCTTGATCTTTTAGATGTTTCTTGTTTTTACAGATTGTTTCTAACAGATCAATAAAATTGTATTTTTTGCAGGTGTTTCTCGATTTTCCATGTATTTATTGATCTGCTCAAAGTATCTTGGTCTCTCGTGAATTTCGTGATTTTTTTGGGTTGACTGACTCTTGGTCATACAAATGCTTCTTTGTGATCAATGTGTTCTTTATCCTTCGCTGTGTGTTGTACTTTATCGTCTTTTCCCAGATGTTTTTCTTCTGTTGTTCGTTACTTGGCAAATGTTTCTGGTGTAAAATACATGCGGCTAGGTAAATGCATGAGTCTTTTCTGAGGGTAGAAAAAAACCCGTGAAACTGATATTAGAACCAGGCTAGAGCACCAACACACTAACAGTTGATCTTAAACATATTTCCAAACTCTCAAATAAACCCCACAGGAGGCTGGGAGACGCGTAATTGCAATATTTGTAATAACCTATTTATATTATGTTTTTTCTGGGAACTCAATGAAATATTTTTCTGCGAATGGGCACTTTGATTTCTTACAACCGCGTGGAAAGTGGAAAGTGGAAAAGAAAAGTGGAATGGGGGGGGGGATGCTAGTGGATTCAACCACTTGCTCCCACCCCCTCCCTTAACAAATGAGAACATGACTTTTAGTACAAGGAATATATCCAAAACGTGGGTAAAACCTCTCCCCTTAGCGATATTTCGCAGTAACGATATTGAACAAATAACAATATTTCGCAAATAACGGTATATTGGTCATCACATATCCTTTATAAATAAAGAGAGACAGACATACACACGAAAACGGGTGAATGACCTTTTTTTCGCAGAAAAACCCCTTCCTTAATGAGAAATATTATATATGACCCCCGACTTTTTAAACACTTCTAGGAGTGAAGGAAAGGTTGTAAATAATAAAAATGCTTCCATAAACTGACATCAGTGGTGAAGAATATATTATATAACATTTACTCTGAATCTCGTGTTTCAATTTGTTTATAATCTGTATTGAAAATTCGTGACAGGAAATTATGAGAAAAAAATGTGTCCGACGTGTTATGTTATTGATTTTGTTTCTCTTTAGACATACAAATTAGCATCTCTGCGGTAAGTGTTTGTAAGGAAAGCGTATTGTTTCAAATTTTGGATGACATAGGAATTAGGATTACATGATTTCTTCTCATATAAAACACAAACGCAGACATTTACGTGAAAGCATTATTAGTTTTAGACGCGACTACAATATCTGTTATGACTAATATTCTCACAATGCTCCTCTGCCCCAGCCCGTAGATGATGAGTGGGAGGGAAATCGGAAGAAAATAAGAAATATTTCCGTCTAAGGAAATAAAAACGAGAAAATTACGTTTTAAAATGGGGAATCCCTCTATAGAGCATCCATTTATAACAAATTTTCTTATATAACAACCCTTTTCACAATTTCCCAATTATATTTATTCTATATTGTTTGTACTGTATATAGCGAATTTCTGTTATTACATACATATTTTGTATGTCCGGATCAAGTTGTTATAACGGGATTCAACTGTACAGAAAACGTATACAGAAGATGGGAAACCACCCTTTCCTTATGAAAATAAGCACAGGACAAACATTCTAATATTTTCTCACTTTGTCTCCCTCCGTATCTATCGCCTTCAATCTTACCTGTTGTGGCTATGTTCTTCAATTATTCAATGACGTGGCAAAAAAATTAAGAATACATTACATTATAATACACTACTTTTCTCATTACATGCCCTAAACATCTTGAATGTATGCTTCTAATTTTTGCTATAATTTCTCTTTGTAACTACATTAGTTTTCTTGGCTGCCCATGAAACGTTTATCATTCTTCTAAAAAAAAAAAAGCACAACTCAGTTGCCTCCAGCTTATCTTGCGCTCTTTTGTTTACTGTCCTGTATTTATAACATTTATTGCGAGTTTTAAGCATTTATCTTTTACCTCGGACAGTATGTCTCATATTACTAGACAAATGACGCGTAATGAAACCTTGCGTTAGTATAATTTCGCGAGAAAAATATTCCAAGTACTGTTTTCAAGACAAAATGTGAAATTTCTAGGCGTTTCTATTTCTTGTGTCTTCAGTGTTCATTTTCAAACTCCTGTTGGAACTGTCTTGTAAACAGGAAAAATGGTTGTACTAGATTTCCAAGACGATGTTATAGAAAACCATTTCTTCTTCTTCTTCTTCATCTGTGTTCGTTCTACAGTTCCTGCGACTTAGTAGGATATAGTCAGTAGAACGCAAAACTTGTCACAAAATACAGTTTATCTGCGATATCCGCGCCTTTTTGCCGGACACATCCGTTTTAAGCATGTACTCTGTGTCATTTTAACCCTGTATGAGATGGTACAGCTAACTCTATCCCTCAAACCTCCTTAGTCGCCTCTTGAGACATGTCTGGAAGGTAGCAGTGCGGTTACTCTTTCCTTCCCTGTCGGGTCCTATCAATACATGTCGTCTACACTGTGATTAAAACGTGTCTTGTTAACGTACCGCTCCAATGTGCAGTCCTCTAGATATAAATTGGCTATGAGCCGACATTATTGTACTCCGGGCAGACCCATTGGTGCTCATTCTCTTCTAGCAGATGACGAAATATATGCATGCCGATAATTTCAGTGTCCCGCTGGTTTCCTATATCTGTATGCATAATTTTCCCTTCTCCATTTCCTAAAAGCACAGACAACAGTGCACGGACACGTCGCACCGACAGTAAATCATTGGGATATAAAGCTCTGGAGGAATCATCCCACCTCTCCTCACGTTTTTTTTATATATAAGGATAAAAGTACCCTATTGCTAGTAATTTCTGAGAATTAAATCGCACAATAACATAACAAATGTTGTTATATCTCCGGTTATGGACGAAGGGACATAACCACAAGAAACCTTCGCCGTCAGGTACAATTATGTCATTCATGAAACCGTCTTATCTAGCTTCAGAAAGAGACCTTTGATTGATAAAATTCATTCAAATCTCTTTCAATCTTGATCTGGCTTAACACATTTGAGACAAGATAAATCGGTGTATGGGTGCATGGACAGATAAATGAATGGATTGAGGAATGAATGGTTTGATGAATAAATGGATTGATGTATGGATGGTAGAATAGATAGAATATAACTATCGTTTGCATAGAAAGCATGCTCGTGGATAGGATGCGTGGATTGTTGGATGAGATTGGTATTAATGAAAGGATGGATTGATTAATGAATAGATGGATGAACAGTTGCATGGATTAATTGATGTATGAACGGATGGATGTGTGAGTATTGATAAATAGAATGAATGGATCAAAACATGAATGGATGGATGGATGTTTGGAGAAATTGATGGATGGGCGGATGGATGGACAGATCGATGGATCATGGATGAATATATGGATGGATGAGTGGCTGGATACATGGTAGCATGCGTGAATGGATAGACAGTTAGATGGATAGATAAATGAATGAATGGTTGTATCTGGATGTGTGAATGGGAGGGTTGGACTGATGATTTGATAGGTAAATTAATGGATGGATGGCTGGATAGATCAATCGCTGAATGATTTAATGAGTGATTGGATGAATGAAGATATTCAATGAATGGATGATTGTATAGATGAATGCGTACCTGAATTTGGGAAAACGTGCATATAAGATGGATTAGTGAATGGATTGGATGGATTGTTGGATAAATGTATTTAGTCATTTTGTATTATGTATTATGTAAATGTATTTTTGTAAATGTATTAGACTGCTTCTTTCTCAGGAATATATATCCGAAAATTTCTTAACTTTTCTGAGACAAGCTGTGTGAAATTTATTGAACTTTCTCACAAGTCAATAAATCATACAACAGTCCATATTTTACCAGCCAATAATTACTGCTTATTAGGAATTATTACCGCTCTGCAAACTTTCAGCTGAGTCTGTAGATTGGAGCCATTTCTATGTCACACGTGTGGGCACAATCTGTTGAAAAATCTGCTTTGCTTTGACGATCGTAGTATACACTTACCATCAACGCTGTTCATTCCAGGATGAATCTACGAAAAGTCCATCAAACCAGTAAGGGATTTGACTGTTAAGCGAAATCTTCTCTAGATATTGTGCAAGAACGTAAGAAAATTAGATAATCTATTAAATATAGGAATTACATCAGTTCACAGAGCATAAGTACGAATCCGCCATCAAACAACACAAAGTCAGTTATCATAAATAGTTAATATAAATTCAGTCTTCATAACATCATTGTGATTTCAATGTCAATGATATGGACACTAACAAAATAACAAGAGAGAAAGCTTACTACGTGTGAAATGAGATGTCTAGGAAAAGCAGCAAACAGAACAATAAGAGATCTTGTGAGGAAAGAAGAGATTACAAAAACTGTTGGAACAACATCTGCAGTCAAATATATTGTAAAAACAGAGGCTGAAATGTTCGACCACTTAATGAGAATGAATCCTTATTGGCCAGCGGTAAAAGCATACAACATGAAAATAGAAACGGCCTGATACAGAGGTTAACGAAAAAGAAGGTGGATTGAGGAAGTAGACATTCTAGTACGCCATAATATTAATGCATTCTTCTTCTTCTTCTTCTGCGTTCGTTCTCAAACTCCTGCAGATCAGCAGGATGTAGTCCGGAGAACGGAATGCGTTGTATCATGGTTTACAGCATTGCTATGATATCTGCGCCTTTCGGTCTGACACATCCGACTTCAGCATGGCTTTGGGTTACTGACCCTATATGGGATAGGACAGCCAACTCCATCCCATAACCTCCTTAGTCGCCTTTTACGACATGCCTGGAAGGTAAACAGTGTGCCTATTCTTTGCTCCCCTTTCGGGCCCCGGCAACACATGTACGATTATGCATAAAAAGCAACCAACATGCCATTGCCAGAAAACCGATCGCCTTTCTCTCTTGCGATCTTCACAAAGACTAAGAAATCAAATTACATGAAACTATTGGTCGCAATTGAATAATGAAGATTCTAATGTATAAACAATCTACAGGACCGGCTAGTATTTGAGATATTGTCCGGCTAGATTTGTGAAAACAAAACTCGAGATGTTAAAGTTATGTGCCTTGTTGCCGGAAAATATATTTACTGGTTGTCTCCCTTCGCACGTATTCGTGTTTTAAAAAAAAAGAGGGGACGGGGGATATGATATGATATATATATATATATATACCGGGAATATCGAAAAACTATCGATTTGTTAATTTTACGAAGATATTGGTATCAAGTTATTGAGTATCTATTTATGCACATTTTGTTTAAAAATCTTTGTCGTAGTATGAATAGTGTTTTAGATTCATTCATTCATTGGTACCATGCCTTCCGGCGTTGGTGATAATGTCTCTCCACATTCCTCTCTTTGTTACACATTTAAATATAGTTTTTGATGATTCTGCATCATGCCAGGCTTTCAAGCCATCAAACATTTTCTCAAGTTGTCTTCCTCTGTCTCTTGTATTCTCGATTTTTCCAGTTGTTACAACGTTCTCCAGCGCAGCTCCTCTCTTGCAACCAGATGACCGTAAAAGTCTTCTCTTGCAGCCAGATGACCGTAAATGTCCTCTCATGCAGCCAGATGACCGCAAATAGCTACGATGTTCTTGATTCTTGATTAGAAACTGGCCTCACGGCACGTAGGAAATTCCCTCTGTTCCAGCAGCCATCCGACTCGATGTGTTTCGAGTGCAATGTTGCCGAAACAGACGTCGACATCAGGGCACAACTCTGTTCCTTACGACAGGTTTCATTGTTGTTCCGCCCACCCACGCCATGCCCGTAACTAGTTCAAGCACAACATTGGCCTGTCGGAACAACATGGTAACTGTTATCGAAGGTTACGACTACGGGATTGTATAGATGACGTGCCATGAAACTTCTATAAGAAGATAACCTCAATATAAAGGCATGTCATCTACTAAGGTTTTCTGTTGCATGGTTGGTTTGTCTAGTGAGCCATTGGTGAGACCCACAGACATTTCTGGTTACGATGTATCCTCATTAAATACTAAAACACTTGATTGGTTGCATTTTTCAATGAATCATTGTAATAAAAAGTAAAATAACCCATAGCATTTATTAATGTCGTAGGGGTGTGAGATGTTAGCGCTCTCACATTTCAGAAGCTCTGCAAATGAGGGCAGTAGCCATCTCTTCTCCCTCACAGTCTTTACTTCCCGGATTAATCCGGTACCCATTTAAGGCTGGGTCGATCGGGGAGCCGTTGCGATCTGAAAAACATTTCCGCCTCAACTGGGGAATGAACCCAGGACCACTCATATGCGAAGCCAGTGCGCTAACCACTGCGCGAACGCGGCTCCCAATCCTTGTAATATCATTCTTTGATTGATTAAGATGATAGATTCCTATTATTTCTAACGGTTAAAAACCTATGATATAACAGATTTGGTTAAATGTCCTCGGTTAAAAGGAACCTACTTCCAACCATAATCGTTGTTGTATGTAAAAAAAAAAATTTAAATAACATCATTTGTTGTGTTGATGAATTCGTGTATTATTTTTTCCGTCATTGATTGTGGTACATTTTTAAAAATTAATTCTTGTTTGATTCTTTCTTCATCGGTTGTTGTTTTTCATGGTGAATTCTTGTGTGATTGTTCATTGATTAGTTGTTTTTCACAGGGAATTCTTATATGATTGTTCATTGATTAGTAGTTTTTCACAGTGAATTCTTGTGATTATTCAGTGATTAGTTGTTTTTCACGGTGATTTCTTGTGTGATGGTTCATTGATTGGTTGTTTTTCACGGTGATTTCTTGTGTGATGGTTCATTGATTGGTTGTTTTTCACGGTGTATTCTTGTGTGATGGTTCATTGATTGGTTGTTGTTTCTCACTGTGAATTTGAGTCTTATTTTTCATTGATTGATTTTCTAGTTGAACTCTTCGTATTTGCCAAATCTTTTCTTCCCACAAAGACTGCTCTTCCATCATTCTAATCATTTCTGTACACATCATAGCATCTTCTTCTACAGGTTCGCGTTATGTGGCTCGACGAGGCAAATACTTCTAACCATATTTTAATAATATGCTGCGATATATGCACCTTTCATATCGAAGCATCCTATTTTTTCACCACTTTGACCCTATACCCTTGATGGTTACCATACTTTCATATGAAGCGGTCACACAAATTTATATTTTTATATTACACAATCCCACTTTTTTTAGATAACCCGTTTTGACAACATCGATGTCAATTAATATTACTTCAGTATTCATTTTCACATCAATATAGCCAATGAATCTCTTGCCATTAATATTATCAACATTCCTCGAACCGAGAAGGAGGGCATATCTTTTCTGTAGGATAGAGAATCCTCAATTCTTATACCAGTAATTGATTGGTTGTTGTTTTTCTCCATGAATTCTTGTACGAGTCATTGATTGGTTGTTATTTTTCTCGATGAATTCTTGTATGATTCTTTTTTTCCCTTGATTAAAGAAAAAACTTGTGAGAAAGAGAGTTCTTATAAATTATGTAGAACCAATTCTGATGTATGAAAGTGACTCTTGGATACTCAGTAAAATAGATAAATATTATATTGAGGCAGATGTGATTTTATAGAAGAATGTTGAGAACACCAAGGACAGATAAAAAGTATAATGAATATATCTTGAATGACGATAATTTTATTTTTAAAAAAAGAACAACTTCCCCCACCAGAACGAGACAGTCTACATAGTTTGGACACATCACGAGAGACGGTGGAACACATTGTTAAAAAAAAGGCAAGTTGAAGAGAAAGAGATATGTTTGACAACCTAGAATTGTGACATGGAAGAACATCGGTATCGGAAATAATTGAGATCATACGAAAATGAAGGCTATGGAAAAACATGATAACCAATAAAACACGGCATAAACTTTAACGAGAAGAAAGTGAATTTAATACACAAATATTATAAAAGTAAAAACAAAGAAATGGGATATGTCTATTTCTGAAGTGATTTCTTCCGTATGTTATCTTTGTATTCTTAATTTCTCTGCTATTGCTCTTGACTATGTTATATTTTGTGTCACGTTACATGTTATTTAGTTCATCTTCTTCTTCAGCTTTCATTATCAAACTCCCGTCAGATCTCTCTTGTAGCAGGACAATTGTCCTACTAGATATCCAGCAGGATTTAGTCCAGAGAAAACGCCCGTGTGTTGCCGGGGCCCGAAAGGGGAGCATAGAATAGCAACACTGTTTACCTTCCACACATGTCGTAAACGGAGACTAAGAAGGTTCTGGAATAGAGTTGGCTGTCCCATCCCATATAGGGCCAGTGACCCAAAGCCATGTTGAAGTCGGATGTGTCAGGCCGAAAGACGCAGATATCGCAATGCTGTAAACCATGACACAACGCATTCCGTTCTCCGGACTACATCCTGCTAATCTGCAGGAGTTTGAGAACGATCGCAGAAGAAGAAGAGTCCAGAGAATGAAATGCGTTGTGTCGCCGTTTTATTAGCGCCAATGGCCCAACACATCCGTCTTCAGTGGGATTTTATTTAGTTAAATGTATGTGCTGTTTAACATGACAGTACCGCTTAGCCTGATTAATCTCTTCTTACGACTAGCATGAGAACTGACTGCGTTACACTTCCTCATTCTACGTTCAGGTCCTACATCACATGAACAAATCCGTGTCTGTAAGTGGTTTATATCATTGCATTTTCGCATTAGTGAATATGGCTATAATTCACAATAACTATAATTATGGCTGTATAATTCACACATAGACAAGTTTTTGTAATCATTATCTCTTTGACCAAGCCATACAACTCTACATCTTAATCACTATTCTCTCATTTCTCATACATTAATCAACTTTCTCTCATTATCTACATCGTAATTACCATTCTCTCATTACCCACATCTTAATGATCATTCTCTCATTACCCACATCTTAATGATCATTCTCTCATTACCCACATCTTAATCACCATCCTCTTATTACCCACATCTTAATCATCATTCTCTCATTACCCACATCTTAATAACCACCCTCACATTATCCACATCTTAATAACCACCCTCACATTATCCACATCTTTATCGTCATTATCTCATTACGCGCATATTAATCACCATTCTCTTCTTACCCACATCTTAATCCCCATTCTCTCCTTACCCACATCTTAATCCCCATTCTCTCCGTACCCACATCTTAATCCCCATTCTCTCCTTACCCACATCTTAATCCCCATTTTCTCCGTACCCACATCTTAATCCCCATTCTCTCCGTACCCACATCTTAATCACCATTCTCTCACTACTCAGTCAGTACGATTCTCATTGTTTCTCAAACCCTTCTCCTATTTATCAAATTTATTTTCTTTATTTGTGATCTCTGTAGCAAAGTCGTTACGCTATTTGCCTTATTTTCAACAAATTTTGCAAAAAATACCCTTCACCCCTTCTTTCTCCTCCTGCTCATTTCCTCCTCCTCATTTCCTCTCGCTTATTACTCTTCACAAATTCCTTATCTCTTTTTTCATCAATCACAGATCCCTGTTTCCGCTTACTATGTTTGTTCCGGATGCGATCATCCTGCTTGTACCCCCCCCCCCCCGCTTAAACTGGGGAACTGTCTGAAATCAATTTCGTCTTCAGCAAGCCATCCATCCAAACTGAGCTTTAACTAGCCCGAACATTTCACGACTAATCTCTCTATTCAAGTCTGCGATCCAGCATTTGTAGAAGATATCTTTCTTGAAAACCATTTAACTAAAGCAGTCAGCGTTCGTGACATCTCAATCCGTGACGCGAGTCTTACTTACAAACAATTGTGTCCACGGTTGTTGATTTCTGTTGAAGAGATAAATATCCCGTGTTGAGACACAGTCCGATGCTTGTAATGCTGGGGTAGGGGTAACACAGTGCAAGTGTAGAAGTGAACGGCAATAGGTATAAGTTTTACCAATAGGCCTATTTGTAAATAAAATATACTAGAATGTCGCCGTCACGTTGCTAGTATGTTTCTAAGTTTATCTCTGTGTCACGTTGCTAGTATGTTTCTAAGTTTATCTCTGTGTCACGTTGCTAGTATGTTTCTAAGTTTATCTCTGTGTCACGTTGCTAGTATGTTTCTAAGTTTATCTCTGTGTCACGTTGCTAGTATGTTTCTAAGTTTATCTCTGTGTCACGTTGCTAGTATGTTTCACAGTCTGTATATGTGTCACGTTGTTAGTATGTTTCTAAGTCTGTCTCTGTATCACGTTGCTTGTTTTTCAAAGTCTGTCTTTATGTCTCGTTTTCTAGTATGTTTTATTTTCAAATATTGGTGAAAGTTATATTGATTTATGTTCAGGCATCCAATCGTTGGTTGGTTGGTTGGTTGGTGATCCAGCAGTCCATGTGCTCATGCCCTTTGACCTAATGCCATTAAATGGCTTTAAATTGCTGGGAAGTATGTGGATTTTCGGCCCACCCCGGGACAGAACCAGAGAATAACTATCACACCTCCAGGAAGGTTTCAACCTATGCACTACTCCCAACCACTGTAGCCAAGATAGGGTTCACTGTGCTCATTCCCCGCCACAAATTCACTACTGGTTATGCCGAACTTCTCTATTGCTCCAGGCATGCAACCAAATGTTCAAGTCACAAGGATTGCTACGTCATGAGTCACTGTGCCTCTATGATGGGTCTAAGCCATAGGAAAAAACAGTGCTGTCGGTTTCCTCCTCCCCAGTGCTGCACATTGCATCTCTGGCTCCCTCCCAACCACAGAGGGTGCATACATATATATTCAGGTAAACATGAAACACATTTCAACAATAAAATAAACGCACAATTGTATAGATGACATGCCATGAAGCTTCTATAAGAAGATAACCTCAATATAACGGCATGTCATCCACTAAGGTTTTCTGTTGCATGGGTAGTTTGTCTAGTGGGCCATTGGTGAGACTCACAGACGCAAACACATGTGTAGGCATCCAATCGTTCATTAAGGAAAGTTTTGAACAAGTGTGGAGGAGTGACTTTATTGTACTATGGTTTCCCCATTACGCGCTCCGCCACTTAACGTCGTAGCACGCCACCTACCGTACAGCTTGATATATTTTATACATTTATTTAACCTGCAAACCGATCATAGGTGAACCGTGGGTCAAGGTGAACCGTGGATCTTATGTGAACCGTGGATCATTGATGAACCGTGGATCATAGTTGAACCGTGGATCTTAGATGAACCGTGAATCTTAGGTGAACCGTGGATCTTAGGTGAACCGTGGATCATAGGTGAACCGTGGATCATTGGTGAACCGTGGATCATAGGTGAAACATGGATCTTAGGTGAACCGTGGATGTTAGGTGAACCGTGGATCATTGGTGAACCGTGGATCATAGGTGAACCATGGATCATAGGTGAACAGTGGATCTTGACAGTGCATGCCTTTTAGCTGTATTCATTTGGTACGTTTTTTATTATTGTCACGCTATCCATTGTTTAATATTTATATACTTGGAGTAGCCTTGTATATTTTTGGCATACGATTCCACACATATACATAAATACTAGATTCATTCGAAGTCCGTCGGGACCCGTCGTCCCATTGGGGCGAAATTTATTGTGTTGCTTACCCTGAAATGCATCACATTAACAATGTGCTTGCCAGTTCGACTCACCGTAAAGGAACAAAAGTGAGTATGACGTCATATAGTACATAACCAATATTTTATTAGTGAATAAATACGGATGTCGCGGTGAAGGATGGTTCTCATCTGTGTTGACGAAAACCATTGTAACCTCTTTAGATGTTGGTTCATTATAGTGACGTTGATTACATTGACCATCGCGCTTGAAGACCATGTTTATTATTGGGATAACTCTTCCAGTTTAATCAGCATTTTGAATATCTCTCGTTTCTATATCACGCAATAACTGGTACGACTGTGTTAGTCTATTGTTGTGACAAAAAAATCGATCGATTTTATCAAGAATAAAATATGATTTCTCTTTCGTATTTGTTGCGCGTGCTTGTCGAACATCTGTTGCTTGACTACTGGCAAAAACATACAACCGGGCGAACTGTGGAACTTTGTTGTATGGCGGTTGTACATGAGAAGTTAAATGATAAGTTTGTCCATGAACTTTTAAAACATATGGACCTTGACTTTAACAATACGTAATTTTTGCTTCCATTGACTCGAAATAAAGAACGCTATTATAACAGCGAATATTCTCGCGAAAACGTGCGTATTTAGAGTGTGTATTATCAGAATATCTGATTACCAGATTATTATTAGCTAGTCCTGTTTGTCTTCGTTTAGGGGTTTCATGATCAATTCTTTGCATCTCTATTTCAATTATATGTCTATGCTTTTCAGTATTTGCGGCATGGATCTTCTTCTTTTTCTGCCTTCGATCTCAAACTACTGCAGATCAGCAGGATGTAGTCCGGAGAACGAAATGCATTGTGTCATGGTTTACAGCTTTACTGCGATATATGCGCCTTTCGGTATGACACATCCAACTTCAGCAAGGCTTTCGGTCACTGACCCTATTGGGATGGGACAGCCAACTCCATCCCATAACCTCCTTAGTCGCCTCATACGACATGCATGGAAGGTAAACCGTGTTACTATTATTTGCTGCCCTTTCGGGCCCCGACAACACACGGGCACGGCAAGGATCTGAGTGAGTGACTCTTGACTTGACGATTCCATTATCTAGCTTTTCTCTCTTTTGTTGTGTTTTTTAAAGCTTTCATCCACCACTTAAAGCTAATTATATGTATACTTTAAAGATAATGTACTTTAGATACTTGAGATAGGGAGCCGCATTAGCGCACTGGCTTCGCATATGAGTGGTCCTGGGTTCATTCCCCGGCTGAGGCGGAAATGTTTTCAGATCGCAACGGCTCCCAGGTTGACCCAGCCTTAAATGGGTACCGGATTAATCCGGGAAGTAAAGACTTCGAGGGAGAGGAGATGGCTACCGCCCTCATTTGCAGAGCCTGTGAAATGTGAGATCGCTAACATCTCACACCCCTACGGCATTAATAAATGCTATGGGTTACTTTAATTACTTACTTTTACTTTAGATAACTTTAACCACAAGCCGTTACAGAATTTTACCTGTTAGCTCAACATAGTATAGCATTTGTATACAAAAATGTCATCTACTTTGAATAACATCACGACACCAATCGTTTGGATTGGACGTCGCACGGAATTCCGTGACCTAAATGCGATATTTATAGAGCGTTCCGGCTTGACTGACAGAACACACTATTATATAGTACATTGACCAACTGAAAACACAGGAATAATCAAGAAACGAATGAAGGCCTCACTAATTCACCTAGATTGTCTTTACTGTCGAGAGCCCTGGGTGAACCTATGACTATAGAAATGGATACAAAACTTTGGGGAAAGTTGTTCTTTTAAGTTCCTTTTTAACTCCTGTAGGTCAGCAGGATGTGTTCCAGAGAATGTATTGATACAGTGTATCGTGATTTATAGATTAAATACAATATCTACGCTTTTTGGCCTGACACATTCGACTTCAGCATAGAATCTGGATCATTGACTCTATAGGATGGGGTGGTCAACTCCACCCTCAAAATTACTTTAGTCGTCTCTTACAATATGATTGGCAGACAATAGTGTTGCTATTCTTTGCTCCCCCTTTCGGGTCCAAACAACACTGGTGTCTAGGAAAGTAAACAAAGCGGACGCCACACTGACCACGCCTAGGTCAGACGTTGATCGCAAACAATGCGGACATGACACCATGTTTCCTAAATGGCCTCAGTGATGTAGAAAGGTGATTTCATTGATTTCCTCGCTGTGGTAGTTTAGTTCGAAACTGGGATGAGGGTGTTTTGTTGTTGTTGTTTTGTTTTCTTCTGTGCTCTTGTACACAGGGTCGCAGATACGTCTTGGGTAAGGTTCCCTCATCCCCCCCCCTTTAAATAAATAAATTTCCACATGTTTTAAGGATTTTCATTAATATTTATAGCTTGCTGTTAGAGATTTTAATGAAATTCTTTGGGGTTTTTTTTTCTTCTTCTGCGTTCGTTTTCACACTTCTGCAGATTAACAGGATGTAGTCTGGAGAACCAATTTTTTTAAATCAAGGAATTTTAATGAACTTTATTGATATATTTCTTAGGGATTTTAAGGAACTATTTGGCTTGTTTTTTATAGATTTTAATTGAATTTCATAGCTTGTTTCTTTGGGTCTTAATTAAATTTTATAGCTTGTTTTTTACGAATTTTATTAACATTTATAGCTTGTTGTTAGGGATTTAAATTAAATTTTATAATTTGTTATTAATATTTTTAATTACGTTTATAGCTTATTGTTTATCTATTTTAATTAACTTTTATAGCTTGTTTCTTATGGATTTTAATTAACTTTATTGATTTGTTTCGTAAGGATTTTTATGAAATTATTTATTTTTAAATTCAGTAAATGGGGAAGGGGTATCCGCTTGAAATGTTTCCTAGTTCTCATCATAATGTTCCGATTTCCTACATGGAAGTGGAGGGTGGGCAGTTAACCCAAACCCCTAACTATCTACGGACTTGCTTTAACAAAACCATAATCAATAAGTATTTACACACGGTTTTGCCGGATCCCGAAAGAAAAGCAAAGAATAGAAAATATGTGCCCCGTCATGTGTGTCGCAGGAGGCGACATAGGATATTTGGATGAGAAGTGTTCTGTTCCATCTAATAGGTCAGTGACCAGAACGTCACTTTAAAACAGTGTGTCATGTTGAAAGTAGCGGGTATTGCAGACAAGTTGTAGCAATGTCAGTATACTTGTGGTTTCAGTATACCGTAGGCAAGTTGTAGCAATGTCAGTATACTTGTGGTTTCAGTATACCGTAGGCAAGTTGTAGCAATGTCAGTATACTTGTGGTGTCAGTCTACAGCAGGCAAGTTGTAGCAATGTCAGTATACTTGTGGTTTCAGTATACGGCAGGCAAGTTGTAGCAATGTTAGTATACTTGTGGTTTCAGTATACCGCAGGCAAGTTGTACCAATGTTAGTATACTTATGGTGTCAGTCTACAGCAGGCAAGTTGTAGCAATGACAGAATACTTGTGGTTTCAGTATACCGCAGGCAAGATTTAGCAATGTAAGTTTAATTGTGGTTTCAGTATACCGTAGGCAAGTCGTAGCAATGACAGTATACTTGCGGTTTCAGTATACAGCATGCAAGTTGTAAATAATGAGAGTTTATGTGTCATTAGCAGGATATAACCGGTAACCAGCGGGAGTTTGAGAATAAACCACCAATAAAAAAACAACGTAATAAATATGTCCAATCATACAAATGATTTGCTACACATTCAGTAAAAGAAACAAACTAGTAATTGCTGCTAATTTAGTCAACGAACTAGTGGTTGCTGCTAATTTAGTCAAAGAACTAGTGGTTGCTGCTAATTTAGTCAAAGAACTAGTGGTTGCTGCTAATTTAGTCAAAGAACTAGTGGTTGCTGCTAATTTAGTCAACGAACTAGTGGTTGCTGCTAATTTAGTCAAAGAACTAGTGGTTACTGCTAATTTAGTCAACGAACTAGTGGTTGCTGCTAATTTAGTCAACGAACTAGTGGTTGCTGCTAATTTAGTCAAATAACTAGTGGTTGCTGCTAATTTAGTCAAAGAACTAGTGGTTGCTGCTAATTTAGTCAAAGAACTAGTGGTTGCTGCTAATTTAGTCAAAGAACTAGTGGTTGCTGCTAATTTAGCCAAAGAACTAGTGGTTGCTGCTAATTTACTCAAAGAACTAGTGGTTGCTGCTAATTTAGTCAAAGAACTAGTAATTGCTGCTCATTTAGTCGAAGAACTAGTAATTGCTACACATTTAGTCAAAGAATTAGTAATTACTACACATTTAGTAAAAGAACTAGTAATTGCTGCTAATTTAGTAAAAGAACTAGTAATTGCTGCTCATTTAGTCAAAGAACTAGTAATTGCTACACATTTAGTCAAAGAATTAGTAATTACTACACATTTAGTAAAAGAACTAGTAATTACTACACATTTAGTAAAAGAACTAGTAATTGCTGCTCATTTAGTCAAAGAACTAGTAATTGCTGCTAATTTAGTCAAAGAACTAGTAATTTCTACACATTTCATGAAAGAATTAGTAATTGCTGCACTATTAGTCAAAGAACTATTAATTGATGTACACTTAGTCAAAGAACTAGTAATTGCTGCAATTTTAGTCAAAGAACTAGTCATTCCTGAACATTCAGTAAACGAACTAGTAATTGCTACACAATTAAAACATCTTAGAGAAATCTTCGACCTTAAAAAATACTTAATGATCATGTGACCTAAAATAATCAAAACTACTGTATATTTATGATAAATTGAGCAGAGAAAAGTATTTCTTGAAATCACTTGTGTGTATTTGTACTAGTATGCCATAATGTTAGTAATAGGGTATACGTGGCAGGAGGGTGCTAAAGGGCAAAGAGATAAAACTGGAGAAATGTGGCAGAGGAAATGTCACATCCCTGGAGCACAGTTATTTTGATTATAACTTGTAGTCCTGAGGGGGGACATGTTATGTTTGAGATCAGGAAGAAACTAATGTTGTGTTTAGTTGGTGGAGGGTGATAGGAATATCGTGTAATAAGGATTGAGAGGAAGAGATTGTCGATGAGTGTGTGGTGTCATAGAGGGTTAGTGTGTGGGAAACACAGTGTGTGTAGTGTGTTAGAGGGTTCATGTGAGGAACAGTGTGTGTGTAGTGTATTAGAGGGGGAAATGTGTGTGAGTGTGTGCGTGTGTTTGTGGTGTGTTAGAGAGTTATTGGAGAGAGAACAGTGTGTTTGTGTTAGAGGGTTAAATAGGTAATAGTGTGTCTGTGTGTGTGGTGTAAGATGGTTAAAAGGTGAAATAGTGTGTATGTGTGTGTGGTAGATGGCTAAAATAGGAAATAGTGTGTGTGTATGTTAGGTGATTAGATTGGAACATTATGTGTGTGTGTGTGGTAGAGGGCTAAAATAGGAAATAATGTGTGTGTGTGTTAGGTGATTAGATTGGGACATTGTGTGTGTGTGTGTGTGTGTGTGTGTGTGTGTGTGTGTGTGTGTGTGGTAGATGGCTAAAATAGGAAATAATGTGTGTGTGTGTGTGTTAGAGGGTTGAAATAGAAAATAGTGTGTGTGTGTGTAGTAGTAGTAGTAGTAGTAGAGGGCTAAAATAGGAAATAGTGTGTGTGTGTGTTAGATTGTTAAATTGAAAAATAGTGTTTGTGTGTGTGTGTGTGTGTTTGTGGTAGAGAGTTAAAATAGAAAATAGTGTGTGTGTGTAGTAGTAGTAGAGGGCTAAAATAGGAAATAATGTGTGTGTGTGTGTGGTAGAGGTCTAAAATAATAAATAGTGTGTGTCTGTGTATGGTGTGTTAAATTGCAAAATAGTGTGTGTGTGTGTGTATGTGTGTGTGTGTTATAACAGTCCTATATAGGATATGGTAGAAAATGGGAAAGGCAAAAATTGATTTAAGTTGATAAGAGTAAATATATGCACGCAAGAAATAAGGATGATTTGTAAGAATTTGGAATAATGGGAGGGGTGTGTTGGAAGGAGGGAATGAACAAAGAACGAGATGTTGTATTCGAATGGAAAATGTGAAGAAAGGCATTCTGGACAAATGTGAAGATTGAATACAAGGAACGTCAGAAAGAGGAATAATGAATAACATCACTATTAATATCGTAGGAGACTACTAAGATGGGTTCAGATGTGCTGTTTGTCGTTGGATACCAATATATTTCAGTGACCAAAATGCCACGCTGTAGTTGGAAGTGTCAGGCCGAAAGACGCATATATCTAGTGCAACCTGTAAAGCACGACACGGTCAATTCCCAGGTTTATATCCTGCTAATCTGGAGGAGTTTGAGAATGAACGAAGAGGAAGCATAAATTAAAATGAAGAAATACGACAGGAAATGACAGAAGGATGGAAAACGAAGAATTACAAAACACACATGGTGCCGTGAACTTCAATTGCCTACATTATCACACCCAGTGGGTATTAATTAAGTTCGAATCCTTTCAAATCCTGACTTCCGGCGGTCTTCAAACTAATTAGATGTCTCACAGTTTTTCGATCGTTAAGGAAACGTATTTGATTCTAAACATGGCGGGCGCCGTGTACAGATTTCGACAGCTTTTTTTAATCAAGAGAGTTTACTTATTTGTAATAAATTTATATTTGACTGATACTGATTTGTGACAGGTGTGAGCAAAATAAGGCACGTTTGAGGAAATTCGACCCCTCAAGCTATTTCTACTGATAATTTACAAACACGACTAACTACGTAACCTGTTGATTCCAGTTACCACACAATCGAACATGTGCTTCGAAAGAACACACGACAAACAAACCATGTAACCGGTGTTGTCTAAGTTAGCACATGATCGGGCAGGTGCATTGAATGAATTACATTTTTTCCCCGTTCATCCGCACATGATCTCCATTTTAACATGACAATGGTTCTACACGTTTTCAGTAGGGTGTGGTCCAGATAGAATAACAAGAGCTAAACATAAACATACATGGAGAGAAACTACAAGTAAAATATTATCAATATCTTGGACACATAGTCACACATGATGGCAGATGTCAAACAGAAGTTAAAAGGAGAATAGGAATGGCTAAAAGTACCTTCAATGACATGAGGAAAATATTAACATCTAAACAAATTACAAACAAGTTAAAAATGAGAATTATAAAATGCTATATCTACTGTATATTAATGTATGGATTAGAAACATGGACACTAAATAAACAATTAGAAGACACAATTGATGCCTTTGAGATGTGGGTATATAGAAGAATAGGGAGAACATCATGGAAAGAGAAGAAAACAAATAAAGAGGTGATAAAGACACTTAATATAAAGAAAGAACTACTAAGAGAAATAAAGATCAGGCAAATAAAATACTTTGGACCCATTAAAAGACATGGCACCTTATTGAAGACCTTACATGAGGGCAAAGTCAAATGCAGGCGAGCAAGAGGTAGGCAGATATACAAGTGGGAGAGTAACATCACACGATGGACAGGTTACAGTCTAGTAGAATGCACCAACAATACAAGAGACAGGGGATGTTGGAGATCCGTTGCAGCCAACCTTCGTTGCGAAGACGGCACTTAATGATGATGATGGTCTAGATAACGGACACGAGTTATGTCGCTGTTTTAATTGCGCAAATTATCCTGACACATCCGACAACTGTATTAAGTGAATAAAAATAGACTGTAAGAATGTCTCATATAATTCCCCCGTTATCTTCTTATTGTTATAGAAAAATATTGCTTTTGGTGTCATTTATTGTTTGTTTGTTTAACTTGATTTCTTCCAAACCAGTATAAAACAGTATTGTTTGGTGTCTTCTCTTACTTGATTGATTTGACTTCTTCCAAGGCAATATTTAACTTTTTTCTAGAGATATTTATTGTCAGATTAATTTAATCTCGCATTCGGTATTTTTTTCACTTCCGACTTACGCAACCATGTAACACTAATAACAATAATAATAATAATAGTAGTAGTAGTAGCAATAATAATAATGATAATAATAATAGTAATAATAATAATAATAAATAAAAATAATAATAATGGTAATAACATTATATACAAAATATTCCCATACAAAATATACCAGACACGATATCACTACATCGCCAAAAATTAGGGAAAAAGTTATAGTAATGATAACAGAAAAATTTTTGAAGTAATTTCTGACAATCTCCTAGGAGATATGGCAGGTTTTATGCAAACATAAGATGTAAACATAGTATGACATCTTGTATACAAGCAAACCGTGGAGAGATATGGAGTGACTAAGGTTGTGAAAATAACACATTTATTGTTCAAATTATTATGTTTCCACAAACTAGAAAATTAAAATAGCAAATATAGGCTGCACTCAGAAGTGTCACTAGACTAAGTCAGTCTCTTATGTAAACATACTATCTTGACATTTGTGTGGTCAATGTGTACCTCAATCACAGTCAATAGGAGTGCCTCGGAACGTGAAAAACAAGGGACGTGGCCATTTGAGGGGGAAAAACCAAACTCACGTGATGAATGGTCCAGGGGTAAGGTATAAGGAAGGTACGGTTTAATGAAATTGGCAGAGTTAAGTACTAAAAATGGGGTCCTTGTTACCACTAATATTTTATGATAGTGTTTTCTGATATAACCTAATTGGACCTTGTTGTCTGCTGGTTGGTAGTAGCACACCTCTCATAAAGAGAGGCAAATTCATTAACTACCTATCTAGGTTCTTATTTTAGAAGTTTGTAATGGTTGGTTGGTTGGTTGGTTGGTTGCTGATCCAGCGGTCCATGGGCTCATGCCCTTTGACCCAATGCCATTGTGTGATATATGCATGTGTTTGTGAGTTGTTGTTTTGTTCCATATAATGTGTTCCATTTATCTGGCCCTGGAGGGAGAAGCATTTTCCTGATGTCATCCAGCGCTGGACATTAAAAAAGGTGGTGGTCAACAGTGTCATATGGATGAGTGCACAGCCGGCACCCTGGAGTGTGTTGTGGTTGTATTCTGTTCAGGTGATTGTTAAGCTGTACATGTTGTGTGCGCAGTCGGAATATGATACTCTGGTCTTTTCTTTCCAGGAGGTTGATATTGTCTTTAGGATTTGGGCTGGTCATATATTTATAGATTTCCCTCAAAGTGTTTCCCATGGCCCATCTGTTCATCCAATTTTCTTTGTTCACAGATTTCAGAATCATTTTAACTGTGTGCATTGCTGTTTCTGTATAAGGCTGTTCTTGTTGTGCTCCCCTCGTTGCTAGTCTGTCTGCCTTATCATTACCAGGTGTGTTTGAGTGGCCAGGAATCCACTGCATAACAATGTTGACATCATAAGATGTGAGTAGCTGGTTTGCATGGTGGTATATTTCAGCTAGCTCGGGTTTAGAATGTCCATCACATTCCAATGCTTGGAGCGCAGAAGAGGTTTGTAATCAGTAGTACATTTTATTCCAGTAGTATTTCAGTGTAGATATTTCTGTTGATCCTATGTGAACGTTATAGTTGAGTGATTCCAAGGACTTCCAAGCCATTAGTAAGTAGTTGAGTGATTTGAAGGACGGCTGAAGTACATTATAGTTCTCCGCTGTGACCTTTGCTCTAGTGACGAGGTGTTACCTAACCTATGTTGTGTGATTTGGAAAACTTACGGGTAAGTACTTACAGTAAGGTTAGGATTAGAAATAATATTTATAATGTGTGGGCGTACCTCGCTCCGTTTGTAGCGGGCAGAAATACTGATCGTTCACTACAAATAATAGGAAATTGTAAAAAATGTGTAAATTGGAACACAAACAGATTGTGCATACGTTCGTCTGTGTCTAGAGTTGAACTGTGTGATTGTCGGGATGTGACGTACGGCAGCCATTATTTTGATTGGTGTTACACGGGAATCCATGACGTTTGATAGTTAATATTGTCAACAGTGTGCTATTTATAGCACAGCAGAGAACTATTCTGTACTTTCACCTTGAAGGACTTACAAGTCATTAGTAAGTAGAGTGATTTGAAGGACTTCCAAATAGTCGTGAGTTGTAAATTTGTTCAGATTTAAGATTGTTTATTGCCTGACTTTGTCCATCGAAGCTAGTGGCAAGCTGCCATGTGTTATGTTAACATTTTAGCGTTACGTTTTTGTGAAAATTTTCTATGAAGATGGCAACATTTATTACATCGCATAAAGGTTGTAGGAAATTTGTTTTAGTGAAGTTTATGTTTGTGAAGCACTAATCTGGAGCTAGTGAGAAAGGGATATGGAAGTGTGATGTCATTACAGTTTGTATGAAATATTTTATATATTATCTTTGTATTTAGTCTTGAGGATTTTTTGTCTGGTGTATTGTGTCTGGGAATATTTTGTCCGATATATTTTATCTGGTATATTTTGTCTGGAAATATTTTGTCCTGTTACCCTCAAGAGTGATACAAAGAATTTGAGACAATATCATACTAGCTGCAGAAAACTTCAGAAACAATTATACGCAACAAAAACGTGCTAGAAGAAAGGCAAAAGCTACACAATGTGTCACAGACTCCTCCCACACATCCTCGGAGTGTGGTAGACAATTCTAGGCACGCATAAGACTTAATAGTCACAGTGGGGTACACCGAGGACATCATCATCATCATCATCCCAGTTGAGCTGAATGGTCATCGTCGACTTCAAGGGACGAACAAGACATATTGTTTGCTTGGCACGTGCGCAGTGCTTGATCATTCAAAATTCAGTGCAGATGGAAATGTCTTAGGGAAGAAAGTGCCTCCAACTAGTCTATACAACCACTAATAGTATGACGATGGAGGTGATCACAGTTACGAAGGGAATGATATAAGTCCCTGAGTACTACACATATTTGTTTTTTTGGTAAAAATTGCTTTTGATTCTACACTTTATATTTTTAATTAGGCGTCGTCACAGATTTCAGTTTAACAACAATGAAATTAATGGCTGCCGTGACGTCAAATCCAGAAAATCCCAGACTTCATTTTTAGACACAGACGAACTTATGCATTTTTATTACTGATTCTATGAGTATACTGCGAATGTTTCAGTCGTGCTATCTACGCCATTAGTGGCTTGCGTCGATGGTGAAATATGTGCCTAAGAGAGTTATCTTAAATTGTGTACCTGGACATGTAGATGTTAAAGTGAATAAATGAGCAGACAGAGTTGCCTCATTGGCCACAATGACTAGTGGTAATTCAATGGATCGTTCTGAATTTTGAATGCAGTCGCAGGAGTTGGACCGATTGGAAGATATGGGGTGTATTTCTTCTCTGTATCTATAGCCAGAAACCAGGGCCTAGAAGTGAAGCGAGGTATTGCAAGAAGAGAGCGAAATATATGACTCATTGGAAGAGTTGTCAACAAGTATATGACTCAATGGAAGAGTTATCAACCAGTATATGACTCAATGGAAGAGTTATCAACCAGTATATGACTCAATGGAAGAGTTATCAACCAGTATATGACTCAATGGAAGAGTTATCAACCAGTATATGACTCAATGGAAGAGTTATCAACCAGTACAGAAAAGGGAACAGTCAGTTATCACAAGCTGAATGAGATCATGTATATGATATCGTATCACTTATGGGCTTGCCCGGAGTACCATGATGATTATCTGATGATTAACTTCTTCTGCGTTCGTTCTCAAACTCCTGCAGATTAGCAGGATGTAGTCCGGAGAACGGAATGCGTTGTGTCATGGTTTACAGCATTGATGCGATATTTGCGCCTTTCGGCCTGACACATCCGACTTGAGCATGGCTTTGGGTCACTGACCCTATATGGGATGGGACAGCCAACTCCATCACATTACCTCCTTAGTCGTCTTTTACGACATGCGTGGAAGGTAAACAGTGTTGCTATTCTTTGCTCCCCTTTCGTACCTCAGCATCACACGGGCGGATGATAAACTAATTAATAGACTACATGTATTGTTAACGCATTTTACAATTATTTTGTAGTATCTGTGTTCTCTTCAATTATACGAGTATGTTGTTCTGACGAAGATGATAGGTAGAAATTTCATTCGTTTCTATTCTTATTTATTTTTATTGTAATTTTTACCATTGTTTTTCTACTAGCAGGAGTAAGTTTTTGTAAAATATTTACGTATTTGCAATATTTACAGTAGTCAAATAATAAAAAGCCATGCTCAAGTCGGATGTGTCAGGTCGAAAGGCGCAAATATCGCATCAATGCTGTAAACCATGACACAACGCATTCCGTTCTCCGGACTACATCCTGCTAATCTGCAGGAGTTTGAGAACGAACGCAGAAGAAGTTAATCATCAGATAATCATCATGCTACTCCGGGCAAGCCCATAAGTGATACGATATTTATTAGTTAGTCAAATAATTATTAAGTTAGTCGTTCAATAAGTTAGTCAATGAGTCATGGAGTTAGTCAGTCATGTTGTCATTCAATAGTTCCAAGTTAGTCAATCAGTCAGGTGGTCAGTCTGTCAGGAAGTCTTTCAATCACTCATTAACTCAGACAGACAGCTTGTCAATCAGGCAATCACTCAACAGGGCAGGACCGTAAATATACAATATGGGTGTTGGATGGGCGGCTACCTAAACAAAATGTTCCTTCAGTGGGTTTTGTGCCTGATCCCTCATCTTCAGGAGATATTTGGGACCTATTTGAAAACTGCATAGGGGGGTGGGGTTTACCTACCTATTGGTCAACCCCCCCCCCCCTTTTAGAATCTAGGGTTTGTCACTCGAATACTGAATAATCAGTCAGTGAGTTCGTCAGGCAGATTTTGAAGTAGTTATTCAATCAAGTAGTCAGTCAATCAAGTAGTCAGTCAATCAAGTAGTCAGTCAAACTTTCAGATACTCAATCAGTTAGTCCGCTAGTAAGTTAGTCAGCCAGACTGTCGGGTACTCAATCAGTTAATCAGTAGAGTCAATCAGTCTGTCAAATATTATGTAGCCAGTCAGTACGTCAGTCAGACTGTCAGAAAGTCGTGTAGTCAGAAAGTCAGGTAGTCAGACTGTCAGTAAGTCATTTAGTCAGACTGTCAGTAAGTCATGCAGTCAGACTGTCAGTAAGTCGTGTAGTCAGGTAGTCAGTGAGTTTGTCATTAAGTCAGGTAGTCTATCAGATTATCAGTGAGGTAGTCAGTCAGGTAAACAGTTAGGTAGTCAGTCAGACAGCGCAGTAATCATGTAGTCATTCAGGTAGTCAGTCAGGTAGACCGCGACCAGTCAGGTAGTTAATTAGTCATGCAGTCGAACGGTGTCAGAAAGAGAAGTGTCATATCGCCTGTTACCCGACACTATCAACCAGATAGATTAATCATGCACAGCACACCCATCCAAACACAACCTGGACGACTTCGATTGAAAATTTCACAAGCCTGTCACTACAATCTGCTGCAGCCATCACCTCAAACTTAATACCTTGTATATAATTATAGCCTCCCTCTTTGTCTCACTCTCCCTTTCTCCGTATACCTCCCAGGTATGCTTTCATTGAGTTTAGATAGTGTATGTATTTGTATTTCTTCTTCTGTCATTCTTAAACTCCGGATTGAATGTGCAACCCGAAATATGATTTATCGTAGTATACATTATTGCTGTGCTATCTGCGTATGTTATGTTGAGAAATCCGAATTGGAATTTTGTGTGATTTGGTTTACATCAATCCTGAATCCATTTAGTTGCTTCTTACGACTTACATTTCAGGTGACAATATTGCATCTTCTGAGTTCATTCTCAAACTCCTGCAGATTTGCAGGATGTAATTCATAGAACGGAATACGGTTTGTGATGGTTTTAGACTTTGTAGCGATATCTGCAACGTTCGACCTGACGCATCCAACTTCAGCATGGCTTCTGCGTCTTTTTAGACCCCCTTTGGAGTGGGGCAGCCAATTGATTCCCAAAATCTCCTTAGTCGTGTTTTACGACATTCATTAGTTAAGTTAACCCATAGCATTTATTAATGCAGTATGGGTGTAAGATGCTAGAGGTCTCACATTTCAGTGTCTCTGATATATGTGGGCGGTAACCATCTCCTCTCACTAACAGTCTTTACTTCCCGGATTAATCCGATACCCAATTAAGGCTGGGTCGACCCGGAAGCCGTTGCGATCTGAAAACATTTCTACTTCAACTGGGGAATGAACTTAGGACCATTAATATGCTAAGTCAGTGCGCTAACCACTTCGCCACACGGCTCTCATCCATATTACAACAACCATATCGGTTACAGTATCACTGTTCTTTGATATCCTTTCAGGCTTCGGTAACACGGGCGAGTGTGCTTACAAAGTTAACATTACGAGCAAAGAGATTTTATTTTACGAAGTGTCATGTTTGTCATAAGAGAGGAATAAGGGAAATTGTACAAAGAACGTGTCCAGCTCATTTCTTAGAAATAAACAGTCCACAGTTTATGGTAATCCTGACAGATACAAAATCAGTACTGCAAGCGCTTTGAAAAACGACCGTATTATCTTTAATGTCGTCAGTCCATCGTCTTCCTGGTCTGCCCCTTCTCCTCTACCCAGGTACTCTTCCCTCCATTATTTGTCTTTCTAAACAGTTATGTCCCATAATGCAGCTTTACAGTGAATATCATCTCACTGTGTGAATATCAGTGTAAATATCATAAGGTAGCTTTACAATGAATACCATCTCGCTGTGTAAATATCATATAGTAGCTTTACAGTGAATACCATCTTGCTGTGTAAATATCATATGGTAGCTTTACAGTGAATACCATCTCGCTGTATAAATACCATAATGCGGCTTTAAGTGAATACCATAATGTAGCTTTACATTGAATACCATCACGCTATATAATTACCATAAGGTAGCTTTACAGTGAATATCATCTCGCTGTGTAAATATCATATGGTCGCTTTACAGTGAATACTATCTCGCCGTGGAGTACCAGGAAATGAGAATGCAGATCAACTTGCTAAGGAGGGTGATATAGATAATTAATCAGATGTACCAATCACTTACAATATAAAAACACAAATGATCAAATCAATCAGATCCACGGAAGATGTATGTGTCGGGCCATTGGCGCAAATAAAATGGCCACACAACGTATTTCCATATACTGAGCTACATTCTGCTGGAAATCTAGTAGGAACATCGTGTTGCTACAGAAGAGATCCAGTGCGAGTTTGAGAATGAACGCTGCAGAGGAAGAAGAAGTTATGAAACGACATGTTGCTAATCTACGCCTCAGAACAGGACACAGCCGACTCCATAGTCATAATTACACACGTCCGTAGATATGGGGTGAGGGTGTTGGGGGGGGGGGGCTTCTAGGAGTAAAGCAAAAGGGTATGTAAACCCCCACCACCAGACACCGTCAGAAATTTTTTGGGGAAAATGCCATCACATTTCTCATCATCAAGAGGGAAATACGAAATCGGGCGAATGACCCTTATTGTTAAGATAACCCCCCCCCCTTCTTCTTACTTAATAGGTTTCTACACCCCTGCATGTACACACAATTCAGGATTGGCAACACAGTCATGTGTACATGTGTACATGTGAACAAACACCACAAACTACAGGACACATACTTTAAGAATGTTCTGAATTTAAAGTAATCAACAACAAAAATAATGGTCCAAATAAACAGGTAGGTAGTTAATGAGTTTGCCTCTCTTTTGGAGAGGCGTGTCCTTTTCAACCAGCCGACAACAAAGTCCAATTAGGTTATATCAGGACATGATCATAATTAAGTGCCGCAACGAAGGTTGGCTTCAACGTATCTCCAACATCTCATGTCTCTTGGCTTGGTGGTGCACTCTGCTAGACTGTAACCTGTTCATCGTGTGATGTTACTCTCCCACTTGTATCTCTGCCTACCTCTTGCTCGCTTCCATTTGACTTTACCCTCAAGTAAAGTCTTCAATAAGGTGTCATGTCTTTTAATGGGTCGAAAGTATTTTATTTGCCTGATCTTTATTTCTCTTATTAGTTCTTTCTTTATGTTAAGTGTCTTTAGACACACTACCATAAAATATTAGAGGTAACAAAGATACCAAGTTAAGCCCTGGAGACAAAGCTATATAGACCTCCCGTATGAACTGTACAAAACGGTGAGGTTTATTGATTAGATAGAATTCACAGATATTTCATATAAAACATTGTCCGTGTTACAAGTGTGAATAGAATACAGAACCACCCGTGTGTTGCCGAGGCCCGCAACGGGAGCAAAGAATAGCAACACTGTTTAACTTCCACGCATGTCGTAAAAGGTGACTAAAGAGGTTATGGGAAAGTTGGCTGTCCCGTCCCATCCCATATAAGGTCAGTGACCCAAAACCATGCTGAAGTCGGGTGTGTCAGGCCGAAAGGCGCAGATGTCATGTCTTTCTTTCTATGTGTGGTGATGTTCGCTACATCATGTCTTTCTTTCTTTGCGTGGTGATGTTCGCTACATGTCTTTCTTTCTATGCGTGGTGATGTTCGCTACATGTCTTTCTTTCTATGCGTGGTGATGTTCACTACATGTCTTTCTTTCTATGCGTGGTGGTGTTCACTACATATACGTGGTGATGTTCGCTGCATGTCTTTCTTTCTATGCGTGGTGATGTTCGCTGCATGTCTTTCTTTCTATGCGTGGTGATGTTCGCTACATCATGTCTTTCTTTCTATGCGTGGTGATGTTCGCTATATGTCTTTCTTTCTATGCGTGGTGATGTTCGCTGCATGTCTTTCTTTCTATGCGTGGTGATGTTCGCTACATGTCTTTCTTTCTATGCGTGGTGATATTCGCTACATCATGTCTTTCTTTCTATGCGTGGTGATGTTCGCTACATCATGTCTTTCTTTCTATGCGTGGTGATGTTCGCTACATCATGTCTTTCTTTCTATGCGTGGTGATGTTCGCTACATGTCATTCTTTCTATGCGTGGTGATGTTCGCTGCATGTCTTTCTTTCTATACGTGGTGATGTTCGCTACATCATGTCTTTCTTTCTATGCGTGGTGATGTTCGCTATAGGATGTCTTTCTTTCTATGCGTGGTGATGTTCGCTACATGTCTTTCTTTCTATGCGTGGTGATGTTCGCTACATGATGTCTGTCTTTCTATGCGTGGTGATGTTCGCCACATCATGTCTACACTTTCAGCCAAGTCTTATTGATGAACTCCGCTGTTGTCTGGAACTCTTCTTTGCTTCCATATATCTTTGCTTGCACGGTTAATCCGTTGGGTCAGTACATCTCCCTCAGCTGTTCATCCTGGAGACAGTTCTGCAGAATATGTTCAGATGTTCTTTCATCTGTTCCATAAATGAACAGTGGTGTGTCATACAATCGCTTCCTGTGCAAATGTTTGTTCAGTCTGATGTGTCTTCTTCTCACTCGAAGTAACTATCGATTTATGCAGCGCTATATGCGTCTGTTATCCGGCTATTTTCCATTCTGATGTTTTGTACAGCTCTCTTCTTTTCTTGAATAAAGAGACTTCACTGTCTTTCTGCTTACACTCTCCTCTATCTTTGGGCAACTCATCAACACTCTTATTTCCTGGGGCATTACAGTCTGACGATCATCATCAAGCGCCGTGTCGAAGAGCGTTGGTGATCATATCTCTCCATGTATATCAATCTCTTATATATGTCATCATTTCTGTTGGTGTCGTCAATCGAAGCTCAATGACGACTCAAAATCGAAGTCAAACTGTCCAATATCTTTTCTCTGGGTCTTCCCATTGATCTTTTCCCTTCTATCTTTCCTGTTGTCACTATATTCTCAATGCCTCCTCTTCTCATTGTATGTCCAATAAATGTTGACTGTCTTTTTCTTATATTATCGATAATGCATCCTTTTACATCCATCCTTCTAAGACATTCTTCATTAGCAATCTTTGCTGTCCACGAAAAACGTAAGATTCTTCGAATAAACCACATTTCCGCTGCAACCAATGATACCCGCTGACACAGTCTGATGGTACCTACTGAATATTTGAAGTAAACGAAAGAAGAATTAGTGCATGACTTTTATTACTTGGTATCAAGTAAAATGTAGGATACACAACATCCCTATAACCCTTCCCCCAATCTACCTACAACCTCCCCCTACAATCCAGCTCGTTAGCGATTCTTCCGATAAGATATCGTCGAATCCCCCTCCCCTCCCCCCACACACACACTAAAATGACGGGATTCTCAACCATTTAACGTAACCCCCCCTTTCTGAGTGTATCCACTAAGTCGTATCCACTACGGCCTAGACTCTGCGCCATAGCACTCCATTTTTCTCCGTTATACCTCTCTTAAATCATCCTACAATTTATTTGAAAGAATTCTACATCTCCATAGTTCTCTCTCTCTCTCTCTCTCTCTCTCTCTCTCTCTCTGCATTCACCATAATCCTATTTGCTTAAAAAGCCACTTTTCACGCTAAAAACGCCGTTGTTCCTTTTTTCATGTTTCTTTTTATGACTATCGTTCATGGACTTAGTACTCTTTCGAGCTTGTAGTCTTTCGAGCTTGTAGTCTTTCGAGCTTTTATGAAATCTGATTTCCAGATGACAATGTCTGAAATCGCTTAATTGTCTTTGTTTAATACTTTTACATTGGTGTTGATGATGATTTTTGTGAGGGGGGCGGTGATGATGATGGTTGGGATGGGGGCGGTGATGATGATGGTTGGGAGGGGGGCGGTGATGATGATGGTTCTGATGGGGGCGGTGATGATGATGTGTGGGAGGTGGGCGGTGATGATGATGGGTGGGATGGGGGCGGTGATGATGATGGTTGGGAGGGGGGCGGTGATGATGATGGTTGGGAGGTGGGCGGTGATGATGATTGTTGGGAGGGGGGGCCGTGATGATGATGGGTGGGAGGGGGGCGGTGATGATGATGGATGGGAGGTGGGCGGTGATGATGATGGATGGGAGGGGGCGGTGATGATGATGGTTGGGAGGGGGGCGGTGATGATGATGGTTGGGAGGGGGGCGGTGATGATGCTCATGGTATTTGTGGTGACTGTAGTTGCGATAATGATAGTAATGAATGATTCTGAGAATAATGATGGTACAGGTGGGAAGGGGGAGGTGCTGATGTTGATGATGGTCCAGGGATGGTGGTGATGATGATAATGCTATTGATGACGGTAGTGATGATGACGATGATGACAATGGTTGATGATTACAAATGATGATAAGTGACGATGAATATGATCATCCATATGACGTAGGTGGTGAGTGATGATTACAAATGTTCGCGAATGATTAATTACGGCGGTTAAAGATGTTATGAATGATTAATTACGGTGGTTAAAGATGTTATGAATGAATAATTACGGTGGTTAAAGATGTTATGAATGATTAATTACGGTGGTTACCGATGTTCATGAATGATTAATTATGGTGGTTAAAGATGTTATGAATGATTAATTACGGTGGTTAAAGATGTTATGAATGAATAATTACGGTGGTTAAAGATGTTATGAATGATTAATTACGGTGGTTAAAGATGTTATGAATGATTAATTATGGTGGTTACCGATGTTCATGAATGATTAATTACGGTGGTTAAGGATTTTATGAATGATTAATTATGGTGGTTACCGATGTTCATGAATGATTAATTACGGTGGTTAAGGATGTTATGAATGATTAATTATGGTGGTTACCGATGTTCATGAATGATTAATTATGGTGGTTAAGGATGTTCATGAATGATTTATTACAGTGTTTAAGGATGTTAATGTATGATTAATTATGGTGGTTAAGGATGTTATGAATGATTAATTATGGTGGTTACCGCTGTTCATGAATGATTTATTACGGTGGTTAAGGATGTTATGAATGATTAATTATGGTGGTTACCGCTGTTCATGAATGATTTATTACGGTGGTTAAGGATGTTATGAATGATTAATTATGGTGGTTACCGCTGTTCATGAATGATTTATTACGGTGGTTAAGGATGTTATGAATGATTAGTTATGAATATAATTTATACGTGATGACAAGCGGAGAAGGTGACAGGAACATCTCTGTAAGGGGTGGGGGTGTTAGGACTGACAGCAACATCTCTATTAAAGGGGGGGTGATAGGACTGTCATCAATATTTCAGTGCAGTGGAGAGGGTGATAGGACGGACATGATTATTTCTGTAAGGGTGGGGATAGTGTTAGGATGGAAATACACATCTCTGCAAAGGGGGTAGGGAGTTTTGGGAATGACATAAAAATCTCTCTAAAGGGAGATGGGTGTTAAGATTATCATGAATATTTATTTTGTATATTTGAGGGGGGGGGTGTACTTAGGACTGACACGAATATCAATGTAAAATCCTGCATAGAGTTGAAATAGTATTAACATTTTCTAGCTTAATGCTGCTGTACAAGCGCCACAATAGTGATGAGTATTGATCGTTTTGCCCTTCTTTGATCTGGGATGAAAGGAAACAGAGGATGTAGGGATTTATGTTAAGTCTGCTGAATTCTATTTTAGCTTTGTTGTCGAACTATTTTCTCTTTCAAAAAGTGTCCTTCGCGCATTAATCTCTCATGCAATCCATTCATTTTGTTTTCAGGAATTTCTTGACAATCATTTCTTTGTTTTTCTTCTTTTAATCATTTTCAGGTAATTCCCTTCAAGCGCCTCTTTTTTTTTCTTGAATTAATTTGTTTGCTATTATTATTTAGTTGGAGAGGAAAATAAAAGAGGAAATATCGAGGGACAAAAATATGACATTTGTCATTTTAAAAACATGGCGGTAAAAGACGAATGTCATGTGACGTATTCCTTCCAGAACGTTGTCTTCCCAATGAACTCTCTGAACCTCTCTCTGACTTGGGCGATGTGGCTTGCATTTTCTAGCGATGTATTCATGTTATCTTTAATGTCATCAGTCCATCGTTTTCTTGGTCTGCCCCTTCTCCTCTTCCCAGGTACTCTTCCCTCCAATATTTGTCTTTCTAAACAGTTATGTCTCTTTATATGACCAAACAGGCGTAGCTTTGACGAATGTACAAGACGAAATTGTAAAAATGTTATAGAAATGTTATAGAAATGTTATAGAAATGTTATAGAAGAGATTGGCTGAGAAATAAAGACCATCTCAAGTCAAAACTTCATAAGGAGGCAGCAATTTAGGTGGTTTGGACACAGCATGAGAATGGGGTCAACGCAAACATCCCTTTGGGCATACACCAGTAGAGTTAGGGATATGAGGCACGCGGAAGACCAAGAACTAGATGGGTGGAAACAATTAATAAAAGCTTAAAAGACATGGGCTGACAATGGTCAATGCGATCCAAATGGCTAAAGACAAAGAACTCATACTTTCCCTTACGATGCAAGTGGACAAGACAAGTAAGATAATTAGATAGACCAACAGACCAGACATATTATTAGATTGATTAGATTAGATTAGAACAGATTAGATTAGAACAGATTAGACTACATTAGATTAGATTACATTACATTATAGAACATTAGATCACATTACATTCCATTAAATTAGATCACATTACATTCCATTAAATTAGATTGCATTATTTTATATTACATTATATTACATTACATCAAACACATAACATTGCATTATGTGAGATTATATTATATTACATTAGATATATAGATAAATATAATATTTTTAAACCCTAACGCACACTACCACAGACTTCTAGATACACTACGACTTCGAACGAGTCACATTAAGGGGTGAACGTTATTCAAAACCTGCCTGGATTTGTCGTTTTGAACCAATTCTCACATAAAATAAATACTTCTATAGGATAGTTTTCGTACTAATCTCATACAGCGTTGCCAATCTTATGTAGATTTATTCCTCGTGTTGTCATTAGCTGGCAACATAGAGTATGTGCAATGCGGCAAGTACCTAAGTGGTAGCCGAGATGAGTGCAACTGTGTGAGATCAACCGAGTCCAAAGGCTGTAGAAAAAATGTAGAAAAAATGTAGATAAAATGTAGAAAAAATGTAGATAAAATGTAGAAAAAATGTAGATAAAATGTAGAAAAAATGTAGATAAAATGTAGAAAAAATGTAGATAAAATGTAGAAAAAAAATTGTTAAAATAACTTGGGGTCTTTGTTACCTCTAATATTTTATGGTAGTGTGTCCTGATATAACCTAATTGGACTTTGTTCGCTGGTTGAAAGTGGCACGCCTCTCCAAAAGAGAGGCAAACTCATTAACTACCTACCAACCTACCGTCGGCTGTATAGAAGACCTTCCAACAGAATTAATGATCACCTCATTCGTTACGTTTTTGATTATTGTTAGGTTTTCGATTGGTCATTATTTATATGCTTGGAGTCACCTAGGCTATTTTTGGCATGTTATTCCAAGTGTGTAAATAGTTACCAAACTAAATCACAGCAATAATCAAAAACGTAACGAATGGGCTCCTAATTAATTCTTTTGGAAGGTCTTTATTCGACGATTGTGATGGATCAACACGCAGGCATATTTTGGAGAACTTTATAAATATTTTACGTTAAATCCTGGCTATTTTGTGTAACAGCCACCTCTTTCTGTGACGCCGGTGTCAGCTCCTTACCTTTTAGAACTCTATGATACCACTCGTGTGCACTTTCTGTTCCAGCAGCCCTCCGCCCCCTTAACTATTCTCTGAGTTAAGGTGACATGAGTATCTGAACCACAATCTTCATTATTTGTTATGGTCAAAAAAGCAAGATGTAACCAAAATGGACTCCTCATGTTCGCGGTTGAATGTGAGTACCTCACTACAAGGAATGCAAATTACATCTTATACTACTCGTGTCTGGGTATCGTTTGTTTAACTCACCTGTAACTCACCTGAAAGTTAAGAACAGATACGAGTCAGGAAGTAACTTCTTCATAGCAATCCCCGTTCCTGAATATATTAGAACATCATAAGGCAGCAAACGGGTTTTGAACCCGGTCCTTTCAGCTGTCACTTATTTGTCTCGCAACTTGAGTCAATACGTTTACCGTATTCGACCACAGCTCATCCCTTATACAGAATTCGCAAAACGTGTTAACTCAAGTTCCAAGCCGAATAGGTGTCAGTTGAACGGACCGGGTTCAAATCCTGTTTGATGCTTTGTGATGTTTCTCTATAATAATAAATCATCGATGCTTCTAGATTATATTATTTATAAAAGTTTCAAGGTATTCAAAACTAGTAACTCGTTATAGTTTTCCTGTTATTGATCGAGATTAGTAACGTGTTAGTGATCTTACTCTCTTTCAGAAATAGCTTTTCTTCTACTCTATTCTTTGATGGAATTTAGGAGATGTTCGAGGCTTTATTTGTAGTTGGACAGCAGTGTTATCATAGTGTTATCGTGGTGTTATCATCAATATAGTTCTGGTATCTCGTGATCTCCGATATTAAGTGGGTCACAGTTGTTTCGTAGTTGTTTACATAGACACTAAAGTTGCATTATAAAAGACTATTATTATTCCATCACTATGCTACCAGTGCCAAACCTGGACAATGACAGCACAAGACAAAAGAAAATAGTGACAACAGAAATGACATGTCTACGAAGAATACTCGGAGTGTCATTAAGAGATAGAATTAGAAACGATAACATCAGACAGATAACCAAAACAATACCAGTATTGGAACACATCAAAAGACAGCAGATCAAGTGGTTTTCACACGCTTCCAGACTACCGACATATAGCATGCCACAGATGGTCATGACACATAGACATAACGGTTATAAAGCCAGAGGCAGACCATGTAAAAGATGGATCACAGAAATCAAAGAAGTCACAGGAACAAGCTTACAGACAGCGCACAAGAAGGCCATCTCCAGAGAACTCTTCCACCCCTGACGCTGCAAGGCAAACAAGGGCCACAGCATATAGATAGATAGATAGACAGTTGTTTCGTTTCTGGTCATTTCTCAATTTCCTCATGATGTTCTCAGCATAAACTGATATGGTGAGAGGACACATCCTTGTCTGTCTCCTTTTCCCCACACTCAACAAATTAGATGATTCACCATCTATTTAGATCAGACTATCTATTCTGGTATGTTATTGTTGCTAATGTTATATTGTATATCGCTAATATTTTATTGTATGCCACTAATGTTCTATTGTATGTCGTTAATGTTTTATTGTATGTCTCTAATGTTTTATTGCTTGTCACTAATGTTCTGTTGTTTGTCGCCAATGTTCTGTTGTTTGTCGCCAATGTTCTGTTGTATGTCGTTAATGTTATGTTGCATGTCGCTAATGTTCCATTGTTAGTCGAAATATGTAAAATATGATTCCCGCTGTGATTAAATATTAACAAACATTTGTTTTACCTCTTTTTTTCAGAGCAACTTTGCACAAGATCTTGAAATGTTTGCCAATGACGTTCTCAAGTAATATATCAATTGAACTACTTAATAACCCGTTAATTTCCGGCTAGATGTATTCTCACCTCAAACTTATTGGGGTAAAGAGCAGGTAAGGATGACCTCTATCCAACACATGTACAAATGGATGTGTGCTTCTTGGAGTTAAGCAACGGAAAACGTCTTGTGTGGTCACCGTTAGGATTATACTGAATACAGCTAGAATAATCCAGACAACAGCTAGAATGATTCATCCCAACAACCGCTAAAATTATCCCGCACATCGCTAGAATCGTCCTGAAAACATCTAGAATCATCCGTACCACAGCTAGTCACCCTGACAACATCTAGAATCACCTGTACCATAGCTAGAGTCATCCTAATACACCTCAAAAGAAAAACTCACATCGGGAATCTAAACATTTCACCAGTGGTTACCACACTAATCCCCGTGCAACAGTAAACTCCTTGTAAATTACATGTAAATATAGCAAGAACTTCCTCTTCTGCAAGCGTCGCAGCACTTCCACTTAACAATTATGTTGTCCTCATTCTGCGTCTGAGGCTTTTACTCAAAGTATTGCGCACCTCTGATAGTAGCAGTCTTCTTTGTATTCAAAAATCTCTTGAAAAAACCTCCCTATTGCACAAAATGATACAAGCGATCTATTGCTCGTAATTTACGTGATTAAAATAAACCGAGAAACTGGAAGAAACTTATAACATTCTCTAACGGTACAAAGGTAAAACATCTTAGAATGAGACTTTCAACCATATTCAATTAGGGTCTTGTCTGTGAAATCTACAGTAGACTTGTCTGGAAACTCTACAATAGACCGGTCTGTGAAATCTACAATAGACTTGTCTGTGAAATCTACAATAGACGTCTGTGAAATCTACAATAGATTTATCTGTGGAATCTACAATAGACTTGTCTGTGAAATCTACAATAGACTTGTGTCTGTGAAATCTACAGTAGACTTGTCTGGAAACTCTACAATAGACCTGTCTGTGAAATCTACAATAGAATTGTCTATGAAATTTACAAAAGATTTATCTGTGGAATCTACAATAATTCTACTTTATAAATGTTGACAGTTCACTTTCGAAATATATATTTAATTAATTCACGAATCACGTGTCTCTTTATAAAAACTATTTCAAACTTTATATCTGCGACAACAAAGATTGCAACAACAAAAATCATTAAACCAGTGGCGGATTTAGAAATTACTGTTGACTGAGCACACACGTTTGCTGTAGCAGTGCGCAAAATAAATATTTATATTCGTAATTTAGGGACTGCTTTTATTCTGGATGTTCTATGATATGTGACATTTAGCGTTATAACAACAAAAATTAGAAATAGAACAAGAACGTGATTGAACAATCCATATTACTTATGTAGCACACACGATCGGTCAGATTTACAAGGAAGGTGCAGACTATCCGACTATAGGATATTGGCGTGAAAAATAAATACAAATAACAGTATACAAGACGTCGTTATTATACTGCGGTCTCTTCCAGAGGCAGACACTTTCAACCAGAGCGTATACGTTTGCTGATGTTATATCAGAAAAGTAAACAATTCCACTTAGTTACATAGTTGGGTTTTTTTTGGGTACGTTATGGCTACAGATATAAACAAAAAACATGTCTGAGGTTTGGATATTAGTGGTTTCCTTTGTAAACTTTTGTCTGATGTTTGCAAACATTTAGTTTACTTTATAATCTAGATTTTGGCAGACAGCAATATTCTTCTCAAATATGGTCTGAAGTTGCAAGCTTGCAGTTTTATTTGTAAACTTGTATCTAAAGTTTTCATTCTAGCAGTTTTCTGTGTACACTTGTCTAAAGTTTGCACTCAAGCAGTTTTCTTTGTAAACTTGTCTAAAGTTTGAACTCTTGTAGTTTCCTTTGTTAACATGTGTCTAATAAAGGTCGTGGTTCTAGTAATTCAGTCACCACGACCTCCGGGCTTTTCCCATTTATTTTAACCGTCCGAAAAGTGGTCTGTATCTTTCAACCACAGAACCGGACTAGGTGAAATAGCGAATGGTAAATATTGATTACCGACCTGAGCTTACTGTAATCGACAATTACTGTAATGTTAACGTAGGCAAACAGAACGTGTCTGAATATTTAAATTGTAGGTTTATATAGATCAATTATAGCGACTGTTGCATATGTCGTGATTTGAGTAAATACAGTTATTAACGACAATGGTATTGAAGTTGGTAGGCTCACTAGCCTGAATATATTTGAGAATAAAATTCAACCAATGGAAAATGTCTGGAGGAGGGAGTGACTTCAGCGCGCGAGGGGCGGTTGACACCTGCAATGTTGTGATATCGATTCCTGGACCAGATCGAACAGACCCACCAGATAAACAGCGCTCGGTTAGTGAAGAGGAGATTTTTGAAGAAAATGTTAGTAGGACTTGCTCACCGCAGGAATCTGCACGCGTGCGGTCACCGGATAAGTCATTTAGAGAGCTGTCCGAACAACCGCAGCTGGTAAAAGAAGATCAATTCAGGTACAAGAAATATCAACAAAACCAAATCAAACCAGAGAAACAACGTTCCCATCATCAAGTTTGGATACCTAATCAACTTTCTCAACAACGACAACAGCACCAACTGTCACGACAACATCATGATGTAGCCAATACTACACCAAACTTAACGTCAAGTTCACATAACAACGCAACTAATGTCGTCAAAGAAGGATCAAGTAACTTCTGTCTCTCGACGGAAGATATTGACATTGTTGATTCGGGAAACACAGGAAATTATGCTGAGATTACCCTCATAGAAGAAGGATTGAATCATTACGACGGAAAACAAAATTCATCGCAAACAACACTAAATTCATCTGTATCTCCTCGCCTGTCAAGATGTAAAAGGCAGTCTCGAGTACCCTCTTCAGATGAACCACCAAGTGAAGGAATTCTTTCAGAAAAAGAATGTGTAATCAACAAAGCACAGACTGATGACGGAAAAAATTACTGTACTTTTTCTAATGGATCTTCAAAAAAATTATCGTCAGGGACACTCACCGATTCTGAAAGACATAATATTGTGTTCTCAGAAATTGAAGCTCGATGTTCAGTCTCAAAAGAGACAAGTCCAGCAGAGATTACTTATAGTGTAATTGATTTTCCGAAACGTCTTTCTGTTGAAAGCGCTTCCGTTGTAAATTCTATTGCTGTGGACAACGATCAAGTTGGAAAATCTTGGAGCTTTAGAAAAAAGAAAAAAGAAAACGGAGAAAAAGATAAAGCAAACGGCGACAAGTCTTCTTGTCGCTTCCTCGGAGTCAGTGAACGCCCCTCCAACACAGAACAAGAGTGCAGCTCAGTTCCACAATCCACAACGCGAGGAAGCAAAGGATCACGTCGCCTCGCTAAGCGAGGGATTGGTATGTTCCCTAGCTCCAACTGGCGACGATTAAGGAACACGCTTAAAGCTGCTAATGAGATGCAAAGCTCAAGGAAACAAAGACACGGTCTCAATCGCGAGGACTCTTTTCTGAAGAAGTTCTCAACGAGAAACCATCAAAACACTCAGAACATTTCCAACTCCCAAGACGAGGATTCACGAAAATCCTTTTATTCTTCAAGCAAGCTCGAAGGGAAATTTGTAATTCAGCATGATGGTAACTTCATGTATTATTGGCTTCTTGTTGTAACAATATCCGTTCTATACAATCTTTGGACATGTATTGCCAGGCAAGCCTTCAGGGAGATCCAACAGGGATGCCCCGCCTGCTGGTACTCATTCGACGCTCTCTTTGACATCATTTACATCTGTGATATTGTTGTTCAATTCCGTACTGGATACCTAGACCAAGGCCTTATGGTGTACGACTCTAAGAAACTGCGGCAGAACTACGCAAAATCTAAAGTGATCTATATTGATTTCATCTGTTTAATACCTTTGGATTTTCTACAGTTTTTTATCGGCATTCACCCAATGATCAGATTTCCTAGATTTCTCAAAATCTACAGACCACTTCGGTTCTTGCACATGCTGGAGTCTCGTACAGCTTATCCTAACTTAATTCGTGTTGCAAATTTAACCCACATCCTATTTCTAGGTGCACATTGGTTTGCAGCCTTCTACTATATGATTAGTGAAGCTGAAGGATTCAAAGGAGAATGGTCATATCCAAAACCCGTTGGAGAATTTGCTGATGTTAATCGGAAGTACTTAAGATCTCTATTCTGGTCAACATTGACCCTGACTACAATTGGAGACATTCCGCCACCAGGGAATTCAAACGAGTAAGTATTGCATTTATTAAATAAATTTTGGCTAAATTAACTTATTTTCTGTTCTTCGAATAAATAATATGTGTGTCAGAGAGTGTGTCTGTTTGTTAATTTGTGTTTTTTCATGTTAATATATGTAATTCTGGGTATTATTCTATGTATTTCTTGATGTTTATTTTTTTTCTTTCTTGATGTTAATTTACTTGACTTTTATGTTAATTTCTTTGTTTCTAAAAGTTAATTTCCTTATTTGGTTGTTTTAATTTATTTTATTCTTAGTGTGAATTGCATTGTTTCTTGGTGTGAATTCTTTTAATTTAAAAATAATATATTTGTTGGGGTGTAAATTCCGTTGCTATTATATTTTGTGTGAGTTTCTTTGTTTCTTGGTGTGAATTTCTTTGTTTCTTGGTGTGAATTTCTTTGTTTCTTGGTGTGGGTTCCTTTGTTTCTTAGAGTGAATTTATTTGTTTTTTTTTGTTTTTTGTGTGTGTGTATGAATTCTTTTGTTTCTTTTTGTGAGATTATTTTTTTCTTTATGTTAATTTTTGCCGTTGATTAAAACTAATTTCTTTTTAATTTTTTACATAATTTTCTCGTGTATTATTTCCTTAAGTTGCGCACTTAGCGAAGAAGACACATAAGTAATTGATGGAGGACAAAGAGGGATGAGGGACAATGAGGATGGGGATACGGAGGTATAGGGACAAGGGGGTAGAGGACAAGCGTGAATGAATGGATAAAAAAAGTCCACTTCTGGAAATTTAGTACAAAGTACTATTTGAAAACGAAAAATTAAGACTTGTAAAGGTGTTCTAACCTTTGGTTGAAATCTCTGGTGAAAGTTATAAAGTACATTATAGAAAGATAGCCATAGATTTAGTATATGTACTGCCGCCGAAGGCGAATGTGTCAGTTATTTGGCGCAAAAAAAACGCGATACAAGACATTATCATTTTCTGGACTACATCGTGCTGGAAATGTAGCAGTTGTCCTGTTAGAAGAGATATCCAGCGGGAGTTTGAGAATGTGTCCTGCTACAAGAGATATCCAGCTGGAGTTTGAGAATGTGTCCTGCTACAAGAGATATCCAGCTGGAGTTTGAGAATGTGTCCTGCTACAAGAGATATCCAGCTGGAGTTTGAGAATGTGTCCTGCTACATGAGATATCCAGCTGGAGTTTGAGAATGTGTCCTGCTACAAGAGATATCCAGCTGGAGTTTGAGAATGTGTCCTGCTACAAGAGATATCCAGCTGGAGTTTGAGAATGTGTCCTGCTACAAGAGATATCCAGCTGGAGTTTGAGAATGTGTCCTGCTACAAGAGATATCCAGCGGGAGTTTGAGAATGTGTCCTGCTACAAGAGATATCCAGCGGGAGTTTGAGAATGTGTCCTGCTACAAGAGATATCCAGCGGGAGTTTGAGAATGTGTCCTGCTACAAGAGATATCCAGCGGGAGTTTGAGAATGTGTCCTGCTACAAGAGATATCCAGCGGGAGTTTGAGAATGTGTCCTGCTACAAGAGATATCCAGCGGGAGTTTGAGAATGTGTCCTGCTACAAGAGATATCCAGCGGGAGTTTGAGAATGTGTCCTGCTACAAGAGATATCCAGCGGGAGTTTGAGAATGTGTCCTGCTACAAGAGATATCCAGCGGGAGTTTGAGAATGTACGATGAAGAAATAGAAGAAGTATATGTAGTATAAAAATAAATAGATAATAATGATAATAATAATAATAATAATTCCTTAACAACAAAACATAAGAGACAACTGGTTACAACAGAGATGAGATGTCTGAGAAAAGTCACTGGAGTGACCAGAAGACACAGAATTAGAAACAATATCATAAAAGAAAGAGTGGGTGTGTTATATCAATTCCACAATACATACAAAACCAACAGATGCAATGGTTTGGTCATCTGGAAAGAATGCCGTATGATTCATTAGTTTATAAAGCATATACGAAGAGAGGAGAAGCAGAAAGAAGAGCCAAGGGTAGACCTAGAGTACGCTGGATCGACCACATCAAAGAGATATTACACAAACACCAAATAACATTATCTGAAGCTGCCAGAAAAGCGAGAACAAGAACATTGTATCTCCCTCGACACCCGTAAAGGGTAAAAGAGGAAGGAAAGAATAATCATAATAATAATAATAATTACAACAACAATAATAGTAGTAATAATAATAATGATAATTATAATAATAAATAATAATAATAATAATAACCCGTAAGGGTTAGTATCGGCGCCACATAAGCACAAGTAGCCCTCCAAACACCACTGTCCCCAACCATTTGGAGGAGTGTAGAAAAATCATGGCTAGATCAATCCTTGTCGATATCAATCCAGGATTTTCTTCATCCCTTATTCTCCTGCCACCTCAACTGTTCTTTGTGAAATAATTTTAAGGGAATTTTGTCTCGTTACATGTTCAAACCAAACAAGTTTACCACTTTTTACTACTGCCAATCCGAACTGTCTTTGAATGATGAAATCGGATGTGCTAGGCCTACAATGCCCATAACGGTGGCACAACGTAATCTCGCACCCGGCGGAAATCGCACGGATAACCGTGCTGATTAATATGGAGCGAACGAAAACAAACAAACAAAACTACTGCCAAAAGTAGGTCTTGATAACCTGAAGTTTGTTTATTCCCTGGTGGAACAATATATTATTTTGGGTCAAAGGGCATGAGCCCATGGACCGCTGGACCAGCAACCCAACAATATATTACATAGTTTTAAATCATAGAAATATTCCATTATATAGTTTGGGATAATAAGAAATTGTAGATTGTTTTCTTTGAGAGAATGATAAATAGTAAATTGTACAGTTTAGGATAATGATAAATAGTAGATTGTATAGTTTAGGATAATGATAAATAGTAGATTGTATAGTTTAGGATAATGATAAATAGTAGATTGTATAGTTTAGAATAATGATAAATAGTAGATTGTATAGTTTAGGATAATGTTAAATAGTAGATTGTATAGTTTAGGATAATGATAAATAGTAGATTGTATAGTTTAGGATAATGATAAATAGTAGATTGTATATTAGTAATGCAAAGTTAAGATAAACTGGTTACTAGGAATACCTAACTATGAACATATCTAGATAAAAAGGTATAGAAGAAATATGAAAAAATGACAATTTTTCTACGTTGTGGTCCTATTGGGACCTTTGAATTGTTTGGACCACTGTTTCAAATTGTATATTGTAGGATAATGAGAAATAATTGAGTGTATAGTTTGCGAGCATGGTAAATAGTAGATTATATAGAGAGGGAGAACAGGGAATAGTAGATATTATAGTTTGGGATAATGAAAAATGATAGATTGCGTAGTTTGTGATAATGAGAAATAGTAGATTACATAGTTTCCGATAATGAGAAATAGTAGAATGCATAGTTTTCGATAATGAGAAATAGTCGATTACATAGTTTCCGATAATGAGAAATAGTAGATTGCATAATTTTCGATAATGAGAAATAGTAGATTGCATAGTTTTCGATAATGAGACATATTAAATTGTATTATTTAAGGTATGAGAGGTAATGGTGCGATAGCGGTGTAATCTTTCTATTTTTTCTTCTTCTTCTTCTTTCTGTCCTCATGTACCTTTCGGTGTTGAGAGGAGAGTTTACGGTCTTTTGCCCTTCTATTTGCCTCTTCTGCTGTTATATTTTCGAGTGTCTCTAATACACTATCTATCCACCTTTTACAAGGGCGCCCAATAGGTCGACTGTTTTCGTATGGTTTTTTTTTTCGTTTTTTTTTTCTTGGATAATACTTTGCTCTTTCTGTCTGGTTATTTGGCCGAACCAAATAACTTGTTGTTTCTGAATCTATTCTAATGTTGACCTGATCACTAATTGTTTTCTTAATTCTTCATTCCTGATTTTGTCTCTCAATCTAACTCCAATCATACGCCTTACATATTTCATTTCAGTGGTGTTAAGCTTATGAATTGTTAATATTAACCCTTGTAATAGTTAACTTCACAAATTAATAACATACTCTGTGAGTTCCTAGTTTAGTCAGGTTCTATTTACATTGCTATGTTGTTTCCGTATCTTTGTGCTGGGATCCAACCTTGGAGCAATTAGTAGCAACACTGTGACCTGACATACGTATCATAAGAGACGATTAAGGATGTTTGACTGGGATTGGCTGTCCCATCTTATACGTCATAGTGAATATTAAGACTTGCTGAAGTCATGTGTGTCGGGAAAAAAAGGTATCGATATCCCAGCGTACATGTAAACCCTATAACACTTTATTTCCTTCTGTGGATTACATCCTGAAAATCTGCCGGAGTTTGAGAATGAAGTGTAAAGAGAAAATGATTACTCTGTGTACAGGTTTAACTCGTCTGAGATAAAACGCAAACCTTCAAAGATATATTTGTTTACTAAATTGACGACAACTCCGACAAAACGTAGTAAAAACATCACTCCAAACATCATTTCTGGTTCTAGTCGACGATTAATATCACTTAATCTTTCTCCAAGAATCTGTTGATTAATTATCACAACACACCCAAATACACGATCCAACATTTGAAGAGATTGCTTCCCTTTTCTCAAGCCAACACGCACACTCACACAGAAACATACAGACACACTCTCGTATATAACAAGAAATCAAATCTATATATATATATAATATGTTTGTCGTGTATATAATTGTGTATGACTCTTTTGGCCAGTGTATCATGAAAGAATTTATGAAAGTATCTTAGACTGCCAAATGTTGCTGGCAGGAAAATGATATTGGCTTTTCTTTTATCAGCGAGATGCCAGTCTGAAATCTGGGGAGTGTTTTCAAATCAGAAATATGCAGACGAGTATTCAACTCAGATGTTTATTTTTTCCACTAGGTGCAAATTTGGATTCACTGATGTACTTTACACTACTTCCATATTTATTATTTTCATCGTATTTATCAATGGATAGTGTTCTATCCATTACATTTTTTTAACGCCCGTGTATTGACGGGACCCGAAAGGGGAGCAAAGAATAGCAACACTGTTTACCTTCCACGCATGTCGTAAAAGGCGATTAAGGAGGTTATGGGATGGAGTTGGCTGTCCCATCCCATATAGGGTCAATGACCCAAAGCCATGCTGAAGTCGAATGTATCAGGCCGAAAGGTGCAGATATCGCAGCAATGCTGTAATCCATGATACCACGCATTCCGTTCTCCGGACTACATCCAGCTAATCTGCAGGAGTTTGAGAACGGACGCAGAAGAAGAAGAACATTATTTTAAAACGTATATTTTATTTTACAGAAATAATTATATTATTTCTCTATAATGTTTACGTTTTTTTTAAAAATCTCCTAGTTTTTTTTCTTCTATTATTAGTTTTTATCAGCCTATTTTTGTGTGATAGTTTTCAAACTCCCACCCGATCTCTCTTATAGCAAGATAATCTAATCTATTTTCAGCAGGATGTATTCCAGAGAACAGAAATGCATTGTGTCACCGTTTATTCTGCGACCCGGGCCTGATACATCCGACTTCGGCATTGATAACTAATACATTCAATGTTTTACCCCTTCCACTGAACGAAAGATGTCTGCAACCATATTGCTAGTAGGCCAATCGTACGAGAGTCTCGAACTTACGCAAATTTATTCAAGCTCAAAGCTAACCGCTTCTTGCACACGTGAACTTTTTTCCGTTGTCTTTCATCGCTATCGACATAACGACAACCGCTCACTCAGTTTTCGGAAATTGTTGTTTTTACTTCCATAGGAGATAGAAAAAGCATGAATAATGTTAGACATTGGGGGTAGTAGCAAAAACGTTATAGGCCCTATCGGTATGGTGTCCTTAGCTATCGGTATGGTGTCCTTAGCTATCAGTATGGTGTCCTTAGCTATCGGTATGGTGTCCTTAGCTATCGGTGTGGTGTCCTTAGCTATCAGTATGGTGTTTTTAGCTATCGATATGGTGTCCTTAGCTATCAGTATGGTGTCCTTAGCTATCGGTATGGTGTCCTTAGCTATCGGTGTGGTGTCCTTAGCTATCAGTATGGTGTTTTTAGCTATCGATATGGTGTCCTTAGCTATCGGTATCGTGTCCTTAGCTATCGGTATGGTCTCCTTAGCTATCAAAATGGTGTCCTTAGCTATCGGTGTGGTGTCCTTAGCTATCAGTATGGTGTTTTTAGCTATCGGTATGGTGTCCTTAGCTATCGGTATGGTGTCCTTAGCTATCGGTATCGTGTCCTTAGCTATCGGTGTGGTGTCCTTAGCTATCGGTGTGGTGTCCTTCGCTATAAGTATGGTCTTTTTAGCTATCGGTATGGTGTCCTTAGCTATCGGTGTGGTGTCCTTAGCTATCAGTATGGTGTTTTTAGCTATCGTTATAGTGTCCTTAGCTATCGGTATGGTGTCCTTAGCTATCAGTATGGTGTCGTTAGCTATCGGTATGGTGTCCTTAGCTATCGGTATGGTGTCCTTAGCTATCGGTATGGTGTCCTTAGCTATCGGTATGGTGTCCTTAGCTATCGGTATGGTGTCCTTAGCTATCGGTATGGTGCTTTTAGCTATCGGTATGGTGTTCTTAGCTATCGGTATGGTGTCCTTAGCTATCGGTATGGTGTCCTTAGCTATCGGTATGGTGTCCTTAGCTATCGGTATGATGCCCTTAGCTATCAAAATGGTGTCCTTAGCTATCGGTGTGGTGTCCTTAGCTATCAGTATGGTGTTTTTAGCTATCGGTATGGTGTCCTTAGATATCGGTATGATGTCCTTAGCTATCGGTATGGTGTATTTAGCTATCGGTATGGTGTCCTTAGCCATTGGTATGGTCTCCTTAGCTATCGTTTGAAAGAATCCTCAATCATAGTTTCTACATCACTTTGACCATATATGGAACATGCCAACTCCCGCGCATAACTTCCTTGGTCCAGTAAGATGCATGGAAGGTAAACATTGTTGCTGTTCTTTCATCCCTGCCAAGCCTACGCGACATCTTTAGTTTCCTTTTGATTTCATTTATTTACCTTTCATATAGGTTTTTTTTAGAGGTTTATGCAACAGAAAACCTTAGTAGATGGCATGCCTTTGTATTGAGGTTATCTTCTTATAAAAGCTTCATGGCACGTCATCTATACTATCCCGTAGTCGTAACCTTCGATAACAGTTACCATGTTGTTCCGACAGGTCGACGTTGTGTTTGAACTAGTTATGCATACGGCGTGGGTGGGGGGAACAACAAAGAAACCTGTCGCAAGGGCCAGAGTTGTGCCCTGATGTCGACGTCTGTATCAGCGGCATTAAACTCGAAACACCATCGAGTCGGATGACTGTGGAACAGAGGGCGGAGCACTTATGGGAATACCCCACGTGATATGAGGCCAGTTTCTAATCAAGAATAAAGAAGAATCAAGAATCAAGTATATTAGAGGTCAGAATTCCGGGAAGTAAAAGAAGAGGCAGACATAGAAGGAGATGGACAGATGACATCAAAAACTGTATGAAGATGTCATTGAAGGGAAGGAGGTAGGCAGATTGGCACAGGATAGAGTCGGGTTCATGAGATTAATTGCAATGATAACGTTTGGAAAGAATATGTCACGTGATGATGATGACTCTGGAAAGAAATATTTGAGGTCGTTAATATTATACGTACCTACCGTAGCACAGACTACTTAACTGTATAGCATTTTGACTACTGTAACACTCCTTTTACTTGAGGATTCATCAAACACATAACCCAGCAGGATCGTAGTGGTGACCTCAACACAATTCAGCAATGTCTCTCAATTCTCTGTTCCTTGTTTAAGTCTGAAAAATCTTAATTCTATCCAGTCTTTAATGTTGTGAATTCATACTTTCCCTTTCTCCTCATCTTCTCATACTTTCAACTGCCCCTTCGTGATAGTCTTGGAAAGGAATTCATGCCTCACTACGTGCATTAACTACACAGGTTTGCGACGTTTCACTACTGCCACGAGATGTTCATGTTGATTTGCAGGAACATTTAGTATGTTTCTCTCGTATATGTCGCGCATATGTTTCTGTATAATGTATGTATACGTTCTCAGAGTGGTCAAAAGAAGCGCTGCGAGGACTGGTTAAAAACTTGACTGAGAGCCTTTGAAATAGACCAAGATAAATAATAATAATCATCATCAGGTGCTATGCCGGGTGGTGTAGGCGGTCATGGCTCTCCACAGCTCCCTGTCCACAGCATTATGTATCACAGTCGCTGTTGTTTCCTTACCGTGCCAGGTTGTCAAACTAATATTTTCTCACGTTGTCGCCCTCTGTCCCTGTTGCATTCAATTTTGCCTGTTGTGACTATGTTCTCTAAACCTGCCTGTCTCATGAAGTGGCCAAAAAAAGGAGATTGCCTTTTTCTTATATTGTTGATTAAGGTCCGTTTCGCATTTGACTCTTTCAACATCTCTACATTAGTTTTTCTAGCAATCCATGGTATTCTCAGCATTCTTCTGTAGAACCACATCTCTGTTGCCTCTAATTTCCCACTTTCGAGTTTGTTTATTATCCAAGACTCGCACCCATATGTTAGTATAGGAGTTATATAGCACTGCAGAACTCTTTTAATCCTGTTTCTTCTTAGCTTAGTCTTATTAGATATATAATAAGAACGTGAAATATTTTGAGTTACATGGCACTCTACAGTAAAAGGAAAAGGCGCAGGGTATGGTTAAAAGAGGAGAAATAGAGAAGCCGAGAATAGCTAGAAAAAAAACACGGATATATAAAAAACCATCTATAGTAGTCATCCTGTGCAAGAATTACCAAAGGACATACTAGGACAACATATGTCTTACTAGCCATCTACTATCTCACAGACATACGCTGTCAGAATATGTCTTATTAGCCATCTACTAACTCAATGACATACGCTGTCAGAATGTGTCTTATTAGCCATCTACTAACTCAAAGACATACGCTGTCAGAATATGTCTTATTAGCCATCTACTAACTCAAAGATATACTCTGTCAGAATATGTCATATTAGCTATCTACTAACTCAAAGACATACGCTGTCAGAATATGTCTTAAAATCCATCTACTAACTCAAAGACATACGCTGTCAGAATGTGTCTTATTAGCCATCTACTAACTCACAGACAAGGACATACACTGCCAGAATGTGTCTTATTAGCCATCTACTAACTCACAGACAAGGACATACGCTGTCAGAATGTGTCTTATTAGTCATCTACTAGCTCACAGACAAGGACATACGCTGTCAGAATGTGTCTTATTAGCCATAAACTAACTCACAGACAAGGACATTCGCTGTCAGAATGTGTCTTATTAGCCATCTAAAGACACAACTCTTAACTCAATTTCCAAAAGGAATACAGGCCCTGTATGACCACATTGTTAAAACTCTAGCGAATATCCATGCCTCAAACCGTTACTATTTCTCAATATTTTCTACACACAATAAACCAAACCAATCTCATCTCTCAAATAGTTCATCCAGTCCAACACGCTTTCTTTAATTTCCTCCAATATTCAGTAGAACCAGGTACACCAAACCTTGTTTCCGGTAGCCATCTTGATTTGTAAGTCAATAGTTCATATGATCTCTGTTTTGACGCCTAGTCGAGTGTATTGATGCTGATATGTTTGTGTTTTGTTTTTTGTAATGTGTTATTTGCAACTTGTATTTGTCATTTTCTGTCGCGGAGAGATACAGAGATTGTCTCTGACAGTCACAGTACCAAATTCAATTTCCTCCGCACCCAATTCTGCTTCCGGACCTTTCAGAACGCAATGACAACCGACTAAATGTAAATATTGTACAACGCATCACTAAAGTCAAAAACTATTGGGCTGATCGCTTATTCATAAATAACGTATGATTCCAATATTTTATAATTACGTTTAAGTAGACAGAAGTTGAATGTGCCATGCTGAAAAGTGCAGATATCGCAGCTAAGCTGTAAACTATGACGCAGAGATTCATGTTCCTCAGACTACATCTGAAATCTGCTGGAGTTTGAGAACAAAAATAGAAGAAGATACTACCGTTATTTTCCGAGTTTCCACAATTTTCGTCGCTCAATAAATGTGAGATACGTGTATTGACTGACAGGTATCATCAGCACACGTTTGGCAAGTCCATAGGTGCACCAATCCCCTTCTCAATAAATCTATGAAAGTGTAGCTGCCGACAGTTCCAGTTCTATGCCGATTTATCAGTTTCTTCACATGTCTTATGTTTCTCTTTACGGATTTTTCCGATCTTTACACCAAACTAATGCAGTTCTGAGAGCAACGATAATTCACACATTTGAGGATCTTCTGAGTGGACGAGATTTTTCTGTTCATTAATTAACTATGTCTGATCGAGCTACTGTTGCACCTATTGACACTTTGGTTATGTTCGCCAGTATATCGGCCTCTCATTATCCTCAACCCCCCTCCCTCCCGCGCATGCCCTGACCCTGATACAAATATAACGGTAATCTTTCTGGTGATTGAGTATATCACTAACTCCTTCCTTTGATGGACGACTCCCGGTTGAACTTTGCGATCATGCACATTGAGCCTCATATTACGCATACATGAGAATAATCTTGTTACATCAACAATAACAATAAAAGCCTTTATCTCCATTACAAGACCGCTCTTGGTGGTAGGGAAGGAGCCGCTGAATAAATATATGTTACCGAAATAGTAAAAGGAGACAAAGTAACTATTCGATGTATTAAATGGGAAAGGGAATGTCGTAATAATGTTGTCGTGGTCACTGAGAGACTGAGAGGGTGATATCGTCAGCCAGTGTGATAATTAGCTGGAATTTCAATATGACCATGATAGTCTACATACTGTATAAGACATATTGACTAATGGAAATCCAGCCTTCTAAAATGACTAATTTAACAAGTTCTTTGATTTTAATTGCCTGTCTCACATAGTATAACCATATATAGTAATACAACTCATAAACTGTCAGGGCTGTAGGGGTGTCACATTGAGACATGTGGTGCAGAAAGATCTCCTCGCATCTCTATCCTCTATAACCCTGATGTAGGGGTGTCACATTGAGACATGTGGTGCAGAAATATCTCCTCGCATTTCTATCATCTACCACCCTGATGTAGGGGTGTCACATTGAGACATGTGGTGCAGAAACATCTCGCATCTCTATCATCCTGATGAGCTTGAAAATGGCATACCCTGTCCATTCCTTGATATTATCATATACTCATGAATTGCTTGCCGAGTCACATCAGACATGTAGTCTTTCTAACGGATGCAAAGTCAAGTGTTGCAGGAATTGAAAGATCGAAAGAACATGAGCATGAATGAACTTAGGCCTGCTTACTACACCTCAGCAGTACTACCAAAGAAATAGTACTGCAGTGGATCCCTGCTCACTGTGGCATACCTGGAAAGGAAAAAGCTGATCTCCTGGCAAGGAAAGGGGATCACTAGAACAAATAGAAAGTGATAGTACGTACTATGAATGTAAGACTATGTTAAAAGCAGAATATATGAACAGTGGAACCAGAAGCACCCAACTGCAGAACCAAATGACTACTACCATAAAATGTCAAGCAAGCAACAAACCATCATCTTCAGACTACGAACTGGCCACAACAGACTGAGAAGTCACATGTTCCGAAAGCTAAAGATTGGTGAGAAAGATCTGTGCAACTATGGACTGAGCCCAGAGACTTCAGACCACATTCTTCATGCATGTAAACTCTACCAAGAACAGAGGGAGAAAATATGGCATACTGAGACGGCCCTACTTCCAGACTTGAGGGGTTCCATGAATGACCTGAAGCGAATCACACAATTCATTGAAGATATTGGAACTGTAACCTGATATCTGACTGAAGCTATTGGTGCTGTAACCTGATATCTGACTGAAGCTATTGGCGCTGTAACCTGATATCTGACTGAAGCTATTGGAACTGTAACCTGATATCTGACTGAAGCTATTGGAACTGTAACCTGATATCTGACTGAAGCTATTGGAACTGTAACCTGATATCTGACTGAAGCTATTGGAACTGTAACCTGATATCTGACTGAAGCTATTGGAACTGTAACCTGATATCTGACTGAAGAATAAGATTATAACTATCTTCTTATTGCAACCTCGTCTTTTTCCGAAGAACATCCTTTCTCATCCAGTAATCTCTGATCAGTATAATCATAGTTACTATTGGAAATAACGGCAACGATCAAATGGGTCATTAAGAATATTTGACTTCCCATTAACCAGTAGCTCTTGACGTAATGGTTTCAATCAATCAAAATCAATAAACCCGTAACCTTTCAGGATCGTAGGGATACCACATTGGATGCTTCAGCACACAGAGTCCTCCAGTGAATTATATCCTCAGCGATGCAGATGAGTGTGGAATTATCTTGTCCTGTCCATTCCTTGATGCTGTCTGTTCATTACTTTATTTGCCCTCCTCTGCTTCTTCCACCTTCGACAGTTTCCTGCAGTATTGTTTTTGACATGGAATCAAGTCTACATACATGTCCAAACCATGCTAGTTTTTTGTCGTTTCACTATTGAAAGCAATGGCTCCTGAACACCTGCACACATCTCTATTTTGTTTCTTAAGTACACATTGGTCTTATGTTCCCTATAGGAAATAATGGTTTTCATCATCATCAAGTGCTGTCTCCGCAACGAAGGTTGGCTGCAACGTATCTCCAACATCTCCTGTCTCTTGTCTTGGTGGTGCACTATGCTAGACTGTAACCTGTCCATCTTGTAATGTTACTCTCCCACTTGTATCTCTGCCTACCTCTTGCTCGCTTCCCTTTGACTTTACCCTCAAGTAAGTTCTTCAATAGGGTGTCATGTCTTTTAATGTGTCCAAAGTATTTTATTTGCCTGATCTTTATTTCTCTTAGTAGTTCTTTCTTCATATTAAGTGTTTTTAGCACCTCTTTATTTGTTTTCTTCTCTTTCCATGATGTTCTCCCTATTCTTATATATACCCACATCTCAAAGGCATCAATTTTGTCTTCTAATTGTTTATTTAGTGTCCATGTTTCTGAGCCATACATTAATATGGAATAGATGTAGCATTTTATAATTCTCATTTTTAACTTGTTTGTAATTTGTTTAGATATTAATAATTTCCTCATGTCATTGAAGGTACTTTTAGCCATTCCTATTCTCCTTTTAACTTCTGTTTCACATCTGCCATCATTTGTGACTATGTGTCCAAGATATTGATACTGTTTTACTTGTTGTAGTTTCTCTCCCTGTATGTTTATGTTTACCTCCTGTTCTTCTGTGTTTTTGCTGATTATCATGGTTTGTGTTTTTTGAATGTTTATATCCAGTCTATATTCATTACTTGATTTGCCTGATGGCAAATGAACGCTGTCATCCCAGCCCAGTTCCGTGACGAAGTGATGATCTTAATATGTTAGAAAAAATGCATAAAACATACATTATCTTTTCATAGATTGATCTCTAACAACCCATCGTGATCATTATTGTGGTGGCAGTAATCATGATGATGGTGGTGGAGACGGAAATGAGTTTGGTGGTGGTGGTAGTGGGGACGATAATTTTGATGGATGAGGTAACTACTATTGCAATATCTACATAAACCAGTATTGTGTGGTGACTTTTCTCAAAGGGGACTAGGGTAAATTGTAATTAATGGCTGTATGGCTACAAACGAATATTCTAAAATTTGTGACCTGAAATTGTACCTCCACTATTGTTTATGTTCTCGATACAACAATAATAAACTTTGTGGTTGAATGTGATGTGCCGCATACAATAGACGTAATTTTATTTAAGAAAAAATGTCAAGAAAAACTCAGCATGTTCCCGGTATCCGACCTACAATCCAGCTATCGTAAGTTATTGGAAACTTCTGTTCCCGGTATCTGACCTACAACCCAGCTATCGTAAGTTATTGGAAACTTCAAACCCGATGTTTTATCTATCGAACAAGCAGTAGCTATTGTTTCAGTCAAATGAAACTTTTTTTAAAGTAACGTTGCGAAATAACAAGTATAGTTATTTTTCTGTTAATCAGTAATAACAAGAAATATTTTGTTATTATTTTTTTGCTGTTTGACTTAAAATCAACGCTCAAATGAAGCTGACTAATCGGTTAAGAACACAATAACTCGTTATCTGTAGCGCATCTGCTTGCTGGTCTAATTTAGACTCGTTTGCGTTATCATTTTTCACACGGACTCGGCAGCAAAATCATTTCCTCTACCAAACCTCACCTTGTGAGATAATGTGAAATTATATTGACAATAAAGCGTTTTAAGCTATCATAAAATATTTACACTAATTGGAACAATTCCATACTCTTAATATTTACAAAGCTGCCGCGTTACATTAAACATATGAAAAGTTTATTTGTTGACCATGGATTGTCTAATGATAGTTTCTCTTATACTGCATATTACACAACAATTATATTATTTAATCTGACTCATTATGTGACAGAACTTCTGCTGCCTGTGTGATGCTATCAGATGAACAGTGAAAGAATATTGTGAAATAAATTGAAACTTGCATTGAATGAAAAATACTTCTACTACTTATATATTAGTTTTTAGGTTCATCTGATTGAAATTAAATTTAAAATAGACTCACTAATATAAGAATTGAGACTCGGCTAGTCTTAATAGTTCAATGATCGCATACTACTGCTCCGGATAACGTCCTTAGTGCTATATAATGCTCGTTCAATGATCGCATACTACTGCTACATGTCACGTCATTATTACTATATAATGTCCCGTTCAATATCGCGCTTACACGATGTCTATAAATTACGTCATCGTGTATTCCAAATCCCCCACACCCCTCCCAACTTGTCAACAGCTGTAAAGATTTGAGCAACCCCATCCCGCTTCCAGTTTAACAGTCCACGTCCACCCTCCACCCCTTGCCTCGCCCCTAAAAAACTTAATAAACAAACAATTTTGCGGAAGAAAGTAAGATAAAAACACATGATGTTAGTTAGTTAGTTAGTTAGTTAGTCGTCGGATCATCATCACTGTAAACTGGACACATCCATAGTTGCTCCGATCTCTCCTTGAGTGTATCCGCCATCACACTTCTGCTGACAGTACCGGTCCTATGCTGGTTGACCATCATTCTTCTGCGCCCTCCAAAATGTTCACCTCTAGCAACACCGCATCTCAATCCCTGATCTTTAATCCTAGCCATTGAAAAGGAATCATCATCCACATTAGTCTCACTCTCGCGTGTTATATCTCTTAAGGAGTTCAAAACTTCAGCGCGATCCATTGCCCCATCGCCCTTTGCCACAATCGCACACGATGCCAGTTGATCCGCTCTTTCATTGCCTCGAACGACCACATGTCCCGGCACGAAAATAAATGTAACCGCTTTCAAGCTCGCATTTCTCAAGGCCTCAATCTACTGTTCGCGAACGAGACCCACTTGTACCTTCTTAATCATACTCATAGAGTCACTCAAGATGCAGACCTGCGTTACTTTCTGTGTGCGTAGCCACTCAAATGCCTTGGTCACCGCCATAGTCTCCATGGTCATACTACTCGTAGTGACCGCAAAGGCACATGATGTGTATCACATTTTAATAAAACTTTCACATTCAGACATTTTAATCGGTATATAAAATACGAGACTATTGACATCAACTTTTATCCAACCCTGCCCATCCTCCAACCCTCCCATCTGTCTACAACTGTCTAACATTTTTGACACTACCACCTCTTAATTTTTGACGTAATTTATAGACGGATCATAGTTGGTTAGTTAACTAGTCATTGGATCATCGTCACTGCACTCAGGAAAAGTCCATATGTGCTCAGATCTCTCCTTGAATGTATCCGCCATTACACGTTGACTGACGGTCCCAGTTCGTCGTTGATTGACAATCATTCTTTTTCGCCCACGAAACCGCTCCTTTCTAGCGACACCACATTTCAAACCAAGCTCCCTTATTCTAGTCATGGAACAAGAGTCCTCGTCACTTGTACAGTCATTTGTTCGTGCGTTTTCCTGTAGGGCAATCAAAATGTCTGCCCTATCCATCGCTCCACCAGCAGCCGTAGTAGCAGTGTGCGCGGCCAACCTATCCGTTCTTTCATTACCCCGGACTCATGCTCATGGAGTCACTGAGTATACAGGTATGCTCGCAGTCTGTGAGCACTACCATTTCAATGCTTTGGTTACGCCCAAAAGCTCCACTGTCATGTTGCTTGTCGTCTGAGCGAATGCACCACTTTTCTCTCTGATGGTCTCCCCCCACATTTGAACCGTTAAGACCCAGGTACTTCCGATGTGTATCTCAACCGACCCATCTGTATATATAGTCATATCACCTTTCCTGGAATTCTCACCGATCAGTGCGAGCACATCCGACTCGACCACTGTCGGACACCATTCTCTGCACTCTCTATTGAGTGTTATTAATCCGTCGAAGGCTGTAGGACAATCTGAGGGCGCCGGACTCCATTTGACATCAGGTAGTACATCCTCCAATCTACACACGCCCTGTATAACGTCTTCTGCGCGCCCCATCCACGGCTTTCACTGTTATAATTTCTGGGTGTAGAGGGTGCTCTTAATCAGCGGTGATTTGTAGGCAATCCCGCGACCTGCACATTTGTATTCTTTGCTCTTCAGTTGGACAATCAAGTAGATATCGCATTGCCTCGTTCTGGATTATATCCAATCTTTCTGTTTGCGTCTGACTCAGTGTCAGAATTGCCAGTGTGTACTCCACCACCGCCACCATCAATCTCTGATACAGCATATCAGCCTCTGTTCCCATTGAGCAGCAGCCATAACGTTCATCGCAGCAAGACCTTTATAAGCCTTTACAATGATGTGGTTAACATGATCTTTGAAACGCAGACCGGTCTAACATGTCCCCACGTACTTCGTGCTGGTTCTCTCTAGGACAAATCAGCATTATCAAAATACAGAAAACATTCTATCTATCTATCTATCTATCTATCTATCTATCTATCTATCTATCTATCTATCTATCTATCTATCTGTCTGTCTGTCTGTCTGTCTGTCTGTCTGTCTGTCTGGTCTGGTCTGGTCTGGTCTGGTCTGGTCTGGTCTGGTCTGGTCTGGTCTGGTCTGGTCTGGTCTGGTCTGGTCTGGTCTGGTCTGGTCTGGTCTGGTCTGGTCTGGTCTGGTCTGGTCTGGTCTGGTCTGGTCTGGTCTGGTCTGGTCTGGTCTGGTCTGGTCTGGTCTGGTCTGGTCTGGTCTGGTCTGGTCTGGTCTGGTCTGGTCTGGTCTGGTCTGGTCTGGTCTGGTCTGCTGGTCTGGTCTGCTGGTCTGGTCTGCTGGTCTGGTCTGCTGGTCTGGTCTGGTCTGGTCTGGTCTGCTGGTCTGGTCTGGTCTGGTCTGGTCTGGTCTGGTCTGTCCGTCCGTCCGACCGTCCGTCTGAGAGGGATATAAATATATATATATATATTTATCTGTCTACCTGTATATATATATATATAACTGATATACAGATAGATAGGTATATATATATACAGGTAGACAGATAAATATATATATACAGGTAGACAGATAAATATATATATACAGGTAGACAGATAAATATATATATACCTATCTATCTGTGTATCAGTTTCTCTGCCTGTCTGAATCCATCCATTCATACATCCATCTATCCAATCTATCTTATCTATCTATCGTCATACCCACGTGTTCAGTTACAAGTTGTGCGGGTGGGTCAGTTGGCGGGGGGTGGTGTTAGCGTTGTTTGCGTTTAGCTATTTGGGTCGCATTGACTCTTTTAGTTTTCTTTGATTGTTTTAATTTTGATTGTCTCCACCTATGTAGTTCTTTTATTGTCTCCGCCCAAGTAGTTCTTTGATTATCTCCACCCATGTAGTACGTTGATTGTCTCCACGCATGCATTATTTTGATTGTCTCCACGTATGCAGTATTTTTATTGTCTCCGCCCAAATAGTTCTTTGATTATCTCCACCCATGTAGTTCTTGACGACTGTGCATTGTATGCTGACTCTGTTGTAAACATGCAGAGTACCATAGACCGCTTCTCACAGGCCTGCAACAACTTTTGTCTCACTATTAACACCAAAAAAACAGAAGTCATGCACCAAGCAACATCAAATAGCTAACATACTGCTACTTCCATCATCGTCAATCAGGAAAAACTGCAGGTAGTCGACAATTTTACTTACCTTGGAAGCACTCTCTCTCTCTCTCTCTCTCGCAATGTCAACATTGATGTGGAAATTAACAATAGACTGGCAAAAACTAGTGCTGTATTTTGCAGATTACGCAACAATGTATGGGACAGAAGAGGTATAAGAACAACCACCAAACTACAAGTATATCATGCTGCTGTTATACCAACCTTACTATACGCCTGCGAAACGTGGACAGTGTATGCTAGACATGCAAGAAAATTAAATAATTTCCATCTTACCTGCCTACGTAAATTACTAAACATCCATTGGTGGGACAAAGTACCAGACTACGAGGTCTTTGAAAAATCAACCTCAATAAGCATCCACACAATACTTATGAAGGCGCAAGCACGCTAGGCAGGCCATCTTGTGCGTATGGAGAACTCGCGTTTGCCAAAACAAATATATTATGGAGCACTCAAGGCAGGATTTCGAAAAGCTGGTGGACAGAAAAAGCGCTTCAAAGACACGCTAAGTCATCCTTGGAACATCTTAACATTGACGTAGGCGCTTGGGAGAGCCTCGCTCAGGATAGAACAGCATGGCGTTACAGCATTAGAACGGGAGCACTAGCGGCGGAAGAATTCAGACAAGACACTGCAAGATAGAAGCGGACACGTAGAAAAGAAAAAAACATCTCAACCTCACACAGATACCTTCTATTGTTGTCAATTCTGTAAAAGAACATTTTGTGCGCGCATTGGACTTGCTAGTCATTTAAAAACGCACTATTAACTTTTATTATTTATTGTTATTATTATTATGGTAGAGTTTTTGGTCATCGTCGATCACGACGGACGAACATCAAGTTCTTGATCTTCTTTGTGTCTGGCGAATGATGTTTACGTCGTCCTCTCTGAATGCCAGCCGAACGTCTTTCAAAGTATAGACACAACGCTTTAGAAAGATTAATCATGGATGGAAAAGTTCCAGGAAATATAACAGTAGGCAGACCATGACTACGATGGACATACGATATCAAAGAACTTCTAAACATGACACTGGATGTGGCCGGACAGCTTACTCAAAATGGAGAGGTTTACAGAATGGCAGTGTGGAAAACATTCTATAAAGGACACATCATATAGATAGAGAAATCTACTATTAGATCTATTATATATTTTGTTGTTACTAAACGGTGTACAGAAGTACAACAATCTCAGACTAATACATGACAGACAATGTCTCTGGAAAAATCACTGATAATGCTTTAAAAACTACTTTAAAAAACCCCCAGTGCAAAGTCAAATACATTAATCACATAAAAAAGACAGAATATAGTCCACGCCAAGACTACAAACAAAGTTTGTGAGCAGAGTGACAGTAGGAGACATTGCTACAAATTGAAAAATAAATGTCAAGAGATAAATAAATATCATTCTATCGAAGGATCTGATAAGTTCAATGACATGAATAGTAGTACTCAGGATGAGTTTCAACTAACCAGAGCTGCAGAGATAGCATATAAACAGATCTGATTGGATTTCTCGCGAATACATTGGAAAAAAAATATTAAATTAAAATGATATCATTATAAAAACGTAAAATTAAAATAGATATTGATTCATAGACACGCGATACAAGTACTTGTCTGAATCAATCGTGCAGGTAACTGTTGAAGGGGGATGATAAAGCTGGGACAGTAAATAAAATAATCAAATCTTGATAATAATCATTGATCACTAGACAAACCAACCATACAACAGAAAACCTTAGTAGATGACATGCCTTTATATTGAGGTTATCTTCTTATAGAAGCTTCATGGCGTCATCTATACAATCCCGTAGTCGTAACCTTCGATAACAGTTACCATGTTGTTCCGACAGGCCGACGTTGTGCTTGAACTAGTTACGGGTATGACGTGGGTGGGCGGAACAACAAAGAAACCTGTCGCAAGGGCCACAGTTGTGCCCTGATGTCGACGTCTGTTTCAGCTACATTGGACTAGAAACATCATCAAGTCGAATGGCTGTTGGAACAGAGGGCGGAGCACTTATGGGAATGTCCCACGTGCTGTGAGGCCAGTTTTCTAATCAAGACTCAAGAGAATCAAGTCATTGATTGGACAAGACTTGAGTTATACACACTCGTTGGTGCTGCTGAAGACAGGGACAATGGTGATTTATATATGTGTTGACGTATCCCCCTTAACAACGACCACCACGGGTTAAGGGATATACCAATACGACTACTACTACAACTACCACTACTGCTACAACAACTACTACCACTATTATTACTATTATTACTACTACAACAACAGCTAGTACTACCACTACTACTACTACTACTACAACAATTACTACCACTATTATTACTATTACTACAATTATTATTATTATTACTGCTACTTCCACCACTACAACTACTATTATTACTATTACTACAATTATTATTATTATTACTTTTACTTCATTAAGTACTACGACCACCACTATCACTGGACAATGACAGCACAAGACAAAAGAAAATAGTCACATCAGAAATGGCATGTCTACGAAGAATACTCTGAGTATTAACAGATAAAATATAAACGATAACAGACATATAACCAAAACAACACCAGTATCGGAACACATCAAAAGACAACAGATCGAGTGGTTTTCACACGCTTCCAGACTACTAACAGATAGCATGCCACAAATGGCCATGACACATAGACATCACGGCTATAAAGCGAGAGGCAGACCATGTAAGAGATGGATCACAGAAATCAAAGAAGCCACATGAACAAGCTTACAAACAGCACACAAGAAGGCCATCTCCAAAGAACTTTTCCACCCCTGACGCCGAAGGCAAACAAGGACCACGGCGTATAGATAGATAGACCACCGCCACCACCACTACTACTACTACTACTACTACTACTACTGCTACTTCTACTACTACTACTGCTGCTGCTACTGCTACTTCTGCTACTACTACTATTACTACTACTACTACTACTGATAATACTACTACTACTACTACTACAACTTCTACTACTACTACTACAACTACTACTACTGCTACTACTGATAAAACTATCACTACTGCTACCCCTAAGGATTACTCTTTGGGTAAATACACGTGTATCTCTAACGGTGAGGTACGCCTTTTCAACCGCGGAAGTTAGTCCAATCTGGTTATATCAGAGCTTTAAATCCATAAGAAATTGCGGAAGTGGGGTTTATAGTAATCCAATCACTAGAACCTCCGTAACGAGTACAAATGTTTATATGTATGTCGCAAATATATCTATATAAAACATACATCGATGAAATATAATACACACAACTTGAATCATATAAACATTCAATGTTAGATGGTGGAAGGAAATTTCCAAAATATTTACCATATTCTGTATAATATACTATCGACAAGAAGAAATGTTAGAAAGAACACGACAATTGAGAGGAGAAAGTTAGTAATATGTACAATAATAAAGGGTTCTTGTTTGGAACGCGTGTCTACCAACTTATTTTAGTGATAACTAATCTAAATAGTATATCAACAATTAAACAATAATTAATTTAAATAATTAAAATTAATAAATGGTGAACATAAACGCCAAAAGAAATAATCACGTAGGTTGACAGGAAATCCAAACAAGAATCCAATAAAGTATTCTATGATATAAAAGAGTTAATTCCCTCTCAGGAGTTTAGACAGATAAAGAAATCAATTTCCTATGAGGAGTTGAGATACATGGATGATTTAATGCCCTCTCACAAGTTCAGACACATGAAGGAGTTAATTCCTTCTCAGAAATGCAGACACGTGAATGAGTTAATTCCCTTTCAATATTACAGACATATGAAGAAGTGTATTCCCTCTAAGGAGTCGAGATATATAAAGGAACTCGTTCCCTCTCTATGTAGTCGAGAAAGAAGAAGGTGTTAATTCCCTCTTGAGAGTCAAGACAGATGAATTAGTTAATTCTCTCTCAGTAGTCCAGACTAGTAAAGATATTAATTTCTTTTTAGTAGTGCAAAAAGATATAGGGGTTAATTCTTTCTCAGAATTCCAGAGAGATAAAGGAGTTAATTCCCTCTCAGTAATAGAGACGGATAAAGGAGTTAATTCCCTATCAGTAATCCAAACATATATAGGTGTTAATTCCCTCTCAGGAATCCAGGCAGGTAAAGCGATTAATTCCAACTCAGTAGTCCGAAAATATAAGGGAGTTAATTCCTTCTCAGTCGTTCAGACATATAAAGGAGTTATTTTCCTGTGAGGAATCCTGACAGATAAAGAAATTAATTCAGTCTCAGTGGTTGAGACAGATAAAGGGTTAAATCCCTTTCAGAAGTCAAGACAGGTAAATGAGTTAATAATCTCACATGATTAGTGACATATAAAGGAGTTAATTTCCTCTCAGCAGTCGAGACACACTAAGAGTTAATTCCATATCAGTGGTTGATAGAGATAGAGAAGTTAATTCCCTTTCAGGGGTCGATAAAGGTAAAGCATTCAATTCCCTCTCAGTACTCCGGACAGATAAAGGTATTACTTTGTAATTCCCCCTTAGTAATCAATACAGATTAAAGGTGTTACTTCCCTTTCAAGAGTCCAGACAGATAAATTAGTGCATTCCCTCTCAGGAGTAGACATATGAAGAAAGTAATCCCATCTCATCGGTACATGCAGGTAAATGAATTAATCCCCTGTCATCAGTCCATGCAGGTCAATGAATTAATCCCCTGTCATCAGTCCATGCAGGTCAATGAATTAATCCACTGTCATCAGTCCATGCAGGTCAATTAATTAATCTCCTGTCATCAGTCCATGCAGGTCAATGAATTAATTTCCTCTTATCGGTCCATGCAGGTCAAGGAATTAATTCCCCCTCATCGGTCCATGCAGTCCAATGAATTAATTCCCACTCAATCCAGACAGATCTGCCCGTTTGTTGGGAAGCGTAAAAGAAGAGTAAATAATAGTAACACTGTCTACCTTCCATGCATGTCGTAAGATGTGACTAAAGAGATTATAGAATGGAGATGGCTATTCCATCCCATATATGGTGAAAGGGACCCAAAGCTATGCTGAAGTCGGATGTCTCATGCCGGAAGGTGCACACATCGCAGGAATGCTGTAAACCATGACACAGCGCATTCCTTCCTCTGGACTACATCCTGCTAATCTGCAGAAGTTTGAGAACGAACGCAGAAGAAGAATCCAGACAGATCAACACGCTAATTAGATGGACTAGTTCATTCATTCTGATCAGCCCAGACATCGGCATGATTAAAAATTAAGATAGTTATAACCAGGAGGACACGGCGACTAGATTACCAGGACCGCGATCTCCACTATTTTTTATAGTTGTGAAGCTCTGTTATCATCAAATTTGACTAACGTCCGCTGTTGAAAGAAGCATACCTCACTATCAGAGGTAATTTAATGTTTACATCACCAAAAACTCCAAACATCGGTCACCAACCAACTCATCAAAACCTGAAAAACGCAACTGTCATTAGAATACTGTGAAGCTATGATGGATGCCAGTGAATCACGGCAACACATTTTTTTGGCCAAATTTTGATCTGCTCTAACTATGTTAACAAGTGTCCAAACTTTTTCACCCCCCCCCCCCTCACAATTGTTAATGTAATTTATGGACGACCCTTATAATGTCAGCTTTAATCATTCCCTCCTCAGGCAATTGTGCATCCAGAACGTTCAGAAAGCAATGGCAAACTAACGAACGTATTTACATTACCTAGATAATCACTACAGCCAACAAAAGCTGGATTGATGGCTACGTCCTGAATAGGATATGCTACCAATTGTTGCTCTATGATATGAACATGGCACACAATTTTTGCTTTATGACATAAACATGACACACAACGTTTTGTTCTATGACATGAAAATGACACAATTTTGTATCTGTGACATGAACATGACACACACCCTTTGCTCTATGACATGAACATAACACACAATTTTTTTTAAACAGAATATCATTTTTCTATTTCTTGTTCTGTTTTGGTGTCATACTTCTTCGAACTAGCAGCTCAATAAGACAATGTTTGTTGTTCGTCTCTCACAAGTAATGGTGACCATTTTTATTACATCCCCTTTTGAAATTCTGTCAGAGTTATATCTTTAACTATGAGACTCTAATGGCTAATAAACCCTAATCTGATGGCAAAGACCCTTGTAGAATTTGGGTATAGGATGACCCTGTTGATGATTTTTGGTCTACCTTAACTATCTAGCAACTCTCCGCTGTTGAGCTGCTGCATTTCTCCTCTTCTCCCAGTATGCTGCGCATTTGTTGTTGTTTTTTAAAACTGTAGAACGCCATGAAGCACTATTTCGTGCAAGATCTTCTAGAGATATCTACAATTATTCGAGAAATGACAGTTTACAATTAAATTATAAATCCCTTATTTATTCCAGATTTTTCCACGTTTAACCGTTCATTTAAAGGCTTTGTATATTTCTCCGTAATTTCTTCTCGGTAATGACGACTCCATGGTGTCCATTTATCATTGCGTGAACTGCACCACTTTACAGACGCCATAACGAGACAGTCCTACAGATTAAATACTCTTATCAATTGATGGGCTGTTTGAATTGCGCCTCCTAAATCGAGGTTAATTAGAACGCGATCATTGATTGGTCAATTTAGGGTCTATTTTCATTGGACATCTGCCAGACTTTATAATTTGTGAGATTTTCTTCTGCCAATGAAATGTGGTTTTACAGAAAAATATTAAAAGTTACTGATAGTTAAAAAATATATACTAAAAATGTATGTGCTAAGTCAGTGTTGCCATTTTGTTGGTTTTGATTTACCAAAATTTACAAATTTTGTCTTTTTGAAATGTCACGATATAAAACGTATATTTGGCCAATTATTTTGATGTACATTTGAAAATATTTCTCCTTCTTCCTTGTTCCCCGGTCGGTGTCACACACTGTTGTGGATTTATTCAAGGAATGTTACAGTGGTCAACATTCCAATGACTGGGTCGTAGAACATGTACGTCAAAGCTTTTTCAGATGGAACATTTTTTATTCATGTGGCATGGTACAGTGGGCAACTGATGGCTGATCATTGTTGCTTACATTGCATTTCAGTTATTGAAGGCTGATCAACTATCTAATTTCTCCTGGTTTGGAAATGAATCAATTCTCATTGAAGAACTAATTCCTTAGTTTCAGTGTTCATTTGTCATATAATTTTACGGCGTTAAAAATACGTCTGCGCAAGATAGGAAAATTTATGATAAGATCGGAGTGGACATTCTTCGCCACAACACCTAGATCATCACATGGATCGCCCGTGTGTTGCCGGGACCCGAAAGGGGAGCAAAGAATAGCAACACTGTTACCTTCCATGTATGTCGTAAAAGGCGACTAGGAGGTTATGGGTTGGAGTTGGCTGTACCATCCCATATAGGATCAGTGACCCAAAGCCATGCTGAAGTCGTATGTGTCAGGCTGAAAGGCGCAGATATCGCAACAATGCTGTAAACCATGACACAACGCATCCGTTCTCCGGACTACATCCTGCTAATCTGCAGGAGTTTGAGAACGAACGCAGAAGAAGAAGATCACATGGATATAATTTTCTGGTCATGCCGGAGTAAGGGACACGAAAAAGCTGACACAGTGGCGGACACAGCTATAGTGGATGGTAAAGTGATGAGAAGCGGTCGGGCTAAATTAATTAATGCAGTCATGGACACACTAGAAAATGATGAAGAGGATGTTGAACAAGATAATGTACATTTCCACAGAATGATAAAAATAGAAGTCATATGGGGGAGAAAGTGCGTCTTCACTGGAAAGACCAAGATGACTATCATATTATGAACAGACCAGAACAAGTTATAATTCTACGTCTCAGAACAGGACACAACCGACTCCGCAGTCACATGTATACAAAGTTCAAGATTGGCAACACGGCCATGTGTACATGTGGACAGGCAGCACAGAGTGCCAAAGTACATGTGGACAGGCAGCACAGAGTGCCAAACATATACTTCAAGAGTGTTCTGAGCATGAAACGCTGAGGCAGACATATTGGCCAGAGGAAACAACACTGGAATCAAAGCTCTATGGGACACTGTATGAACTACAAAAGACAGTGAGTTTTATTAAGGAGACAGAATTACAGATATAGACATGTTTCAAGTGAACGAAAGAAGAAGAAGAAGAACTGGAAAGACCAGAAGAACCCACAACCAACAACTGACTAGGAGATTAAACTTATATACTTTTAAATGTCTGACGTTATGGGCGCAGTTATTATCAGCGCAGTTATGGGAATTTCCCTTTTCCAGTGATGATCTTTCCTATTTAAGAATTCCAAGGTTTGGATCTACTCCTTTGTTGTCTACCAGATGAGAGCACAACAAAGTTAATTTCTTTAAGAATGCGATTGTTTAACCTTGTTTTCAAATGGTTAAACCATTTTAAATGTCTATATCTGAGAGTAGATTAGAAAATTGATATCTTAGCACTCTACAAGACTTTAAGAATGCGATCGTTTAACCTTCTTTTGAAATGGTTAAACCATTTTAAATGTCTATATCTGAGAGTAGAGTAGAAGGATGGTATCTTAGCACGCTACAAGACTTCTGTGTTATTAACCTTGTCCTGCCACATGGTGTTAAAAATTTAATTTAGGGTGACCAGATTTCCTAGATCCAAAAATGGGACATTTCGGATTTTTCCAGCCTTAAAAAAGGGGATACGCAGCATAAACATTCAATAGTATGCAATTAGTATATAACATATTTAAACAAGTTATTTTCACATAATATATAACAATGCTGTATAATAAAGTTTTAGCGTTATCTTTAGCACTTTAAAAGTATTTCAGACAAATATTTCTTGCAAAATATAAGACACTTGTGTATTCTAGACTACAAGCATAGACATAACAGTATTAGGAGATAATACCTTACAGAAATAAGATCTCATGGAACGGTTATGTTTCACTGCATGAAATGCAAACAAAGAGTCTTGGGCTGCTACACGCTTACTTTCATTAATTAACTACCCAGTCTCATCTTGGGCTGCTACACGCTTACTTTCATTAGTTAACTGGCGAGTCTCATCTTGGGCTGATAGACGCTTACTTTCATTAGTTAACTACCCAGTCTCATCTTGGGCTGCTACACGCTTACTTTCATAAATTAACTCCCCAGTCTCATCTTGGGCTGCTAGACCCTTACCTTCATTAGTTAACTGGGCTGCTACACGCTTACTTTCATTAATTAACTACCCAGTCTCATCTTGTGCTGCTAGACGCTTACTTTCATTAGTTAACTGGCGAGTCTCATCTTGTGCTGCTAGACGCTTACTTTCATTAGTTAACTGGCGAGTCTCATCTTGTGCTGCTAGACGCTTACTTTCATTAGTTAACTGGCGAGTCTCATCTTGTGCTGCTAGACGCTTACTTTCATTAGTTAACTGGCGAGTCTCATCTTGGGCTGCTAGACCCTTACTTTCATCAGTTAACTGTCCAGTCTCATCTTGGCTGCTAGACCCTTACTTTCATCAGTTAACTACCCAGTCTCATCTTGTGCTGCTAGACGCTTACTTTCATCAGTTAACTTCCCATTCTTATCTCTTGTTAAAAATGATGCAACAGCTTGGCTTGAACTACTAGCAGCTACTGTCATTGTGTGTTTCTGCATCTTCCAAGTGCTGTTTTACATTATGACGATCTCCATTGTCAATGAAATCACGGAATGACACATCGCACATTGCACTTTGCCTAATGTTGTGCCTTATTTCAATAAGAGATATTCCTCTTTGATGTTCCAACTGCTACTTCACTTTCTTTTCGGCATCATGGAGGAGCCTTAGCGCCTAAAACTGTATTGTCTTCAGAAGAGTATTATGTAAACATCATGTAAAGGATGATAAATATCGGGAAATATGTTATATATAACATAGAGGGGTAATCTTCCATTTTGTACAAATATCCGATATGGCATGAGATAAAATTGAAACATTTATAATGTTCAAAGCTTCAAGTACTACTGCGGTCATGTCACACTTATAAATGAGAGGACACAACAGGACTGAAATGGGGGAAAAGGACAATTTAGCGTCCCCTTTAAGGTGCATTGGGACAATGGGACAACATCCCCAAAAAGGGGACAGTTCCAGAAAAAAAAGAAAGTCTGGTTCCCCCTAATTTAAGGGAATCATCGCATATGAAACATGTTTGGCATCGTTGTACTATTTTTATAGATTAGTACAGAAATGAAGGTTTTATCTAGCGTAATATTACGACGGTTTGGTCTAAGTCTTAGCTAAGGCGGTTTCGTCGAAGTCTTTCTTACGACGAATTGATCTAAATCTTAGCTACGGCAGTTTGATCTATGTCTCAGTTACAGCGGCGTGTTCAGAGAAAAGGCTAATGGAAACATGTAATAATGTTATAGACAGAAAATATCATCTTGGTGGTAGAGTGAATAGTAGGCCACCCTCTTCAGTCGTAGGTATATGTGCACCCGGATCGTTCTAAGTCGAAGGCAACATATTTGCGGAAAGATCTCCTCACTGACAAGCATCACGGTTCTGTGAAAGCTGCCACGCCTTTATAGAAGGTCTTCGATATTATTTGTCCATTGTAGTCTTAGCCTGCCTCTTGTTCTCTTTCCTAGAAATTTTCCCTGCATTCTTCTTCTTCTTCTTCTTCTTCTGCGTTCGTACTCAAACTCCTGCAGATTAGTAGGATGTACTCCGGAGAACGGAATGCGATGCGCCATGGTTTACAGCATTGCTGCGATATCTGCGCCTTTCGGCCTGACACATTCGACTTCAGCAAGGCTTTGGGTCACTGACCCTATATAGGGTGGGACAGCCAACTCTATCCCATAACCTCCTAGTCGCCTTTTACGACGTGCGTGGAAGGTAAACAGTGCTGATATTCTTTGCTCCCCTTTCGGGCCCGACAGCATACGGGCGTTCCCTGCATGAATAATCTGTCTAAACCTTTGTGTCTTTTTAATGTACAAAATATATTAGCTTGAATTTTTTGTTGTTAATTTTGTTGATAGTTTTCTTGATAGTTTTTAGGAGCGATTCAGATCTTTCTGTTCATAATATTTATTAGAAACTTTCCATAAAATTTCCTTTTGAATGCTTATATTCTCCTCTCGATTACGGATGTCACTGCCAATTTCTCACAACCATATGTTTCTTCTTAATAATTCCGTTTTATTTAGGGCCAAATTTAATCTCTTTCTGATCTCTGCTAAATAATCTTCAGTGGGGACGTGTTGTCTAGAGAAGGTGTACAATTAGATCATGTTGAATTGTCTTAGTAAAACAATGTCATATGCTTGAGGCAGGCAGTAGAAACATCTTGAGTAAGGGATAGGGGTGTTGCCTACAATAAGGTCCTATGTACAAATCAAATTGGTGAACTTTTTATAGAAAAAAAAATTTGGGAGTTCAAACTTCTAACCCGCCGTTTGCTAAAATTATAGTACTAAACGTTATGCTCTGATTTTCTAAGGAGAATCCCCCCTCCCCTTTTAGCTACGGACTTGGCTGAAGGTGACTAGTCCGGAAGGAGTTATGATATTGCATTTTAAAGAATTTATAATTACTGTTTCTACGAAGAAAATTGGATGATTGACGGAGCGTGTATTTAACCAGCGAGCGATAGGAACTATCAGCATGCATACGCATGTGCTGGGAGAGACCAAGCACCAATATGTTTGCCAAGAGTGCGTCAACATCATTACAGAAAACTAAAACTACCTTCACGACCATCCGGTTCCATCTCCACATTGAAGGCAAGTTGCAACCAGACATTCAACATCGTATATCTGCTGTCTCAGTGAAGAACTCTGCTAGACTGTATCGTCTATCTCGTGGTGTTTCCAACCCACTGGTATCTCTTCCTACCTCTTCATCACCTACCATTGACTCTGCCTTCAAGTTTAGATCTTCAACAAGGTGTCATAACACACCGTAAACCCACGACGTTTCGTTATCGTAGGGGAACTACATTATATTGCGCATGCGGTTGCGTCTGTGGGTCTCACCAATGGATCACTAGACAAACCAACCATGCAACAGAAACCTTAGTAGATGACATGTCTTTATATTGAGGTTTTCTTCTTATAGAAGCTTCATGGCACGTCATCTATACAATACAGTAGTCGTAACATTCGATAACAGTTACCATGTTGTTCCGACAGGCTGACGTTGTGCTTGAACTAGTGACGGGCACGGTGTGGGTAGGCGGAACAACAAAGAAATCTGTCGCAAGGACCAGAGTTGTGCCCTGATGTCGTCGTCTGTTTCGGCAGCTTAGACTCGAAACACCATCGAGTTGAATAGCTGATGGAACAGAGGGCGGAGCACTTATGGGAATGTCCCACGTGCTGTGAGGCCAGTTTTTAATCAAGAATCAAGCGGAACCACATTTAACGCATCAACACATTTGTACTGTCTTTCATCGATTTCTATCGTCACCCCTGAGGAGAAATGAGGATAAATGAGGAGAAATGCTTACCGTTCAAGACTTGATGTCGATACATAATTTGCTTTGTCCTCCTCTGCCTCTTCTATCCATTACTGTATCTTATACTATCATTCTTGACAAGGAATGATGTTGGCATACAAGCTCATCCCATGCAAGTGTTCATCGTTTCACTACTGAAAGAAGTAGTTCATTGTGGACATGCATACATCACTATTTTATTTCTTACATAAACATGTATCTCATGCTGCATGTGAGATTCGTAGAATTCGTCTATAACACTAGTATTCGTAAGCCTGCAGCCATCTCTCCATGTCAGCAGTGAGTGTCCAACACTCACGACCATACAACACGATAGAAAGCACTATTTATCTATGTTGTTCATCTCTCCATGTCAGCAGCGAGTAAAAAAAAAAAAAGGAAAGTAACCCATAGCATTTATTAATGCCGTAGGGGTGTGAGATGTTAGCGATCTCACATTTCACAGGCTCTGCAAATGAGGGTGGTAGCCATCTCCTCTCCCTCGCAGTCTTTACTTCCCGGATTAATCCGGTACCCATTTAATGCTGGGTCGACCTGGGAGCCGTTGTGATCTGGAATGAACCCAGGACCACTCATATGCGAAGCCAGTGCGCTAACGCGGCTCCCCAGCAGTAAGATCAATGTTAGAGTGGAAATATCGTAACATCAATGTTAGAGTGGAAATATCGTAACATCAATGTTAGAGTGGAAATATCGTAACATCAATGTTAGAGTGGAAATATCGTAACATCAATGTTAGAGTGGGAAATATCGTAACATCAATGTTAGAGTGGAAATATCGTAACATCAATGTTAGAGTGGAAATGTTGTTCAGCAGCGAGTGTCCAATACTCAAAACCATACAACACAATGGAAAGCACTATTTATTTTTGTTCCTTCAGGGTCGAACACGGTGAATAGGACAGAAAGCAGAGCTCTCCAGTTCGACCGATGTGATGCTACTGTGTGTAATTCTTCTATGTTGTTGATACCCAGTCTGTAAGGGTTGTTTGCGAAGAGTCTTGTTTTTTTCCATCTGGTAACCATTGTAATGCTTGTAGCGGCAGTCTGTTTTCATTTATTCTAAGTACATGTCCGATTAACTTTACCAAGATCAAAAGGCTGCAGTGAAGTTAGAGGGCGAACTCTCAGAGTGGTTTGAGGTACAGAGTGGAGTAAGGCAGGGATGCACACTATCCCCATATCTGTTCAACATCTACACAGAAATTATAATGAGGAATGTGAGAGAAGACATACACAACGCTGACTACCTAATCCCGGAAGTACGCTACGCAGACGACACAGTGCTTCTTTCAAATGATACAAAGGGATTGAAACAACTAATCAAGAACACAAAGAAATATAGCGAAGCACAAAACTTGTTTTTAAACACGCAAAAAAACAAAAATCCTGTCAACAGATATAACAACACAACAACCAAAAATCAGAATAGACAATACCGAGATAGAATGTGTGGATAAATTTGAATACTTAGGAGCAAACATCAACTGTGCAGGAGACTGCATGGCAGAAATAAGGAAGAGACTGGCAATGGTATATTGCAAAATAACACGGCTGAAAAACTTATGGAAAAACAATAAAATAGAAACGAAAGTGCTAATGTTACGAACGTTTATTTTTTCCGGTTGCAAAATACGGTTGTGAAACATGGACCCTAAGTAAAACAGCGGCAAAGAAGATCAACGCCTTCGAGCTGAAATGCTACAGTAAGATACTTAGAATATCATGGAAAGATAAAATCAGAAACTCAGACATTATAAACACATTGAATATTCCAGAGTGTTGGTTACTAAACACAATAACAAAAAGAAAACTACACCTGTTGGGTCATATAAAGAGATATAACTTTAGAAAGATAAATAATGGAGGGAAGAGTACCTGGAAAGAGGAGAAAGGGTAGACCAAGAAGACGATGGACTGACGACATTAAAGATAACATAAATACATCGCTAGAAAATTCAAGCCACATCGCCCAAGACAGAGAGAGGTTCAAAGAGTTCATTGTGAAGACAACGTTCTGAAAAAATACGTCACATGACACATGTCCGATATATGTCAATCGTTTTCTTATTGTTCTAGACACATATTGTGACTTGATGCCTTCTCTTACTTGCGTTTTATAGAAAACACTAGTGCATAATAAAGTTTTATTTTCACTCTACCACTGATGTTGCAATATTTCCACTCTAACATTGATGTTACGATATTTCCACTCTAACATTGATGTTACAACATTTCCACTCTAACATTGATGTTACGATATTTCCACTCTAACATTAATGTTACAACATTTCCACTCTAACATTGATGTTGCAATATTTTCACTCTAACAATGATGTTACAACATTTCCACTCTAACATTGATGTTACAACATTTCCACTCTAACATTGATGTTACAACATTTCCACTCTAACATTGATGTTACGATATTTCCACTCTAACATTGATGTTACGATATTTCCACTCGGCGAACTGTTTAACTAGTGGCGCCTATCTAATATCCATTTATCCCTACAGTGTCATATAACTAAACTGAACTAAAAAATTAAATTAAACTAAACTATATGTTAAAATTGTCGCCACGTCCTGAACAGGATATGCCAGCAACAAAAACGTAAAACCAACAACACAGAATTACGTTTGTATGTAAATGTCCCGAGTAACAGAACACCAATTACAACATCGACAAACTATAAATGTCACGCTAAGAAAAAGTGACTGTTTCAGATGAATCATTGGTACGAACAATATTATGAAAGTTACCATCTGTCGCAGTTTTTCTCATTGTGTCTAGTAATACTCGTATATTCAGGAATGTATTTTGTCAGTTTTTCTCATTGTGTCTAGTAACGTATTCAGGAATGTATGCTGTCATTGTCATATGTGGTTAATAAATATGTTTATGTCCGTCACAGGTAATAGTGATCCTTTGTTACATCAATCAATCTATATATATATATATATATATATTTATATCTATCTATTTATATCTATCCCTCCATCCATCCATCCATGAATTCATCCATCAATTCTTCAATCCTTTAATTCATCCATCCATCCCTTCATTCATGAATTCTTTCATTCCTTCATCCATTAATCTACCATCTATCAATCCATCTGCCCATCCATCCATCCAACCATCCACCCATACACCAATCTATCCATTTATGCATGTATCCATCTATCCATCTTTCTATATATTTCGGTTTATTGCGGGAAGATGTTTACTTCTTCCAAAGAAACAAATCAAATCATACATTATTTAACGAAACGGTTTTTCGGTAAAGACGCAGAAACCGGCACACCCAACGATCTGCGTGCTATGCTCTTAGTGCTCCCCACTGCCCCCTTGAATGACCCTGGGGATGGAGGAGTGCTCTCAGTTCGTTGTGCGCGTATCGATTCATCAGTTGCAGAAGTTGTATCTCCGAGTCACGGATGCTGTATGAAATTACACATAATATTAAAAAGTTGAAATGTAGACACATCTCCTGTAAAGAACCATATTTTCTTATATACGAGGCATGTTCAAATGAAACCGGGACTTGTTACACCACGCGTGATAGAGCGCACTGATATTGATGACATTTTGCACTAGTAATGAGTATCCAATAATTTACATACGGTCACGTGTTCATCTTCCCAGCATGCATATGTGCTGCAGAAGACTGTTAACAATATGGCGGGTGTGATTCCGAACCCGTCCAAAGTGAATCAGCGTGCTGTGATCCAGTTTCTTTCATTTGAAGGATGTCAAGCAGTAGACATTCATCGGAGAATGAAGGCAGCATATGGTGACAAATGTTTGTCGAGGACCAGAGTGATGGAGTGGGTGCGTATGTTTAAAGACGGACGTGAGTTAACGGCAGATCTTGCACGGCCAGGTCAGGCGCATATTGTTGCAACAGAAGAAGCCATAGCCGTGCTTGATAAAGCAGTACTGACTGACCGTCGTCAGAGCATTCGTTCGCTTGCAGAAGAATTCCATATGTCAATTGGGACAGCCCACATGGTTGTTCGGAAGAAATTGAACTATCGGAAGGTGTGTTCACAGTGGGTCCCACGGATGTTGACTGACCACCATAAGGAAGAACGGATGGGGTGGAGTTTGAACCACATGGGGTGGAGTTTCAACAGCGACGCAGACGTGAAGACAGCGGTGACCACATGGTTCAGAGAACAGCCACGCAACTTTTTCTCGGACGGCATTCGACGTCTACCTAAACAGTGGGATGCTTGCCTAAATGCATACGGAGATTTTTTCTGATGAACCCAGGTGCATTCTTATTCACAAGTGGTTGCTTTGTTCAATTCCGTTGAAAATATTAAATTGCGTATGATACTTTTTAAATAAATCCACAAGTCCCGTTTTCATTTGAACACGCCTCGTGTATATATATATATATATATATATATATATATATATATATATATATATATCTATATATATATATATATATATATATATATATATATATATATATATATATATATATATATATTCTATCTTTTCTATCTATCCATCTATTTATATATGCTAATATATTTGACTACATACATTGTTTCAATAGTTCTTGTACTCTCTCCACTCCTCACATGATCAATTTTTTTTGGTATTTTTTTTTTGATGATGATTTTCTTGCACACGTAGTGCTCTCTCCACTCCTCACATGATCTCTTCTTTTTTTATTATTTTTTTTGATGATTTTCCTTGCACACGTAGTATCTTTCTCTCAGGTTCATTAGTTAGTGTCTACGTTTAACATTTATAACATAATGTTGGTATGTTTGTTTGTTTGTTTTGCGTTCGCTCCATTGTAACCAGCATGGATATCCGTGCGATTTCCGCCTGGAGCGTGATTAAGTTGTGCCACCGTTATGCGCCTTGTAGGCCTAGCACATTCGATTTCGGCATGTCTTGACAAATCGGGCGCGCAACCCTAACCTGTGACAGCCTTACTATCTGTCGCCAGGCAGCGAATGTGTACTGACTCTACGCCGGGACGGTTTGTTCTTCACGTCTGTCTTGCACGAAGCCTTCCGCATCCAGTGAACTTGCCTCGTGTAATTAGACGTATTGTGCCCGTGCTCATCGGTACTGAACCTTTTCTCTTCCTCAAGCCTGGTTCCGGTTTAGGAAGAACTTGACAGAAGAGTTGGGCTCGGGCTCGTTCGCCTTCTTAGCCGAAGCGTTGCTAATCAACTTCGTGAGCCCCTCGTCCAGGTCTGAATCTGTACACATATTTAGGACCGTTAGAACATGCATTTTGTTCTAGAGCTGAACAGTGCTTGTCACCTCGGACTGCTATTCCTGTGTCCATCGGGTACTGAACCTTTTCTTTCCGCGAGCATGCTTCCGGTATAGGAAAGACCCGACAGTAGAGTTGGGCCCAGGCTGGGATCACCGGTAACTAGAAACTTGTCTCGAGCAAACAATGCTTTAGTTCAGATTTCATCGAACCGTTTTCCGTTCTCTTTGCACATGACGCTGTCTCTAGCGCTGTGCATATTTTGTAGTGTACTCATTGTGCTTTTATTTTTATTGGGAGATCTGCCTGCTTCGTACTGACTACATTGGCCGCCCTCCAATGCTTCTACCAGACTTTCTAGCTTCACTGTGTGTCGACAGTGTTGCTGCAGTGTTGTCTTTTTTGCGGTCAATGACTTTCCATCTGTTACCTCCACATTCACGGACACGATCCCCAAAAGGTTTAGCCAGAATCAGCACGAGCCGCTGTATTTCTGTTACTAGGGTGCGCCACGAGGAGGCACTTTTGGGATCTTGGTTATCTGTTAACCTGGGTCCGCCAAGAGCAATGCGTTCCCTTTGCACCCCTAATGTTGGTATGAAATTTTGAATTTCATATTTTCCATTTGTCTTCCATAGACACAGATGTGTATTTCATGATTGATGTAAGTTCATAATACACACAATTGGTTATTTGAATCCTTGTCTCAATCTCCGTGTCCATTCTTCATTCATCTGTAAAACTGCTCCCAAGACATTTACATTTCTGCGCTACTTTCAGTAGCTGATCTGTCCATCTATCTACCTATGTATTTATTAATATATATATATATATGGAAATATCTCTTGTAGCAGGACAAATATATATATATATATATATATATATATATATATATATATATATATATATATATATATATATATATATATTATATATATATATATATATATATATATATATATTAATAAATACATAGGTAGATAGATGGACAGATCAGGACAGATGGACAGATATATATATATATATAATATGTCTGTCTGAATGTCTGTCTGAATGTCTGTCTGTCTGTCTGTCTGTATGTTTATCAATATCCATATGTCTATCTATCTATATATCGATATCTGTCCATTTATCAAACTAAACGTCCATCATCCACTCATCAATCTTTCTATCTATCTACCTATTTATCTATATATCCGCTATTTATTCCTTTGTACGGTGCAGGGTCTGGAAGTAGAAGGGTGCTCTATAGATGACTTTGTTATATACTTCATATGTATTTGTTTCTGCTGCCTCCTTTATTCCTGTAATCCATGATTTGCAATGTCTGCATCTGGCTTTGTATCTGTTGCTTCTGAATAGCATTGTTGTTGGTTGTTTTTTTTTGGGGGGGGGGGGTAGGGGAGAGGGGGCGCCCCCTCCTTTCTCACACAAAGAGGTAAATACTAAGTTAATTATAAAAGTTACTGAATATAACTATCAATAGAAATAAATTAGAAATGTATAGTTTTTCTGACATCCTCCGATATTTTGGTTATTTATATTTCTCACAAAAGACGCATGAGATGGCTTGGTCATGTGAAAAAAAAGCATGTCAATTGATCGCATGTCCAATGTAATTCTCTTTAGAGGTCTCTCATCTCTAGACGACAAAGGCGCAGACCAAACCTGAGGTCTGGGAGGCAAAGGCGCAGACCAAACCTGAGGTATAAGGATATCTGTAAAACAGTTGTGAACGAATTCAAGATCGATATTGATCCGCTGGAAGATCTGTCCTGTGATTGTAAAGCAATGGGTGCTGAATTACGGCGAGATATAAGATTGTCTGAAGTGACCATGGGAGAACTTTTAGAAAACATGCGACGTAGACGAAGAGCGCCTACATCCTTAAACTGAAATCTGTCATGTATATTCAGTTCTCGCTCCTACAGATCACAAATCTGTCATGTATATTCAGCTCTCGCTCCTACAGATCACAAATCTGTCATGTATATTCAGCTCTCGCTCCTACAGATCACAAATCTGTCATGTATATTCAGCTCTCGCTCCTACAGATCACAAATCTGTCATGTATATTCAGCTCTCGCTCCTACAGATCACAAATCTGTCATGTATATTCAGCTCTCGCTCCTACAGATCACAAATCTGTCATGTATATTCAGCTCTCGCTCCTACAGATCACAAATCTGTCATGTATATTCAGCTCTCGCTCCTACAGATCACAAATCTGTCATGTATATTCAGCTCTCGCTCCTACAGATCACAAATCTGTCATGTATATTCAGCTCTCGCTCCTACAGATCACAAATCTGTCATGTATATTCAGCTCTCGCTCCTACAGATCACAAATCTGTCATGTATATTCAGCTCTCGCTCCTACAGATCACAAATCTGTCATGTATATTCAGCTCTCGCTCCTACAGATCACAAATCTGTCATGTATATTCAGCTCTCGCTCCTACAGATCACAAATCTGTCATGTATATTCAGCTCTCGCTCCTACAGATCACAAATCTGTCATGTATATTCAGCTCTCGCTCCTACAGATCACAAATCTGTCATGTATATTCAGCTCTCGCTCCTACAGATCACAAATCTGTCATGTATATTCAGCTCTCGCTCCTACAGATCACAAATCTGTCATGTATATTCAGCTCTCGCTCCTACAGATCACAAATCTGTCATGTATATTCAGCTCTCGCTCCTACAGATCACAAATCTGTCATGTATATTCAGCTCTCGCTCCTACAGATCACAAATCTGTCATGTATATTCAGCTCTCGCTCCTACAGATAACAAATCTGTCATGTATATTCAGCTCTCGCTCCTACAGATCACAAATCTGTCATGTATATTCAGCTCTCGCTCCTACAGATCACAAATCTGTCATGTATATTCAGCTCTCGCTCCTACAGATCACAAATCTGTCATGTATATTCAGCTCTCGCTCCTACAGATCACAAATCTGTCATGTATATTCAGCTCTCGCTCCTACAGATCACAAATCTGTCATGTATATTCAGCTCTCGCTCCTACAGATCACAAATCTGTCATGTATATTCAGCTCTCGCTCCTACAGATCACAAATCTGTCATGTATATTCAGCTCTCGCTCCTACAGATCACAAATCTGTCATGTATATTCAGCTCTCGCTCCTACAGATCACAAATCTGTCATGTATATTCAGCTCTCGCTCCTACAGATCACAAATCTGTCATGTATATTCAGCTCTCGCTCCTACAGATCACAAATCTGTCATGTATATTCAGCTCTCGCTCCTACAGATCACAAATCTGTCATGTATATTCAGCTCTCGCTCCTACAGATCACAAATCTGTCATGTATATTCAGCTCTCGCTCCTACAGATCACAAATCTGTCATGTATATTCAGCTCTCGCTCCTACAGATCACAAATCTGTCATGTATATTCAGCTCTCGCTCCTACAGATCACAAATCTGTCATGTATATTCAGCTCTCGCTCCTACAGATCACAAATCTGTCATGTATATTCAGCTCTCGCTCCTACAGATAACAAATCTCTCATGTATATTCAGTTCTCGCCCCTACTGATCACAAATCGAGAAAATCTGCCACCAGAAAAGTTGCTATTTGAGGGTTTCATAGTCCATTTGATATTTTGAAGTGGATCAAAACAGTTACGGACTTGTACAGAGTTCGCTGATGGTAACCTGCAGTCATGAACTCATAACTTTACACTCTTGCTCACTGTGACATGGGGCTAGACTTTCACTTTCAGCGTCCCAGTGTTGCAGCTCATCATAAAGTTACTGTCAGGAACTCAATATTGTTTTGTTTCTTAAAGTCACTAACTGTCTGGAACTCAATATTGTTTTGTTTCTTAAAGTCACTAACTGTCAGGAACTCTATATTGTTTTGTTTCTTAAAGTCACTAACTGTCAGGAACTCTATATTGTTTTGCTTCTTAAAGTCACTGATAATTGACTTGATCTGATTATAGTAAGGCCTACTATAGGATTGACAATCTGCAATCATCAACCACGAGAGAAACTGCTCTATATTGAGTTTCGTAGTCCATTTGTATTGTATTTACACTGCCTTGTTTCCTGACCAATTGTAAAGACCAAAAAATTACATCATCATCATGATTACAGCAGGTTCACATATGCCATGAACAGTCATCCAGAATTGTCTTGAGTGCAGACTACACACAGCTGAGGTTATATTCGTTTATCGGACTTTTTTCCGCGGCTAATTGATCCGTCGACACAAACTACAAAGTGGCCAATGATCTTCGTCTTCTCTTTCTTCAGCGTTCATTTTCAAACTCCCGTTGAATCTCTCTTTTAGCAGGACAATGGTTCTACTAGATTTACATCAGAATGTAGTTCAGACAACGGAATTGCGCTGTATCGCACTTGTATTTGCGCGTAAGGTTCGACACCTCTGTCGTAAGCAATAATCAGTTTCACTAGCCAAGATTCATGATGCTGTTTGAGATCAGTTCGTCGGGCTATTCTAGAGAGGGGAATAGATGTGAGGTGCAGTGCCACAATATGTTCAGTTTTCTATCCAAGAGAGGGCAATATCGTTATGTTCTTTCAGTCCATCATTTTCGAGGAAAATGTAGATAAAAGAGGATCATCCTCCGAACGATAAATAGAAGTATATGAAGACATGGTTCTTCATCACATTTCTTTAGGGCGAAAGAGCCATGGTCCAACTCCTCTGCTGAGTTCTTCCCCTTAAGGATCCAGGCTCACGGATGAGAAACGGTTCAGTACCCAATGGGCACAGGCACAGCACGTCCAATTACACGAGGCAAGTTCATAGACAGTGGAACACCTCGTTCAGTCAGACGAGAGCAAAAAATCGTCTGGACGTAGAGTCTGCACTACGCGTGACTGGAGACAGATATAGAGGCTGTCACAGGCTAAGGGTAGCCCACCCGAATTGTCAAGGCATGCCGAAATCGGATGTGCTAGGCCTACAAGGCGCATAACGGTGGCACAACGTAATCACGCTCCCGGCGGAAATCGCACGGATATCCGTGATGGTTACAATGGAGCGAACGAAAAACAAACAAATCACATTTTTCTTTACAATGGAAATCGTGTAGATTCCTTCTTCTTTTACCAGGTAGGTTAGAATTGATCACTGATAGAACTTCCCCCGAGGAGAGTTGATACAGATCGGGTCTGAATGAACTCTGACCTCTATACTCAAATAAGAAGTATTTACCTTTTTGTACATGTTAAGATATTGTTTTTACGTATTGCTTCATCTTAAAGACTGACAACATTTTATTGGAGCCAGCAGATCAAATTCAGTTTAGCCAGTCCAGGATGGAATCGTACCTGTCAGTTGAAGTATCTGAAGCGGTTGTTTTTTTTCAAGTTTATGATTTAAAAGTATCACTCTATGATAAAAGTTGAAGCTCCTGTTATCTAGTCACCTCTCATGCCAATCGTTAAGGGGTGCCTATAGATACTCTCTCATAAAGTTATATACTCTTTCTAGTTAGTTCTTAGCAAATATTGTACTCGCAAACTCACAAATTATTGTAATAATTTTCCTATTAATCTTCCTATTAATTTTCCTATTAATCTTCCTATTAATTTTCCTATTAATCTTCCTATTAATTTTCCTATTAATCTTCCTATTAATTTTCCTATTAATCTTCCTATTAATTTTCCTATTAATCTTCCTATTAATTTTCCTATTAATCTTCCTATTAATTTTCCTATTAATTTTCCTATTAATTTTCCTATTAATCTTCCTATTAATTTTCCTATTAATCTTTCTATTAATTTTCCTATTAATCTTCCTATTAATTTTCCTATTAATCTTTCTATTAATTTTCCTATTAATTATCCTATTAATCTTCCTATTAATTTTCCTATTAATCTTCCTATTAATCTTCCTATTAATCTTCCTATTAATCTTCCTATTAATCTTCCTATTAATTTTCCTATTAATCTTCCTATTAATTTTCCTATTAATCTTCCTTTTAATTTTCCTATTAATCTTCCTATTAATTTTCCTATTAATCTTCCTATTAATTTTCCTATTAATCTTCCTATTAATTTTCCTATTAATCTTCCTATTAATTTTCCTATTAATCTTCCTATTAATTTTCCTATTAATCTTCCTATTAATTTTCCTATTAATCTTCCTATTAATTTTCCTATTAATCTTCCTATTAATTCCCCCATTAATCATGTTTAATTGTGACTGTTGACTTCTTACCTGCTGTAGTACGTGATGCCATATTTGCTGAGCTCGTGACCCACAGCATATATCAAATTTTAATCAGCCTGACGGGCTCGCAAAAATTACTTTGCGAGCCGAATTCGTCCGCGAACCGTATTTTGTCTATCCCTGCTCTAAACGTTGACATCTTTCTGACCCTTCATTATCTCGTGTTATATCATGTTTTCAGCATTTTCTTATCCGAAGTTTGAACAATGTACCCAGCCCTAAGTTCACAGACCCCAATTCTACTCATTTATCAAAAAGAGAGAAGAAAAAAACGTAAAATCGACATTTAAGCTGGTAACAAAGTCTGGAAGACATAAATATGCCAGCTGGATTGATCTTGAATAAAATCAACTACATATTTCTAACTTAAGAACTAACATTCTCAAGATTTAAGTCGACTCTAACCGGCAAATTCTTCCTGGCAATCTCAGAAGTTTGTGCGTGCAGAGACGCCTTAAGCTCAGACAGTGAGTTTTCTTTTTCTTAATGGAAAAATTGTCAAAGAAATTCTGTTATCTCCTCTAGTTTACGTCACCAAGTAAGAATATATTGGATGTCCCACTCGCCATTGGTCCACGATTTCTCTTCCTCAAAATTATAAGGAAGTGTCTGGGAACAGAGCCGAAATGGACATCTTGTAGAAGAAAATTATTGAATCAATGTTTGGTTATAATAAATCATCTCTCACAGACATCAGAAAGAACACCTTGACATCAGATCACACTGACACTACGCAAACGATTCGGGGGCACGAGAGGGGAGCAAAGAATAGCAACACTGTTTAACGTACATACATGTCGTTAGAGGCTATGGTTATGGGGCGAAATTGACTGTTACGTCTCATATAGGGTCAGAGTGACATAGGGTCAGAATGACCAAGATACATTGATGAAGTACCAGGATTAAAGGCGGAAACACCGCAGCAAAAGCTGTAAACCATGACACAAGGCAAACAGTTCTCCGAACTAAATCCTGCTAACATGCAGGAGTTTGAGAACGAACGCAAAAGACGAAGACACGAACACATCAAAAAGAAACAAAAAACACACAAGAAACACAACAGTAACACATACAAAACACACACGTAACACACAAGTAACACACACGAAACACACAAGAAACATACACGAAACACACAAGAAACATACAAAAAGCACATACTTAACACACAGGTAACACAAGAAATACACAAGAAACACACAAGTAACAGAAAGTAACACAAGAAACACACGTAACACACAAATAACATACTAGAAACAAACAAGAAACATACAACAGCAATATTCCCTACTAACTCTGTTTAATTATTTTCCTCCCTCACAGCCTCCGAATGTCCAATGCTGCGTAAGTATACTGGTTATGTTGTTGTTTCACTGTGGTAGTATTGTAGATGTTGCATAGGACTTCAGCGTCGTATGTGTTAAACATGACGACCTTACTGTGCCTAGAAATATTTTGAATGGCAAAAAGATTTCTATTTTTTATTTTTATTTGGAAATTACATTTTACAGAAGTATATTGACATGGGGTGGGGGGGGTGGGGGTGGGAGTGAATCAAGAAGTGATAATAACATTAGTTATAGAAGAGGGTTGGCGCTCATAAAACAACATTATAACAAAATAATTCCAGGTAGGTTTGTGTTTTTTTGTCATATAAAGAGACGCAATAGAATGGGAAAAACTAGTAATGGAATGCATGGCTGTTTGTGATACAGGAAAATGATGCGCGAGACGATGTTAGACAACAGAAATTTTAGACTGTTTAAACATGATCTTGATTACTTCAGTTGATTTTTTCCAGGTAAACAATTCGCGCACTTAAGATTTCGGACATGACAATCCGACAGTGCAGGCCAACACTTGTTCTACAGTATGGTATTCTCCGACAGTGTTTTTGGTTATGAGAACCAGTTGTGTTATTCAGAGATATTGTTTGTCTTGTACAATCAATTCTCATTCCATTTCAGTCCACACAGTCTGGATACAATCAACTCTCATTCCATTTCAGTCCACACAGTCTGGATACAATCAACTCTCATTCCATTTCAGCCCACACAGTCTGATTACAATCAACTCTCATTCCATTTCAGCCCACACAGTCTGAATACAATCAATTCTCACTCCATCTCAGTCCACACAGTCTGGATACAATCAATTCCCATTCCATCACAGTCCACACAGCTTTGATACAATAATTCTCAATCCACGCTGCTTGTATACAATCAACTCTCATTCCATCTCAGCCTACAATGTCAAGATACAATCAATTCTGACTCCATCTGAGTCACCACTGCCTGGGTACAATCAATTCTCACTCCATCTCAGTTCCTACTGCTTGGATACAATCAATCTCATTTCATCTCTGTCTGGATACAATCAATTCTCATTCCATCTCTGTATGGAAACAATCAATTCTCATTCCAATCCCGACTGCCTGGATACAATCATTATAATTCCATCTCAGTCCCCACTGCCTGGATACAATCAACTCTCAGTCCATACTGCCTGGATACAATCAATTCTCAGTCCATACTTCCTGGATACAATCAATTCTCAGTCCATACTGCCTGGATACAATCAATTCTCAGTCCATACTGCCTGGATACAATCAATTCTCAGTCCATACTGCCTGGATACAATCAATTCTCAGTCCATACTGCCTGGATACAATGAATTCTCAGTCCATACTGCCTGGATACAATCAATTCTCATTCCATCTATGTCTGGATGCAGTAAACTATCATTCCATCCCAGTCCACATTGCCTTGATATCATACAGCTGTAGACGGAATGATTCGAAGCTGTAATGGATAAATCAACCAGTGAAGGGTAACAACCCTAAACAGGAAGTTGGTGGCTGAGGTTACACTGGGCAAAATGTCAAGATATAAAAAAATAGGTAGGTGTGTTACCAAAGTAAAACATAAAACAACTTAACAACGAGATACAGAGACAGACTGTCTCTGTATCTCGTTGTTAAGTTGTTTTATGTTTTTCTTTGGTAACACACCTACCTATTTTTGTATATCTTGACATTTTGATTCGAAGCTGTGCAGTTTAAGCAACACCTTTCAGCTGAACTAACATTATTTAGATTACAAAAGTCTCCAGGATTACGTTCTTAGACAAAATAGATTGTAAGTTTCACCCCACACTTTAGAAAAATATAACATGATACTTATCACTAAAAACTAACAAAAATGTGGTTAACCCTCTCCCCGACGACACTCACCACTTAATGAAAATATAATTTAATTAATCTAATAATTTAATATAATAAAGTTTTCACAAATAACAGGTAATCTCAAAAGAAGTGAGGATCATATTTTTTTTAAAGAACCCTTTCTCTCTCTCTCTCTCTCTCTCTCTCTCCTTTTAGCAAAGAAAGTTATATCTACGGCCGGTTACGATTAATTTAAATCATTACACATATCATTGGGTTGGCAGGTAATCCACAAGGATCCTAAGTGTAATAAAGGACAAAATATCATGACCCCACGTTTCGCTTGAACATCAATCGAAAAAGACCAACATCTCCATCGTTGCCTGCGGAAATAGATCATTCATAGAGTAGTTGGTAGACCGAGCTACTTATCTACTATACCACTGCAACTCTTAAAAGAAGAAAGGTTTAATGAAACATATCATCATACACGCAACTATTCTTGATCACCCACGCAACTATTCTTGATCACCCACGCAACTATTCTTGATCACCCACGCAACTATTCTTGATCACCCACGCAACTATTCTTGATCACCCACGCAACTATTCTTGATCACCCACGCAACTATTCTTGATCAACTTAGCAGCAATTCTTGATCACCCACGCAACTATTCTTGATCAACTTAGCAGCAATTCTTGATCACCCACGCAACTATTCTTGATCACCCACGCAACTATTCTTGATCACCCACGCAACTATTCTTGATCACCCACGCAACTATTCTTCATCACCTACGCAACTATTCTTGATCACCTACGCAACTATTCTTGATCACCCACGCAACTATTCTTCATCACCTACGCAACTATTCTTGATCACCCACGCAACTATTCTTGATCACCCACGCAACTATTCTTGATCACCTACGCAGCTATTCTTGATCACCCAGGCAACTATTCTTGATCACCCACGCAACTATTCTTGATCACCCACGCAACTATTCTTGATCACCCAGGCAACTATTCTTGATCACCTACGCAACTATTCTTGGCTCGGAATGGAACGCAAAAAAAATGTCCGGTTACTTTCGGCTAATAATAGACGTACCAACAAAATTCAAACAAGCTCTATGTGTCATGTTTTCAACTAATCCCGTTCATTTCGTTGGTCGGCGTTGGCAGGCGACACCCTGGTAAACAAAGAATATAAATATTGACCAACAAAAATCACAGCAGTAATAAAAAAACATCACGTAAGATGGCTGATTCTGCTTTATTTGGATTCTGCTGTTTGGTGTTAGTTGTCGGTTTGTCACGAAGGAACAGTGTAACATGAAACCTGTTGGCCAATTGGAAAAAAACCGTCTAAAATGACTCACTTAACAATTGCCGTAATTTTCCATGACTATCGAACTAAAGTATACGCAAATTTACCAATGAAAATCACGTAGAAAGTCAAATAAGTAATTTCAGAAAGTTGTTTTTCAATTCACCAACCCTCTAATATTAACTAACAGCTCACGGATCAAGACAACGGCCAAATTAAATTAGAATAGAGACGAATAGCGGCCAAGAGATAAAGTACCAAGGAAGATAAAAATCATAATTCAAGAAACAAAAATTAACAGAATACATTAACAACATTCAAAATCAATTTAGATCCCTTTAGTTATCACCTGATCAGGTATAATCTGAGCCGATTTGTGCCGCAGACGTTCATTAAAATAAAATATGTGTTCGTACACCGTGCTAACTAGCACAGGGAAAATCCAATTATTCTGTTCAACAAAAAATATCTCACTAATTTGTGTCCCAGTGAATCTGTGCTGATGAATGTTGTCTTGTAAATACGTTTCGTGTTAATTATTCAATTTATTGATCTCAATCATGGACATCTATAACACGCTTCACTAGCCTTGCCCAACTTCAGAATGACCTTTCTGCAAATATATAACCCATAAAATTGAAATTTTGTGTGTGAGTTTGAAATGTGTAGACCCTACGAATTATAGATACAAGTGACAGTCAACAATATAAGACATATTGAGCAATGGTAAAATCAAAATTCCGAATTCTTCTATTTCTAAGATCAATTGTTCAACATCCAGTCATATTTTGGCCATGTATGGAGCTGTATGTTGTAGATCATTTTGGGTTCTTGATACTACACAACAAATGATGACGCGTCTATACTGATACTACACAACAATAGATGACGCTTCTATACTGGTACTACACAACAAATGATGACGCGTCTATACTGATACTACTCAACAATAGATGACGCGTCTATACTGGTACTACACAACAATAGATGCCGCTTCTATACTGATACTACACAAGAATAGATGACGCTTCTATACTGATACTACACAACAAATGATGACGCGTCTATACTGCTACTACACAACAATAGATGACGCTTCTATACTGGTACTACACAACAAATGATGACGCGTCTATACTGATACTACACAACAATAGATGACGCTTCTATACTGGTACTACACAACAAATGATGACGCGTCTATACTGATACTACTCAACAATAGATGACGCGTCTATACTGGTACTACACAACAATAGATGCCGCTTCTATACTGATACTACACAAGAATAGATGACGCTTCTATACTGATACTACTCAACAATAGATGACGCTTCTATACTGGTACTACACAACAATAGATGCCGCTTCTATACTTATACTACACAAGAATAGATGACGCTTCTATACTGGTACTACACAACAATAGATGCCGCTTCTATACTGATGCTACACAAGAATAGATGACGCTTCTATACTGGTACTACACAACAAATGATGACGCGTCTATACTGATACTACACAAGAATAGATGACGCTTCTATACTGGTACTACACAACAAATGATGACGCGTTATACTGATACTACACAACAATAAATGACACTTCTATAATGGTACTACACAACAAATGATGACGCGTCTATACTGATACTACACAACAATAAATGACACTTCTATAATGGTACTACACAACAAATGATGCGTCTATACTGATACTACACAACAAATGATGACGCGTCTATACTGATACTACACAACAATTGATGACGCATCTATACTGATACTACTGAACAATAGATGACTCTTCTATACTGATAAAACTCAACAATAGATGACGCTTCTATACTGGTACTGCACAACAATAGATGACGCATCTATACTGATACTACTCAACAATAGATGACGCTTCTATACTAGTACTACTCAGCAATTGATGACGCGTCTATACTGTACTACACAATAATGCTAAAGGTAGGTCCAATGACAGCAACCTGCCGTGGGGAATGAAGATAACTCTTGATGTAATAAGTCACAACAACTATTCGGAGGGTAGGGTAGTCAGTTCCCTTCCTTGATGCGTTTACCTTAGCCAACTGATGTGTCAGGTACCCATTTACAGCTGGGTCCATTGGAAGAAAGGTCGTGTCAGGCGAAAAATCACTCCTAAAATTATTTTTTTGGTTTAACCGGACGTGGTTTCGTTCGTGGCACGCTGTAACTCGATGACAGTAATCAAATATATATGACGCCTTTAGACTGATACTACACAACAACTGATGACGCGTCTGTGCTACTAAACAACTTCTGCGATCAATTGCTAAACATCCAGTCTAATATTGGTCATAGAACGGCTATAGAACATAGAATAACATCAGTGGTCAAATATATTTTGAAAAACAGAAATTGAAATGGTTCGGTCTCCTAATCAGAATGAACCCTTATTTGCCAACAACAAGAGCATACAACATGAATATAGAAACAGCAAGATATAGAGAAAGACCAAGATTCTGACACGGCATAGTATTACTGCATATCAAGCGATCAGACATGTAATAGCCTGAAAATCGATCGGTATTCAATCTTGTGACGCCTCACAGCATAAACAAAACAAAAAAAAGACAATAGATAGATGGATCGGTTTATTTTGGATAATCTTGGGTTCCCTACAACTTGTTTTGCAGAAAAATTACATTGGGCCAGATTGTCGTTCAGGGAACAGCGAAACTGGGACAATTCTGTAGTATGTGTTCTGATGTCTGTACTGCTGCTCCGCAGATTCGGGCCGCAGAGTCTCTGATACCCGTTAGGTGTAAGTGCGCTCTTAGACGGCAGTATCCTGTTCTCAGTCAACTATTTTCGTGATTTTCGTTGGTCATTGGTTTCATTGGTTCATTCATTATTATACTTTGAATGAAAGCAAATTAAACTTAAGGAAACAGTTAAATGACTAGTTTTAAAAGGTTTATTTTGCCATTAGCGAATATGCCTTATATTTCCTAATTCTGTGTGCAAAGAATATGGTCAATGTCTTTTTTGCCAGGCATATCATAAAAGGCGACTAATGAAAGTTGGAGAATAGGCTGATGGTCTGTCAACTCTGAAAAAAAATCATTTACACATTTTATCTCAATTTCTTACTTTTATCTTCTAATACATAATCCCGATAGATGACGAAGGAATAAAATCTATAAAATTTTAGATTCAGTAGAAACTTTAGCACCACATGCAAAAATTCAATATAATATGAATAATGTCTTTGGGATAATGGATTTAAATCGGGCGGCATGACATTGGAAGCGAAGAGAAGTTGTTATGTCTGTTATTTGTTACCTGCAAAATGTTACCTGCAAGGTGTTGTTCACTATCACATTATACATATGATGCAATACCTGCAATTTGTTACCTGTGACATGTTACCTGCCATGTGTTGACTGTCGTTTAATAAATGTTGCACATTACCTGTCATTTGTTATCTTTTACATGTTTCATGTGACATATTCCTTGTCAGGTGTTGACTGTCGCATAATAAGTTTTACCCATTACCTGTCATTTTTACATGCGACGTGTTACCTGTCAAGTCTTGACTTCCGTTATAATATACAGGATGCATTACTTGCCATCTGTTACCTGTGTCATGTTACCTGTCAGGCGTTAGCTAACACACGATACACTTAGACACCACCTGTCATTTCTTACCTGTCGAGTACAGTATATACTTCCATATTTAATTACTGCTTATATTTTGATTCTTCACAGGTATGTATTTGTAATTGTGAGTTACCTGATCGGAGTATTTGTATTTGCCACAATTGTCGGCCAGGTAGGAAATGTTATCAATAATAGGAATGCCAGCAGACAGGAGTTCGAGCGGCTTCTGGTGAGTTGAGAGTTTATTTTATCTCTTGATTCATAGTGTACAATTATTTTAGCTCTTGATTCATAGTGTGCAATTATTTTAGCTCTTGATTCATAGTGTGCAATTATTTTAGGTGCCCTGGTGGCTAACTGGTTGGGGCACTGGTTTCCCAGTAGAGTTGTCCAAGTTTCAATTCCCAATTCAACGGGTAGAATTTATAAAATTACTGACAGCTTCTAGGTCGACGCAAATGAAGGAAATAGGTACCAGAAATAAGTGCAAGTAATGGTGGTGAGCGTGATTCTGACCAAATGTTCCTAAGGTATGCAATTCAACGTAAAATATTAGCCTAAAACCCTAGTCTCTATTATGTCTGAAAGTCGTGAGAAATTACGTTCATCTCCTTCCCTAGCTCATAAACTCATGCAGATTATAACAAGATGTAGTAACGTGAACGGAATGCCATGGTTTACAGCTTGGCTGCAATATCTGAACCGTTTGTACTAACATGTCGGACTTTATTAGTTGATGGTCAACTTAACCTTTGGGATGGGACAGCCAATTCCACTCCTTAGTATTCGTTCTCCTGTAGAGTATAGATATGTTGTCGATTGAAGAGACAGATTTCAGCCGTACTATTCATTTCTCTGCTTCTAGATCCCCTGCAATCAACGATGATGGATGTGCCGGGCCATTAGGACAAATAAAACTGCGACACAGCTTTATTTCTAGTTTCTGGACTACATCCTGTTGGAAATATAGTAGGATCATTGTCCTGCTATAATAGGGATCCAGCGGGAGTTTGGGATCCAGAGGGAGTTTGGGATCCAGCGGGAGTTTGAAAATGACCGCTGAGGAAGAGGAAGAAGACCCCCCCCCCCGGCGACACAATGTTTTCAAACTATCACTGGATCTCTCTTGTATCAGGATAACTATCATCAGTATACATTGCAGAAAATATAAATGCGTTGTGCTGAGGTTTTATTTGCGTATATGGTTTGACACATCCGACCTCTGCAATAGTAACTAATACGTTCAGTGTTTTTACCAATTTAACTTAATATTGAAGGTCTGTAACCAACAATATCACAAGCAGGCCAGCAGTACACCGCAACATAAGCAGCGTTTGTACTGCACGCTGGTTACCAATATTAATTGTACCGAGAGTTAAACTTGCTCGACATTATGTCGCCTAATAAATTGGAATTTAAGTAGGAAGCCAGAGGACAATTTTAAAAATTCTTGAGACTAACGGGAATTGAACCTGTCCGTTCTACGGCACCAAATCGCCTAGCAACAATTGCACACGCGTTTTTCCGTACTTGACTAACCGCATCTCCAAAAAAAGATGCGATTTCATCAAGCCTTTCAAATCGTGCACACAAAGTCACCTGAACGGACCAATCGAGACAAGGACTATTACAACAACAACAAACATCCCGTACAGGTATTGAAATATCCTCAGTAACAACAAACACATAACATAATATCCGTATTAGTTATACAAGGGCCGATAGGTCTTCTTGTAAACATGGATAACATATATAGACAATACAATTTTGCTTCAAATAATTGTTTATACAAGTAAATTTAAGTAGGAAGCCAGAGGACAATTTTAAAAATTATTGAGACTAACGGGAATTGAACCAGTCCGTTCTACGGCACCAAATCGCCTAGCAACAATTGCACACGCGTTTTTCCGTACTTGACTAACCGCATCTCCAAAATTCAATTCCCGTTAGTCTCAAGAATTTTTAAAATCGTATTCTAAAAAAAAGGGAGCTGCGTAGTGCAGTGGTTAGCGCACTTGCTTCGCATATGAGTGGTCCTTGGTTAATTCCCCAGTTGAGGTGGAAATGTTTTTCAGATCGCAATGGCTCCCAGGTCGACCCAACCTTAAATGGGTACCGGACTAATCCAGGAGGTGAAGACTGCAAGGGAGAGGATATGGCTACCACCCTCATTTACATAGCCTCTGAAATGTGAGATCGATAAAACATCTCGCACCGCTACGACATTAATAAATGTTATGGGTTACTTTACTTTTTTTTAAAATTATAAACAAACTCACATAATTTTCTAACAGCTTATGGATACACAAATAGTGTAAACTAATTCTGGAGGAACAAGATAGAATGTATTGTTCCTATCCTTTCGTGCTTATGGAAGATTGATAGTACTTAAGGGAAACAGAACGTTGATCAGCCATACAAAAAAAAACGCATAGACTATCCGACTATGTGTATGTACTAAAAAATACAAATAACAGTGTGCACGACAATTTCAACGTTTGACGTTAATTCAGTGTTTCCTAACCTTTTTTTTTTTTTTTTTAACCCATGACCCACATAAGTCTTTCTAAAATGCTGATGTCTCACTTCTGTAATATATACATATTTATTTATATTCTTCTTCTTCAATGTTCGTTCTCAAAATCCTTCTGGTTCTCTTTTGTAGTTAGATTTCCAGCATGATGTAGTTCATAAAATTGAATTGTGTTGTATCCCAGCTTTACTCGTGTCAATGGCCTAACACATACGTCTTCAGTAGATTTATATGTTTCAAATGTAGAATTATTCCCTAAATGAAGCTTAATCATAACTTCTTCCCCCATCGAGGCCAGAACCTTGAAGTGGTGATGGGGCTTAGTTCAGCCATCAGAGGCTGGAAACTAAGACTGGTCGGGCACTCCCACTCGAGCAGGACCATAGTCCGGCCCAAGTAAGCAGAGTGCTGAAGACGGAGGCAACCAGCCAAAAGGCGCACAGATAATCAGGTTGCCACGCATAAAACACAATGGAAACATGTCTGCATCTAATAAACGTTATGGTGCCTGCCCTGTGGCGGACGTTCAGGCAGGGACGGTGCCGGGCCCTATACCTCGAAAGGGCCCAACCTCAGTTACTGGAAGTCCTTCTCAATTGCCCCGAGGAGCCAGGAGGCAAGGGAATAGAGCTACTGGCCAAACAAACAAACGACCAATAAAAATAATGCACTGGAATGCTGAGGGTGTTAACAGTAAAAGAGATGGATACAGCAAAAAATTGGAACTTGAAAATGTCCTCAGTGAAGAACAAGTAAATATATGCTGTATCCAAGAAACACACCTCAGCAGCGACATAGCCTTCAAAATCAGAGGCTACCAGTGCTACCGATCTGACCGAAAAGACAGGCGAAAGGGTGGAATTCTGACACTAGTTAAAAACAATATCAGCGCATGTCAGCTGGAAGTATACATGGACGGGGCAGAATACCAGATGCTCCACCTAAAAACAGACAGTGCAGAATTCCATCTCCTGAACTACTACTGCCCAAATGATAAACCATTGGCACTAGACACAATTCCAGACAAAGAAAGGCTTATGGTGTGTGGTGACTTCAACAGCCACTCTCAGAGCTGGGGCTACGATCATATCGACAAGAGAGGTGAGGAACTTGAGAGCTGGCAGGATGAAAATAATCTCATTCTTATTAACCAGCCAGCAGACTCACCAACCTTCTACTCGAGAGCATGGCACACCACCTCTACACCAGACCTGGCATTCTACTCACCAGGCCTGGAATGGAACATCACACGTGTCGTTGGAAAGCAGCTTGGGGGTAGTGACCACAGACCAGTATTTCTGGAAATTCACAATGAATATACCAAGGACAGCAGCACGCTCACTAGGTGGAACTATAAGAGGGCAGACTGGAAAATGTACCAGCATTTAACCAGTGTTCTAGCTAAGGACATGAACTTGGACAAAGACATCAATAGAGCAGTGAGTGAATTTAATAGATGTATACTACATGCTGCTAGTAAAACCATACCCAGGGGGGCACGCAAAAACTACAAACCCTACTGGAATGATGAACTGGAAAAGCTGCAAAATGAGATGGAAACATCTAGAAAGCAGGCCGAGAACAGACCTAGCCAAGAACATCACAACAAATATCAGAAAACAAAGGCTAAATTTCAAAGAGCCAAGTTACAAGCCAGACGGAGCAGCTGGAAAGAAAAAACAGAGTCGCTGAACCTAGAAAGAGATACTAGGAAATTATGGAAACTTGTAAAACAACTAAATGATGAAGGTACAGGGAGAAATACCAAGATCACACTTTATAAAGATAGAAACATTTTAACAGGTAAACATGCAGCTGATTACTTTGCAGATTCCTTTGCAGAAGACAATAACGTCAAAGTCAGCCCAGACAAACAACAGGAGGTTCGAGAGAACCAGCAAAACATTGGACAAGGTGAACCTATACCTGAAGTCATGGAGGCACCAATCACAATGAGAGAACTGGAGCATGCAATATCCAAATTGAAAATGAAAAAGTCCCCTGGAGCTGATGGAGTGTCCAATGAAATGATTAGAAACCTGGGAAGTGCAGCAAGAGCAAAGCTACTGCAGATCTTTAACACAAGCTGGTCCACAGGTAATGTACCACAGGCGTGGAGAGAAGCAATAATGATACCACTCCTCAAATCAGGAAAAGATGGCAACACAGTCTCCAACTACAGGCCCATCAGCCTCACAAGCTGTCTATGTAAAACAATGGAACGCATTATCAATCTTAGGATGCAGTGGTACCTTGAAAGTGAAAACCTTCTGGTATCACAGCAAGCAGGTTTCAGACAGTGCTACTCTACTGAAGATCAGGCAACCTACCTCTCCCAAGAGATTGAGGATGCCTTCCAAGAAAAGAAACTGGTACTAGCAGCATGGATAGACCTCAGGAAAGCATTTGATAAGGTCTGGAAAGAAGGGCTCCTAAAGAAATTGCGAAATTGCAGGGTTAGCTCAAGAATGTACAAATGGGTAAAAGCATACCTGCATAATAGAAGAGCCAGGGTACAATTAGATGGTCGCAAGAGCAAGAAAGTTCTACTGCGTCATGGAGTCCCCCAGGGAGGAGTCCTGTCACCCACACTTTTCTTGGTTTACATCAATGACCTAGTTGCTGAACTACCTCACGGGATCAAAGTGGCAATGTATGCTGACGACCTGGTGATCTGGTGCACGGAAGAACATGCAACAGTGGCCACTAAACAAATACAAAGAGCTATCGATGCCCTAACCTTATGGGCTAATAGATGGTGCGTCAGCATTAACACAGATAAGTGCAGCACTACACTCTTTACCCTCTCACCAAAACAAAAAGCTGGTCATATCAAGATAGATGGAGAGCTCTTGAAAGAAGACAAACAACCCACATACCTCGGAGTTACTTTTGATGATAAGCTGACATGGAAGCAGCACATAAACAAAGCAACAACAAAAGCCAGGAGGAAGCTAGCTATCCTGAGAAAACTAAGTGGAACCACATGGGGAGCCAGTGGAAATATACTCAGTAAAGTTTACCAGCAAGGCATAAGACCACACCTGGAATACGGTTCAGCTGCGTGGTGTCCTGCATCAAACACCACATTACAAGATCTAGATAAAGTGCAAAACCAGGCACTTAGAATAATGTTGGGAGCAATGAAATCAACACCCATAGCAGAGATGCAGAAAATGGGAAGAATGCAAACACTTGGCGAACGCAGAGACACAAAAGTACTAATTCAAGCAGAAAAGTTTCAGTGTATGCCAAGTCATCCAATGAAGGAAAGATTCCAAAATCTAGCAATGGGACGACTGAAAAGGAGCAGCTTTATCCATCAAGCTAAACGACTCCGTAGACAACTTACAGACCTACCTGAAGTTGGCAGCCCCTTAAGGTCTGTACCAGAGCAAACCCCGTGGAGTGAAAGCCATGGAATGCCAATATACATTCAGACCCATGTGAAAGGAATACTAAGCGAGGACGAACAGAACAGTGTGCAGCGAATGACAATCACCCTCAGTTTCCTGGATGAGGAATATCCACAAGATATATGGGTCAGAGTGTACACAGATGGGTCAGCACAGAATGCTGTGAGGAATGGAGGTGCAGGTGTATATATAGAATATCCACACAAGCCTAGAGATACAATCAGAACACCGACAGGAAAATTCTGCAATAATTATGATGCAGAAATCCAGGCAATTAGTGTGGCAGCTAAAAAACTGCTGAACTCCAACTCTGACCTACAGCCTATGGTATTCCTGACAGATGCAAGGTCAGTGCTTCAAGCTCTCCTATCTGGAAAACTAACAGACTTAAAAAAACTACTTAGCGAATTGTCTTACCAGTATAGGGTAACCATGCAGTGGATACCCTCTCACTGTGGAATACCAGGAAATGAAAAAGCAGACCAACTGGCTAAGGAAGGTGCTGCCGAAGACCAACCAGATATACCAATCACCTACCATCAGAAAAACAGATGATAAAGTCAATAAGAAAGCCACAAACACCAACACAAGATGACTATCACAATATGAACAGATCAGAACAAGTTATAATTCTACGTCTCAGAACAGGACACAACCGACTCCGCAGTCACATGTATACAAAGTTCAAAATTGGCAACACGGCCATGTGTACATGTGGACAGGCAGCACAGAGTGCCAAACATATACTTCAAGAGTGTTCTGAGCATGAAACGCTGAGGCAGACATATTGGCCAGAGGAAACAACACTGGAATCAAAACTCTATGGGACACTGTATGAACTACAAAAGACAGTGAGTTTTATTAAGGAGACAGAATTACAGATATAGACATGTTTCAAGTGAACGAAAGAAGAAGAAGAAGAATAACTTCTTCGAATTTAAGCTCTCTACATTACCCATTTTACGTCCTGAACACTCAAATTGCCTCCGTGTGGGCACAACGTTGGGAAACTCCGCCGTAAGGTCATTTAAAAAAAAAATACAAGACAAACTGTCAACGAGCAATAAAAACTGTAAAGATAATTGTACTATTACAAAACAATAAAAACTGTAAAGATGAGGGTACTATCACAAAACAGTAAAAACTATAAAGATTATGGTACTATCACAAAACAGTAAAAACTATAAAGATTATGGTACTATCACAAAGGCATTAGACGGCAGACATTTAACAGAAGTTTCTTTCATTGCAAAACTGATCGACTTGTGTTTTTATCATTATTAAGTGCCGTCTCCGCAACGAAGGTTTGCTGCAACAGACCTCCAATACCTTCTATATCTTGTATTGGTCGTGCGTTCCTCTAGACTGTAACCTGTCCATCTCGTGTTATTGCTCTCCCACTCGTACCTCTGTCTACATCTTGACCAACTTATATACATTCATGTCCAAAATATTGTATTTGTTTGATCTTTATTTCCTTTAATAGTTCTTTCTTATTTTCTTATTAAGTGATATCAGAACCTCTTTGTTTTTATTTTATTTTTCCATGATGTTCTCCGCATTCTTCTATATATCCACATCTCAAAGGCGTCAATTCCGTCTTCTAATTGTTTGTTTATTGTGCATGCGTCTAATTCATATATTAATATAGAATAGATGTAGCATTTTATAATTCTCATTTTGAGCTTTTTTGTAATTTGTTTAGATGTTAATATTTTCCTCATGTCATTGAAGGTACTTTTAGTTATTCCTATTCTCCTTTTTAACTTCTGTTTCACATCTGCTATCATTTGTGACTTTGTGTTCAAGATATTGATAATGTTTTACTTGTTGTAGTTTCTCTCCATTTATGTTTATGTTTACCTCCTGTTCTTCTGTGTCTTTGCTGATTATCATGGATTTTTATTTTTGGATATTTATATCTATTCCATATTGATTACTTGATTTATTGACTTGATCTATTAGTCTTTGTAGTTCATGTTCACTTTCTGCCAAAAGAACAGTGTCATCTGCATATCTAATGTTGTTTATTATTTTCCCATTGATCTTGAGTCCTGGTATTTCTTCTATATTTTTTAAAGATATTCTCTGTGTATATATTAAATAGGCGTGGTGATAAAATGCATCCTTGTCTTACCCCTCTTTTATTTATATATATGGTTAGTTGTTGTTTTCACACCTTATTGGTACAATGTGTTCCAAATATATATTTCTAATCAGTCTGTTATCATGTGTTTTCCATATGGCAACATATGGATGCGAGACAAGATAATATCCAAAAGAATAAACTCATTTGAAATGAAGTGATACAGAAAGATCCTACGAATGTCATGGACAGAGAAAAAGAAGAACATTGAAGTGTTGAAATTACTGAAACTAAGTGAAGGGTGGCTTCTAAATACCATCATAAGAAGGAAGCTACTGTATTGGGGACACTTAAAGAGACATGATGGTATTGTAAGGTTGATTCTAGAGGGCACAGTGTCAGGTAAGAGAAGAAGAGGAAGACCAAGAAGGTGATGAACCAGCGACATCGAAGAATGTATACACATGTCTTTGGCCAATGCAGGCCTGCTTGCCCGGAACAGAGAGGCGTTCAGAGTATCCACGACGAAGACAACGTTCTGGACAGAAAATGTCACTGGATATATAATCACTCGGATGTGTTATCCATCTATGCGTAGGGAAGCTCCTTGTGTTTTATAGAAGTACTATTGTTATACAGTTTTGCAGCAGTATCACTTATTATCGATTATAGTAGAATGAAAAAAACAATTAGTTCTTGAACATCAATCATTTCAGCATTCAATCGTTACCCCCACACTGTCTTAATCTCTCCGGTCATCCCCGTCGCGTCATGCATGACTTCATCGCTCTTTACTAATCGTATTTCTGTTCTTTGATTGATTCCCCAAAGTTTTATCGTCCCCTGTCACTCCCTAAGCCCTCAGCACGCACCTCAAGTGCCCAATCTCTCCTTGGGAGAGATATCTCTCACTTTTAGATACCTTAGACTAATGTGGAACCTTAGAGTGTAGTCTGTTAGAAAACTTAGAGTGTAGTCCGTTAGAAACCTTAGAGTGTAGTCTGTTAGAAACCTTAGAGTATAGTCTGTTAGAAACCTTTGAGTGTAGTCTGTTAGAAACCTTAGAGTGTAGTCTGTTAGAAACCTTAGAGTGTAGTCTGTTAGAAACCTTAGAGTGTAGTCTGTTAGAATCCTTAGAGTGTAGTCTGTTAGAAACCTTAGAGTGTAGTCTGTCAGAAAACTGAGAGTGTAGTCTGTTAGAAACCTTAGAGTGTAATATGTTAGAAAACTTAGAGTGTAGTCTGTTAGAAACCTTAGAGTGTAGTCTGTTAGAAACCTTAGAGTGTAGTCTGTTAGAAACCTTAGAGTGTAGTCTGTTAGAAACCTTAGAGTGTAGTCTGTTAGAAACCTTAGAGTGTAGTCTGTTAGAAACCTTAGAGTGTAGTCTGTTAGAAACCTTAGAGTGTAGTCTGTTAGAAACCTTAGAGTGTAGTCTGTTAGAAACCTTAGCGTGTAGTCTGTTAGAAACCTTAGAGTGTAGTCTGTTAGAAACCTAGAGTGTAGTCTGTTAGAAACCTTAGAGTGTAGTCTGTTAGAAACCTTAGAGTGTAGTCTGTTAGAAAACTTAGAGTGTAGTCTGTTAGAAACCTTAGAGTGTATTCTGTTAGAAACCTTAGAGTGTAGTCTGTTAGAAACCTTAGAGTGTAGTCTGTTAGAAAACTTAGAGTGTAGTCTGTTAGAAAACTTAGAGTGTAGTCTGTTAGAAAACTTAGAGTGTAGTCTGTTAGAAACCTTAGTTAAATTAATGTTGAATAGTAAAGTGAAATCTGTTTTTTTAAATATATAAAAGCTCTTACGGTTTTCTTCTTATTTTTCATTCGTTCTCAAATTCCTGCAGATTATCAGGAAATAGACCGGAGAACGGAATGCGGTGTGGCATGGTTTACAGCTTAGTGTTGTCTCTAGATTACGTCAACAATCAGGGAGGGGTCTAGAAAAGTGTGACAGTTGTTGACATGGGGACAACAGTTGTTGGCATGGGGGTTGGGACATTTCTTTCACAGCAAAAATTATATACCAATTAATTTGAATTCGAAAATTAATTTTTCAAATGTGGAAACATTTTTTTTGACATAATTAAGCCTGGCATAATTAATTTGTGTCCGTGAATTATTGACAGTTTGTCAAGAATTATCACGAGGAAGGGAGGGGGTCACAAAGGGCAAGATGTTAAAAAATGTTGACGCAATAAATAGACAGCCCCCCGCCCTTAGGTGCGATATCTGCTTCTTCCTTTGGTCTGATAAATCCAACTAAAGCTGCTGGGTTACTTTAGATAGTACAGTCAACTCCGCTCACAAAAGATCAATAGTCGGTTCTTGCGACCACAGTTGCAGGTAATCTTTACTCGCAGATGTCACAGCTAATCTGTAAACCATGACGTAGTGTATTCCGTTATCTGGGTCATATCCTGTTAATCTGCCGGAGTTTGAGAACGAATACAGACGACGAGAAAAGAAGAGAAAATATATTCCCATACTGAACGTAAAGAGAAAACATATTCTATACTGAACGTAAAGAAAGATTCCTGTCTTTGAGACATGGATACTAGGGAATCCCCGTGGCTCAGTGGCCAAGACATTTACTAAAGAGGTTGTGGATTCGATCCAGGTTCGGAATGTCAATGGATATTTTTTACGTGCTATGAGTGGTACTTTCAACCCGTGATGTACAGCTTTGTTGGGAGAGACAGTGCTTTGCTTCTCCCCCCCCCCCGAACAATTATATGAGAAACCATATGATAAATTCTGAGTACACTTAAGTCGAGCCTCTACGTATTTCAAACCTTTATATGTCTGCGAAATTGCATCAGTTGGGAAAGCAATTTGAAAAACAAGCAAAAAGGGGGGGGGGTGAGAAATATAATAAATTATAACAATTTCTGATTTATATGTTGTCACTGAAATACATTATATCTCAGAGAAAAGAGACAGAAAGATAAAAACAGGAAAAGATTTTTCATAGTTCAAGAGAGGAATGACATGATACACTGACGAAAACGTGCAATTACCGAGCAAAATGGTGGTATATGTCACTATCGATTCGTGGAAGAAAGATCTTCTTAGAATCTTCACAAACTAGCTCGATGGAAACACAAATGCCGAAATATTTTACACCGCGATGATAGACAAACTGCAAAATTTGTTTATGTTAGAGTGGCAACATTGCGCGTGTGTGTGTGTTGGATACTTTGAGCGAAATTGGATTTTTGAGTAATTTATTTCACATGTATACACATTCTCCTGAGATACGAGCTATAGAGTTCGTGTATCCTTTCTGGGCAATGAAGATATATCTCCACTGCTGACTTTCATAAATGTAAGCTACAAATGTATATGCATATATATATATATATATATATATATATATATATATATATACTCGCATAATATACGGAAACCGCGTTAGGTTATCTGTCCACTTTCACGATTTTCTAAAACACTACAACCATACATATAATCTGACTTAGTAGCGGAGTCGTACAGGGAGCTTTTCAAGAAATGAAGTTACCAAATTTATTTCACGCTACAAGCAGGTTCTGCACCCGGGCATTTAAGATAGAAACAGCAACCTATTAAACGTAAATATTGTCTAGAAGAAAATTACAGATAAACATTGTGGGTTAATCGCTAAATCCTGAATAGGATATTAATTCAACTTGGGGGAAGGGGGAGTCGTTCACAAACGGCCACTGATTCTCTCCTGTATTGGGACAATGGTATAACTGAATCTATCCTGTATTGGGACAATGGTATAACTGAATCTATTCTGTATTGGGACAATGGTATAACTGAATCTATCCTGTTTTTGGACAATGGTATACTTAATTCTCTCCTGTACTCGGACAATGGTATAACTGAATCTATTCTGTATTGGGACAATGGTATAACTGATTCTCTCCTGTATTGGGACAATGGTATAACTGATTCTCACCTGTATTGTAACAATGGTATAACTGAATCTATCTTGTATTGCACAACTAATTCTCTCCTGTATTGCAACAATGGTATAACTGAATCTATCCTGTATTGGGACAATGGTATAACTGAATCTGTCCTGTATTGGTACAATGGTATAACTGAATCTATCCTGTATTGGGACAATGGTATAACTGATTCTCTTCTGTATAGCGACAATGGTATAACTGAATCTATCCTATATTGGGACAATGGTATAACTGATTCTCTTCTGTATAGCGACAATGGTATAACTGATTCTCTCCTGTATTGGGACAATATTATAACTGATTCTCACCTGTATTGGGACAATGGTATAATTGAATCTATCTAGTATTGGGACAACTGATTCTCTCCTGTATTGCAACAATGGTATAACTGAATCTATCCTGTATTGGGACAATGGTATAACTGAATCTATCCTGTATTGGGACAATGGTATAACTGATTCTCTCCTGTATTGCGACAATGGTATAACTGGATCTATCCTGTAGCAGAACAATGATACTACTAGATATTTAGATTGATGTCTAAGGAATTGAAATGCGTCGTGTCGTCCTTTTGTGTGATCATGACCTGACATATCTGACTTCGGCTTAATTAACGATAGTAAAACAGTAACACTACGGATTACCGTTTTCCGGACTATAACATGATCGAAATCTAGTAGAACTATTGTCCTGCAACAAGAAAGGACTTGTGGGAGTTTGAAAACGAACGCCCCCTCCCCCCCCCCCAAAGAAATTATCATACGTAAACATGAACAAGGTCACCCGTGAATAGTGTGATATTGTGAACTATTCGTATAAAAACCGGTGTGGTTGTTAACCAGTTTGAGTATGAATCAGTGTGTCTGTGAACCAGTGTGTCTGTGAACCGGTTCGATTTTGAATCAGTGTACATGTGAACTATTTTGGCTGTGAATCAGTTTGTTCGTGAACTAGTTTGTCTGTGAACCCGTTTGACTGTGAATCAGTGTTTCTGTGAACCAGTTTGTTTATCCGTGTGTCTGTGAACCAGTATGACTGAATCAGAGTGTAGGTGAACCATTTTGTTGTTTAATCAGTGTGTCTGTGAACCAGTTTGACTGTGTATCATTGTGTCTGTGAACCAGTTTGACTGTGTATCATTGTGTCTGTGAACCAGTGTGACTGTTAATCCGTGTGCCTTTGAACCAGCTTGATTATCAATCAATGTGCATGTGAATCAGCTTGACAGTGAACCAGTATAGCTGTGAACCAGTTTCAGTTCGAACCAATTTATCTGTCAATGAGGTATCATTTTGAACTAGTTTGTCTGCAAATCAGTTTGACTGCGAGAAATACGTTTGCGAAGCAGTTTGATTGTGAACAATGTGCAATTGTGAACCAGTTTGCCTGTAAACAAGGTGTAACTGTGAACGAGCTTAAATTTAAACAAGATATGATGGCGAACCAATGTGTTTGCTAGCAAGGCAAACTTCTTGTTCTGTGAACAAGTATGAATGTGAACAAGTTTAAATGTGAATACGTTTGACTGTGAACAAGTTTGAATGTGAACAAATTTGACTGTAAACATGGTGTGACTATGAATAAGTTTGTCTGTGAACAAGATGTGACTTTGAACGAGCTTGAATGTGAATAAAGTATGATTATAAACCTGTTTGTTGTGAACAATTACGCATGTAAATCAGTGTGGCTGTTAAGTAATTTGACTGAACAATATCTCACTGCGTACCAACGCGAATGTGAACAAGGTGTTAGTGTGAAGTGCCTTTACTGTGAACAAGTGTGACTGTGAACCAGCCCAACCTAAGATACATTTTTGTAGTTGGCTTCCACTCTAGAACCTGAGCTGTAAACACTACAGACGTTCACTGATTATATCTGTCAGCAAACACTAGTTTCCCTAATAGCCAATAGACAGTATCAATTTCCTACCTTCCGTCGTAGACGCCGGCGATGTCATGCATGCTTGTATCTGTCGCACGCAAGCCCGTATATAAGGGTATGGGGGTGTGTAAAATGCACCCCCCCCCCTAAGTAATAAACCAGAACTGTAAATTACTGTCTATGACTGTGAATGTATTTAAAAGGCGGGTTAGTCCTATCCCCACCCCAACCTTTAGTTAAACAATTTTACACGTAAAACCTCATCACGTTTCTCATAATCTAAGAAGGATGTGTACATGTGAGAGATACGTGAATACGAGGGGTTTACACACGAAGAAACGTGAATGCGATGGGTTTACACGCGTTTATACTTGATTGCGAGGCATTTACATACGAAATTACGTGAATATGAGGCATTTACTCACGAAGATGGCGTGAATACGAGTATTTACACAGAAGGATGCGTGAATACGAAGGATTTACACAGGAAGATACGTGAAAACGTAGGATTTACACAGGAAGATACGTGAAATCGAAAATAACCTTTTTTCTAAGTTAACCACTCCCCCTTTACTAAGGACTTTTAAAAGACTTTTACTAACCTGGTGACATCACATAATGAAAATCTATGTCAAATGAGGAGCGCGGTAGCCTAGTGGATAGTGAGCTTGCTTGCTATCATCTGGTGCCAGGTTCGAAACCACGTCCGGACATTAAAAAAAAATCCGGGATGTGATTTCTCACTTGACACGACCACTCCTCCAGTCGACTTAGCTGTAAATGAGTACCTGACGCATGAGTTAGGGAAGGTAAAAAACAGCAAGGAAGGGAACTGGCCACCCTACCTAATAGTTGCTGCGGCTTAGTACATGAAGAGTTATCTTCATCCCCGACGGCAGATGCCATGGGACCTACCTTTTCTTTTATGTAAAATGACGTGCTACTTGTTGTGAGTCCCTACACCAGGTTTCTGGAAATAAACAATGACAGGAGATTGTATAATCTAATGAGATGCTTTTATAAGTTACACCAATGTTTTCCAACGTCGGGCCCACGCCCCTCAGGGGGGGGGGGGCAATTTATTGGCTAATTTATTGGGCAATTCAAACAAGTTGTAATCAGGCTTTATTTAAGAAATAATTCAATTTGGAATATACAAATATAAATATATATATAGGGTGGCATCCGAATTTTAGAAAGACATGTGAGCATAGTAAAAAAAAAAGGTTGGGATACACTGAGTAACATGGTTATTCTAGTGAAAACTTGTCAAATTAGTCATTCTTTTATAAGTTGCGCAGTTATTCTAGTGAAAACTTGTCAAATTAGTCATTCTTTTATAAGTTGCGCAGTTATTCTAGTGAAAACTTGTCAAATTAGTCATTCTTTTATACGTTGCGCAGTTATTCTAGTGAAAACTTGTCAAATTAGTCATTCTTTTATACGTTGCGCAGTTATTCTAGTGAAAACTTGTCAAATTAGTCATTATTTTATACGTTGCGCAGTTATTCTAGTGAAAACTTGTCAAATTAGTCATTATTTTATACGTTGCGCAGTTATTCTAGTGAAAACTTGTCAAATTGGTCATTATTTTATAAGTTGCGCAGTTATTCTAGTGAAAACTTGTCAAATTGGTCATTATTTTATAAGTTGCGCAGTTATTCTAGTGAAAACTTGTCAAATTAGTCATTCTTTTATAAGTTGCGCAGTTATTCTAGTGAAAACTTGTCAAATTGGTCATTATTTTATACTTTGCGCAGTTATTCTAGTGAAAACTTGTCAAATTGGTCATTATTTTATACTTTGCGCAGTTATTCTAGTGAAAACTTGTCAAATTGGTCATTATTTTATAAGTTGCGCAGTTATTCTAGTGAAAACTTGTCAAATTGGTCATTATTTTATAAGTTGCGCAGTTATTCTAGTGAAAACTTGTCAAATTAGTCATTATTTTATACTTTGCGCAGTTATTCTAGTGAAAACTTGTCAAATTGGTCATTATTTTATACTTTGCGCAGTTATTCTAGTGAAAACTTGTCAAATTGGTCATTATTTTATACTTTGCGCAGTTATTCTAGTGAAAACTTGTCAAATTGGTCATTATTTTATACTTTGCGCAGTTATTCTAGTGAAAACTTGTCAAATTAGTCATTCTTTTATAAGTTACACAGTTCTTCATACATAGGAATCATTTTATTTTATTCTAATTTGAATCTTATTTGTACCTTCATCGATCAATCTTTTTGCTCACATGTTCCATCCTTTACCAACACGTTCCATCCTTTACCAACACGTTCCAAACGTTTACAAACACGCTTCAATATTTGTGCAAGGGATTTTAATTACAAACTTTTCCCAAAGCGGTTATACATTGCCAACAGATATAATTGTCAGAATGTAGAAGATATGAGAAAATTGGGTGTGAGCACAGAAGCACTAATAAGAGTTTTAGTAATACCACATAAATATGGAGGATTTCTAACAGGGAATAATATCTAACATGGGATAATATAAAATATCTTAGGTAATTGATAAATTTGAAGTTAACTGTTTTCGGGACTTTGGAACTTTTTCGGAAATAGCAATACACAATTAATGGATAAATACTATATATATGTATATGGCTAACTCCGTAACTCTGTGATTGTGTCTACAAGGTATAGAAAAATAACCGGCTTGACCGATTGCAATGAATTTTTATATGGCTCTGAATTTGGAAATAATTTCCCTACCTCGGTATGGGAGATCTTAAAAGTTAATAATTACTGTAAACACTCTATATCGATCGAGTATTGCTACAGAAGAATGCTGAGAGACTGCCAGAAAAACTAATGTGGAGGTGTTGAAACAGTCAAATGTAAAACGGACCTTAATTAATAATATAAGAAAAATACAATCTAAATTTGTTGGCCACTTCATGAGACAAGGAGGTTTGGAGAACATAGTCACAACAGGCAAGATTGAAGGCAACAGAGATAGAGGGCGGCAACATGAGAAAATATTGGTACTCACGTGGGAAACAGGTAATGAAGTTTTACTGAACGACGACTAACACACTATCACTGTTGGATGCTCACGTGAAATAATACACACAATAAAACACATGATATAATTATACTAATAACAATATACAGGACATAATCGACCTTTCGAACCAAAAGGCCTTTATCAAGATACGCACGTAACATTAAAAAAACGACGATTACAAATGACCACACCACACAAATGTGTCCGAGTGAAATATGGATATAGTTATATTTTAAAATAAATATAGTCATATAGTAATAAAGCCATATTTCACTAGGACAGAATCACCAGTCATTAGAATCACCAGAGTGGAACTCATAAGAATCAAGATCACCAAAATATGACTAGCCAACTAATGTTCGAAATATTTATCATATTTTCCGCCAGGTCTTTCTTTGTAGTTGGTTAGGTAAACTGTATCGCTTATAGAGTGATAACCTTTCAATGCGGACGCTTGTCAAATTATGTTATATCAGAGCTTCACAACCATCAAAACACAGAGTAGGTAGCAGCTTTGATAATCCAATCACCACGACCTCCAGTATTAACGAATGGTGGTAATTCTTTGTGATAATCCAATTCATATGAAATGGTGCTATATCCAATTAAAAGTGATTTATTCTTTCATTGGTCCGCACCACTTCCGGTGACGTTGACGGAATTGCGTCACAAACAAATCTGAGGAAATGTAATTCCACTGTGAGCCTACTTTGAACTGACGTCATTTCCTACCGCATCCAAAAATAGCTCCATACTTTTCCATATTAAAATCAAGATATTTCTTATAAATAAAATAATAGAAAAGTAAATATTTGCACTCAATTGGCACCTTTAAGTATTGTGTCAGAATAAAAAGATGTATTGAATTAGATACTTGCACAAGGAATAAGTTCTGTTTGTCCAAAACAAAAGGGTTCAATTACTCATTTTCAGCTGGTTTCACAAACAAACCGTCTATAGCGGAAATTGAACGCCGTCTATCGGCTGACGAACCTTGTTATTTAGGACCACTTCGAACCGGATCTAATGTCACTCATTAAGCTCATTTTTTCTTCGTAAAGGCCATGCCGTGTGGTGTTGGTTATCATGTCTTTCCACGGCCTTCTGTTTCATTTGATGTCAATCATTCCTTCTTATTATCCATGCCCTATGTCGCGGGTTATCGTTTCTGTACAAAGCATTCTGTTTTGTGTACTAGCAATCATTTGTTATAGGCCATGCCGCGTGGGGTTGGTTATCGTGTCTCTCCACAGCTTTCTGTTTCGTGTAATGTCAGTCATTTCCGATGGCAATGTTCTCCCATGCCACAATGCTAAGCTGTCCAGCATTTTCTTTCTTGACCTTCCCGTTCATCTCTTGCTGTTGAACTTGCCTGTTGTACAGAAGTATTGAGGTAACGAAGAATATGGAGAACTTCACGGAAAGATAAGAAAGCAAACAGAGAGGTGCTTACATCACTGCATATAAAAAATAACTATTAAGGGAAATAAAGTTGTTTTTTAAAGTATTGTGGACATTAACAGATATGACACTTTGTTGAAGACCTTACTTGAGAGTACGGTCGGGGAGGTGAGCAAGAGGCAGGCAAAGATACAAGTAAGAAAGAAACATCCCAAGATGAATAGGTTGCAATCTAACAGAGTGCATCGCTAAAGCAACAGAAAAGGGATGCTGGAAGTCCGTTGTAGCCAAACTTCATTGCGGAGACGACACTCGATGATGATGATTGCATAGAAAATAGAAAAAAAGCAAATAAAAGCTGGGGTATTCGCCACCTGATATGATAAATTAACAACTGTTTTACGTAACAAATTTACATCAGAGTAATTTAGACACTGAAATTAACGGAGTAACGTAGACACTGGGGAAGAAATTAACGGAATAACATAGACACTGGAGAATAAATTAACGGAATAACATAGACACTGGGGAAGAAATTAACGGAATAACATAGACACTGGGGAAGAAATTAACGGAATAACATAGACACTGGGGAAGAAACTAAATTCAATTGAAAATAAAAGTCTCAGAAAACTCTAAATATTGGTTGTGAAGAATTCAAGTCAAACATGCAAGTAAGAGAAGACACCAAACAGCAATATGTTTCTACAACAATAAGAAGAGAAGACACCAAACAGCAATATGTTTCTATGGGTGAATGGATGGGTTGATTGATGATGGATATGGATATGTAGATAGGCAGGTAGATAGGTGAATACATAAGTGAATATATAGATAGATAGATAGATGTATGGATACAAATGTGGAGAGAGATGGGGGAATAGAAGGACAGATGAGTGAATACGTGGGTTGATAGACAAATGAATAGATGGGTGGAGAAATGGGTGGATGAGTCGATGTATGGATGATAGGTTGGTAGGTACATGGGTAAATTGGCTGATAGAGGAGTGTAATAGTAGATGCATGGGTGGATAGATGGATGGATAGATAGTTGGATGGACATATATATATGGATATATTGATGAATAGATGGGTGGATGGTAGGATAGGTGGGTGAATAGAATGTGAGTCAGTGGATTGATGTGGGGATAGGTGAGTAAGTGGGTAGATGTTTCTGTAGGTGGCTATATGGGTGAATATATGGATATGTATGTGGATAAGTAGTTAGATAGGTGAGTAGGTGGATGTATATGTGGATAGGTGAACAGACAGGTGGTTGGATAGATAAATGGGTGTATATATATATGTATGCATGAGTTGATGGATGGATGGAGGAGTGGATAGATGAATGGATGAATAAATAAGTAAATGGATATGTTAATATACTGGTAGACATGTGAATAAATAAGTGAACAGATAGGTGGATAGAGAAAATGGTGGATATGCAAAGGTATATAGATTAGATAGACAGACAGGCGGATAGAATGAATGTATTTATATTTCTTACTCAAGTAATACAATTGTCATGTACTCATTGAATTAGGATGGCGCTAAAATCTACATGCAAACGCACAATGTCCCTCATAATCTTCAAAAGCGTGTCCAACGATGGTACGACTATGTATGGTCCAGGGGCAGATTAAACGGATGTGACATCAACTCGCTCGGACTTCTGCCGGACAAACTTAAGACAGAATTGGCGATCCACGTCAACTTGGAAACACTCAGAAAGGTAATGTGTGTCTGTTATTTGTGAGATGTGTGTCTGTTGGTTGTGTGATGTGTACGTTGATTCTGGTATGTGTGTCTGCTTGTGTGATATCTGTCTGTTGTTTGTGTGATATCTGTATGTTTTGTGTGTGATGCCTTTAACAAATGCTCGAATTGTCCTTTTTCCTTCTGCGTTCGCTCTCTGATAACTAAAACTAGATTTAGTGTGATTTTCAGTGGGGAGCGTGAAGTTCGCTACGTTGAGCACCGCTGGATGAGGTCTTGTATACATCCCTGTAGTTTGAGTACGGTTGGATGAGTTCTTGCATACATCCCTGTAGTTTGAGCACTGTTGGATGAGTTCTTGTATACATCCCTGTAGTTTGAGCACCATTGGATGAGTTCTTGTATACATCCCTGTAGTTTGAGCACCGCTGGATGGGTCTAGTATACATCCCTGTAGTTTGAGTACCACTGGATGAGGTCTAGTATACACCCTTGTAGTTTGAGTACCGCTGGATGAGGTTAAGTATTCATCCTTGTAGTTTGAGTACCGCTGGATGAGGTCTAGTATACATCCTTGTAGTTTGAGTACCGCTGGATGAGGTTTAGTATACATCCTTGTAGTTTGAGTACCGCTGGATGAGGTTTAGTATATATCCTTGTAGTTTGAGTACCGCTGGATGAGGTTTAGTATATATCCTTGTAGTTTGAGTACCGCTGGATGAGGTCTAGTATACATCCTTGTAGTTTGAGTACCGCTGGATGAGGTTTAGTATATATCCTTGTAGTTTGAGTACCGCTGGATGAGGTTTAGTATATATCCTTGTAGTTTGAGTACCGCTGGATGAGGTTTAGTATACATCCTTGTTATCTGAAGGAAGAATGATGTAAAAGTAGACTTAGATGTTTATGTTACACTTCTAACAGGAGATATTGATGATGGAATATTGTTACACTTCTAACAGGAGATAATGATGCTGGGATAATGGTACACTTCTAACAGCAGATAATGATACTGGGATAATGTTACACTTCTAACAGCAGATAATGATACTGGGATAATGTTACACTTCTAACATGAGGTGATGATACTGGGATAATGTTACACTTCTAACATGAGGTGATGATACTGGGATAATGTTACACTTCTAACATGAGGTGATGATACTGGGATAATGTTACACTTCTAACATGAGGTGATGATACTGGGATAATGTTACACTTCTAACATGAGGTGATGATACTGGGATAATGTTACACTTCTAACATGAGGTGATGATACTGCTGCACTTAAGTGTCTCCTTTCAATTATCAAACATAAATCCCCTAACTTAAACATGTCTATGATAAAACATCACTTATTGTCAGAAAGGCTACGAGCCTGACTATGAGCCTGACTATGAGCCTGACTATGAGCCTGACTATGAGCCTGACTATGAGCCTATGAGCCTGGCTATGAGCCTATCTGACTATAAGTTACCTGTTCACTGTGAAGGACATTACTTTATCATCATCATTATCATTCTTACCATTATCATGATCAGAAATAGCATCTTCATCATCATTAGCATCGTCATCATTGGCATCATCGCAATCACCAACATTGCCATCATCATCGTAAGTATTATCATCATCACAATTATTATCTCCATAATCATCATTACCATCATCGTCAGTATCATCATCATCACCACCATGACTTGTTATATACCACTGCCTCCTTAGTTTCTCTCTCCATTTCTATTCGTCTCTCTTTTTCTTGTACGTTCATTCTCATACTCCTGCTGACTCGCAGGTGCATTCCGAAGAACAGAATGCCTTTCTGTTTTTGTTTGCGAATTTACTGCGATATTTTGTTATGTGGACACATCCGAGTTCGGTGTAGCTTTTGGGTCACTTCTGACCAATGAAAGTGTACATCAAACTACCCGCAAATATTCCTAGTCGCCTCTTACATCATACATGAATGTGATTGAAGTGGACTGAATCAGCTTCCGGCATGTTGGTGATACCAATCTCGTCATCCCTGTATCGATACAGTCTAGGGAAAGGTAGATAATTACCCAGATACCACCGAAGACGGATGTGTCGGACCATTGGCGCTAATTAAACGGCGACACAAGGCATTTCCATTCTCTGGACAGCATCCTGCTGGAAATCTAGTAGTAGAATGGTCCTGCTAAAAATGTGAGGGAGAGAAAGAGAGAGATCCAGCGGGAGTTCGAGAATGAACGCTGAATTAGAAGAAAATTACCAAGATAGCTTCTGCAAGCGGATACAAATAGCGTTACATATTTTGGATGATCCGACTATTTCTTAGCTATTTATTGGCTGACCACACAAAATACAAGCAAATTGACCAATGATTTGACTAATATAAATGGAACAAATTATATGGAACAAAACAACAGCTCACAAACACATGCATATATCACACAATGGCATTGGGTCAAAGGGCATGATACCATGGACCGCTGGATCGGCAACCAACCAACCAATGACATCCAGTATAAGATAGTTAACGCTGTTTGATATCATCGCACAGAACTATTTTGAAGTAGGACTTGGTAAAATGGTCAAAGTATCTGTCCCCTTCATGTTTATTATGTCTACTCATATTTTTAATTTCACGCATGACCGCCCTAGTGTTACTTTCTTTGCCTATATTGTCGGACTCTGGCAGCACACAGCCTTTTACTCCTCATGCCTCCTCGCATGCTAACCTCTCCCTCCTCCAATCATCTCCTTTTTCATATTTGTATCTACCTCATCCCTCCTCTTTCTCTCTCCTTCTCTCTCTCTCTATTTCCCTCTTTCTCCCCATCTTCCCTCTCTTCTCTTTCCCTTTTTCCTCCCTCAATATATCTCTCCCTCTCAGTACCCCTCTATAGCCCTCTCTCCTTCTATCTTCACCTCTCTCTCTCTGCCTTTCTCTCTCTTTACCTCTATTTCTATCTCTCCCTCAAACGCGATAACCCTCCCATTTAAATACCACCTGTTATCTTACTCCAGCACGATCACTCACGCCTCATTTCTCATCCTCATTCATTTCTCCTCCTCCTTGTCACGTTCACATCATTACCCTCCTTTCTCACTTTCTATTTCTCAGTAATCATTTCTCATCCCACTTTTTCTTTCAACCATACAATCTTTCTTTATTTCTCTCCATTTTCCTCAAAAACTTTCTCCCTGACTCTTTTCATTCACTCCCCTCAAATGTATATTATAAATCAATATTCATCTCTTGCGTTTGTTCTCAAACTCCTGCATAATATCAGGAGGTAGACCAGAGAACGGATTACGCTGTGTTAAAGTTTACAGCTTGCCTGCACTTTTCGGTTTCACACATCCGACTTCAACATGGCTTCAACTAATTGTAACCCTCTATATGGGACCTGACCTTATATATGGGATCTAGCCCTCTATATGGAATCTGGCCCTCTGTATGGAATCTAGCCCTTTATATGGAATCTAGCCCTCTATATGGGACCTGACCTTATATATGGGATCTAGCCCTCTATATGGAATCTAGCCCTCTATATGGAATCTAGCCCTCTATATGGAATCTAGCCCTCTATATGGAATATGGCCCTCTATATGGAATCTGGCCCTCTATACGGGATCTGACCCTATATATGGAATCTAGCCCTCTATATGGAGTCTAGCCCTCTATATGGAATCTGGCCCTCTATATGGGATCTGACCCTATATATGGGATCTGACCCTATATATGGGATCCGACCCTCTACATGGGATCCGACCCTCTACATGGGATCCGACCCTCTACATGGGATCCGACCCTCTACATGGGATCCGACCCTCTACATGGGATCCGACATTCTACATGAGATCCGACCCTCTACATGGGATCCGACCCTCTACATGGGATCTGACCCTATATATGGGATCTGACCCTATATATGGGATCCGACCCTCTACATGGGATCCGACATTCTACATGAGATCCGACCCTCTACATGGGATCCGACCCTCTACATGGAATCTCATAACCACATACATCCTAAAAACCTTCATAGTTGCCACGTAAGATATTTATGGCAAGCAACAGCATCGATATTCCTTCTTACTGATTTCTTAACTCAAGAACACAAGAGTTGCCAATTAGTGTATCTCTTCTCTCTTGTTTTGCATCTTGTTTCTACTCTCATAATTCTGTCTATCTCTCTGACCTCTTTTCTCTCTTTATGTAATAAATAAAGATACATTTTATACATAATATATACCTCCCTTTTTGTGAGGCACGTGGATCAGATTGTAAAGCTTTGGCCTACAACCAAACAACCGGGACATCCAATGTGGTTTGAGTCCCATTACTCAATGGGTTTTTTTTTCTATAGGAAGGTAAATATAAAAATTAAAACTACCTTGTACATGTGGCTACAACAGGGGTATGTGATCTTAATTACGGAGCCACAACGTCCAAGCTGCATTCACTAACGGCCAAAGAAATTATAGGAATGACCTTCTTTTTCTATCGTACTATTATAGAGTAGACAGAAAGGGACAGAGCGCGTCTCGAACAGCCAGCGTACCAAGCTCACTTCGCATATAACAGTTTTAAATCCAAACCGCTCAGTAAACAATAGCAACCTTAAAAGCAGGGGTAACCTACAGTGCAATGGCAACCTAAACAGCAATGGCAACTTAGCAGTAATGGTAACTTAACAGTAATGAGAACTTAACAGTAATGAGAACTTAACAGAAATGACAACCTAAAAATTGAATTGTAACATATCCTATTCAGAATTAGGCTATGTTGTTGTTGCTGTTTCTACCTACCACACTACAACATCGAGTATGAGAATGGAAATAGAAGCGGTGACAGCAGCTCTAATTTGACTTGCGACGCAACCACAAACAGACTCAGTGATTCTATCGGACCCTCAAAGTATGCTGCGCAAGATAGAAAAGTGTATGATCAGAACTGAATGGGTCATTCTTCTTAACAAAGCGCAGAGCATTACATGAATTTACTGTCCTGGTCATGCAGGGATCAGGGGAAACGATAGAGCTGATGTGTTGGCTGATAAAGCTTTGGTGAACGGTACCGAGAGAAGAGGAGACAGGATTGAATTGATTAGAGCAGTCATGGATACACTACGAGAAGACGAGGATGAAGTCGAACGAGATCATGTACATATTCAGAGAATGGTAGAAATGGGAGTGACTAGAAGTGCTCCCTCTCCGGAAAGATGAGAAGAACCCGTAATCAGCAAGTGACTGGGACACTGAGCTTATACACTTTTAGATGGCTGACGGAACGGCAATCAGAACATATATGGGAATGCCCCCAGTGATGTGACGCTTGTTCCTAATCAAGAATCAATGTTGTTGTTATTGTTGATATCCAAAAGCTACTGAGTAGTGCTACTCTTGTCAGCAGAATACCATTCTTAAAAATGTGCAGGTCTTCTAACGTTGATTTTGTGATCCATACAGTGAGTTAGTGACTGTTAAGTGTGACTAAAAGTTTGTTTCTTGCAGTTTAAAGGTAAGGGCAGTCAATGAGGAGGTGTTCCACTGTTTTGTTGGGATTAGAGCAGTGTGTATATGTGGGAAGTTTCTGGGGTCTGATACGGTTTAAATGGCTTATTTACTTTTGCATGTTCGAACTATAAAGATAAGGGATTGGTTCATCCTGCAGAATTTGTTTATGTTGTCATAGTCCTTTGGCCGTTTCATTTCACTAAATATATTTCGACCAGTCAGTTCATCCAGTTCGACCCATCTGTTCAGCCAGATCTCCATGATGTTGTTTCTGATAATCTATTTGACTGTTCCTATAATATAATACCTTCAAATACCTCGGATCCAGTATATGCAGCGATGGTAAATGCAAAGCAGAACTAAAAATAAGGCTGGAGATGGCTTTAGCGTCATTGTCAAGGCTAACTGTGATTTGGAAAAGCAACATCAGTGTTGGAGTGAAAATCAAACTGTATATGTCGCTGGTGCTTTCTGTTGTGTTGTATGGTTGTGAGAGTTGGACACTCACTGCGGACATGGAGAGAAGATTACAGGCTTTCGAGTATAAATGCTACAGAAGAATTCTACGAATTTCCTATAGGGAACATAAGACCAATGTGTACGTAAGAAATAAAGTAGAGATGTGTGCAGGTGTCCAGGAGCCATTGCTTTCAATAGTGAAACGACGAAAACTAGCATGGTTCGGACATGTATGCAGGCACGATTCCTTGTCAAAAACAATACTGCAGGGAACTGTCGAGGGTGGAAGAAGCAGAGGAGGACAAATAAAGACATGGACAGACAACATCAAGGAATGGACAGGGCTAGATATTTCCACACTCATCCGCATCGCTGAGGATAGAATTCGCTGGAGGACTCTGTGTGCTGAAGCATCCAATGTGGTACCCCTACGACCCTGAAGGGTTATGGGTTTATTGATTGATTGATTGATAATATAATGTCTTTGCTTTAGTAGTTTTTAGACGTCTCTTTTCGCAAGACTGTCCACTATTTTCATTTCTTGCTAGATCGCTATATGCAGCAATCTATTGCATGGTCATACTAATTGGCTATGCAGAGATAAGATTGTGCGCTGCTTTTGCTATATGGAGAATATCTTGATTTTCATCTGGGGTATCATTAAGTGCTTCGAAAACTGTCCTTACAAATATAAGGATGAAAAATGACTATGTCTGATGGTTTTGTTCCATGAGATTAAACTGTTGGTGTATTAACTCAATGGCTGTCATGATGACCTCAGCGTCTGGTTCATAATTTGAGCAATTTTCACCACAAGTCACAGAACTCGTAGGCAGATCCATCAGGGTATCATATATGGATGCCAAATACTGCAAAACAGGTGGCCTTGAAAGCCGATCCATCAGTGTAGTTCTTGGTTGCTGATGATGGGTAATTGTTTATGATTTCTATGATACATGTTCTCAAGATGGATTATTGATAGTGTTACTTTATTGGCTGTTTTATCTAGTAATTTTGCTTGGATAATTGGTTGGTGCGAGTTCACAGAAGGGTATTTAGATAGTTCGTTGGTGCAAGTTCACTCAAGACCATGTAAACACAAAATTTATTTAGGTCTATTCCCCATGTAACACACCAAACAATGAAATCGAAATAGAGGATATTTTTGAGGGTGTAAACAGATTAATAAAGAACAGCAACAATGAAGGTGGCTTATATATTTTGGGAGATTCAATGCACATCTTGGCGCAAATAGACAAGGAATAGAGGAATATAAAGGACCTTTCGGCGACACAAGAAACAAATTTAACGACAACGGTTATAAACTAATAGATACATGCAACCAGCACAACCTCTTTATAGTGAACACCTTTTTAAAATATAGACAGTCACAAGTGTACACATGGTATAAATGGAACAAGCTTGAAATGTAAGAATCAGATAGACTTATACTCACAGAAAGAGACAATATGCAGAAATATAACAGACGCACGAATAATGCCTAACATATGTGCAGACACTGACCATAAACAGTAATAATAACAATCAAACAAACAGAGCAAAAAATAACAAGCACAAGAAAAGTACAAAGTACCAATGACAACTAGATATGCAGAAGTTGAAAGAACTAAATATGCACGAAAAATATATCCAGTAAGTTAACGAAGAATTTGCAACGCTACCAGAAAACACCCATCACACAGAGGAAGAATAGAAATATTTCAAAAATGCCATCATACAAAGAGAAGGAAACGTATACGGATATACAAATCATAAAGGCACAAACCAAAAATAACAGCTTGGTGGACAGAAGAGGTAAAGAACGCAACGAAAGATAAACAACAAAAATACAAGAAATGGGCAACAAGCAAAATGCATGAAGATTACTTAGCATACAAGTCAATAAAAATTAACACCAAGAAAATCATCAAATCTGCAAAAATTAATTCATGGCAAGAATATGGAGAAATGTTTAACAAGGATAGACAAAATGCACCAAAGATATTCTACAAGAAAGTACACAACATAAGAAGTAAAAAAGGCACGAACCAACAGAAATAATCAACAATGAAAACGGCAACTTACTAAATAGGCCCCAAGAAATCACGGAAATGAAAAAAATTAGTGCAATCAACTTTTAACCTTAAAGGATGGAGAACTGATTGCAACAATAAATACAATAGAAGAATACCTAGAACCATACATCCTGAAATCCGAAAGTGAAGACGTAATTAAACATCCACCAAATAACAAAGCACCTGGAACAGATAGCATACCTATAGAAGTAATAAAAATGCTAACAGTGACAGGTTTATGGTGGCTACACAGACTGTTCAATGTGGTATGAAAGAAATAAAAGACACTGCAGGAGTGGAATACAGTTGTGATTATTCCCATCTGTAACAAAAAAGGCAGTAAGAAGGACTGCATTAAGTATAGAGGCATATCACTCTTAAGACACATAAGGAAAATCTTTAACAATATACTAGAGAGAAGCATGCGCGCATATATAGAACAGCACACATGGGCTTTCAGAAAAATAAAAGTTGTACAAATGCAATCTTCGCCCTCAAACAAGTTGTAGAAAGAGCAACGGAACATACCCAAAACTTCTATTTGGCTTTCATGGACCAAGAGAAAGCTTTTGACAGAGTGGATATAGCAAAACTATGGATAACACTACAGACATGAAGTTCCCCAACATCTGATAAGCCTGTGTCAGAGCATATACGCCAATAGTCAATGCTCAGTAAGAACGAGCACAACTACATCCGATAAATCACTACGGAGTAAGACAGGGATTTGTACTATTTCCCTATTGTTTATAACATACATAGATTATATCTTCACAGTAGCAAAGACAACGGAAGAAATCAATCTGAAGGATAATTTAAACAAATTTCTATTCGCAGCCAAACGACCAAGCACTAGTAAGTAAAAAAGAAGTAAAAACTACAAAGACAAATAGACAGATTACATCAAACATGCCAAACCTATAACATGAAGATAAATGGGTTTTTTTAACAGAAGTAATGGAGATAGGAAGAACAGAAACACCTATAATATATATATATATATATATATATATATATATATATATATATATATATATATATATATATATATATATATATATATGTTGGAAACAACAAACTTCAACAAGTAACAATTCACATACCTAGGAATCAATAAAACAACAGACTGCAAGAGCAGCAAAGCAATACACAATAGATATAATAAAACAAACCATGGATAAATAACACCAATCCTCAGAAATAAAAATGTAGATTTAAACACCAAAATAACACTATTCAAAACGATTATTAGGGCAAACATGGACAACGACAGCACAAAACAAACATAAACTTGTGACAGCCGAAATGGCATACTTACGCAGAATCCTAGAAATATGGCTAAGAGACAAAGTGAGAAATGAGGACAATGTACACATAACAGGCACCACCCCAATCTTGGAATATATGAAGAGATAACAGATCAAATGGTTTGCAAAAATCAGCAGACTACCATCAGACAGCATACCACAGCAAGCTATGCTACACAGATACAGTGAAGGCAGACCTAGATGCCGACCACGAAAACAGCAGACCACCCAAATAAAAGAGGCGACAAATTCCACAATATACTCAGCACACAAGAGCACACTTAGAACACTCTTCTATCCCTGACGCTGAAAGACAAAAAAGGGTTTAGCGAATAGATAAAACAGCTGTAGCAATATAGCATCTTCACGAACTCACCAGCTGTAGCAATATAGCATCTTCACGAACTCACCAGCTGTAGCAATATAGCACCTTCACGAACTCACCAGCTGTAGCAATATAGCACCTTCACGAACTCACCAGCTGTAGAAATATATGACATTAAATAACTCTACAGCTATAGCAATATTTGTTTTTACTTACTATCTCTACCAAGCATTCTCTCTCTCTTTCTCTCTCTCTCTCTCTGTGTTAATCAGTCATTCAGTCACTCAGCAAGTCATTAAGTCAGTCAGTGTGTCTATCATTTAGTCAACTAGTCAGCTAATTGATTAACAGACTAGCTAAATCAATCAATAATTGACGGATTAATTGACTAATTGACAGACTGACTGATTAACTGACTGACTGACTAACTGACTAACTAGCTGAGTTAATAAATGATTGACCGGTTAACTGACTAGATGAATGACTGGCTGACAGACTGATTGAATGACTGACTGACTGAATGACTAACTGTCCTACTGTCTAATGACACTCTTTCTGCTTCACTCTATTTCGCCTCCTCTCTCTTTCTTATTTTTTTGTCTTTTTAACCAAGAAACAACTATTCGCACTCGTAAACTGCATGATTGTCGCACTCAAATCATCCTCCATAATGATAAACTTATTTCATGTTGCTCGCGTGGGCGCATGTTTAGCCAGACTCTCCTCATGAAAATGTCTTTGAGATTGTCAATGGCTGGTCCCAGAAAGCCTTCTCGTGCACGTAAACTCACGACTCGGGCTATTTCTGGCGCTGTCTCTCGAATCAGTTCCTTGTTGTTGATCACTGAACCGAAGACGGTTCTTGCAGGCAGAGAATTGTCAAAAAATGATGGATCATAGATAGCGAGAAATAAAAATGCGAGTATAAATGATTTATGGGCGAGTTGGAAACCGCGGCACCACAATGGTTAGTACACTTTGTATTATCACAATGGTTTGGGTTCGATACGCAATCTCGTAGGTAAAATGTATAGAAAGCGTTGAGACGGAGCATACGTCAGCTCTGGTATAGAAAATGCGTACCAGATCAAATATTAAAAATAATGAGCGGGGGGTGTAGAGATGATTAAATCACTTCTATAAGGGTGGTTGGTGTAATACTTCTTCTTCTTCTTCTTCTTTCGTTCACTTGAAACATGTCTATATCTGTAATTCTGTCTCCTTAATAAAACTCAGTCTTTTGTAGTTCATACAGTGTCCCATAGAGTTTTGATTCCAGTGTTGTTTCCTCTGGCCAATATGTCTGCCTCAGCGTTTCATGCTCAGAACACTCTTGAAGTATATGTTTGGCACTCTGTGCTGCCTATCCACATGTACACATGGCTGTGTTGCCAATCTTGAACTTTGTGTACATGTGACTGCGGAGTCGGTTGTGTCCTGTTCTGAGACGTAGAATTATAACTTGTTCTGGTCTGTTCATAATATGATAGTCATCTTGTGTTGGTGTTTGTGGCTTTCTTATTGACTTTATCATCTGTTTTTTATGATGGTAGGTGATTGGTATATCTGGTTGGTCTTCGGCAGCACCTTCCTTAGCCAGTTGGTCTGCTTTTTCATTTCCTGGTATTCCACAGTGAGAGGGTATCCACTGCATGGTTACCCTATACTGGTAAGACAATTCGCTAAGTAGTTTTTTCAAGTCTGTTAGTTTTTCAGACTGGAGAGCTTGAAGCACTGACCTTGCATCTGTCAGGAATACCACAGGCTGTAGGTCAGAGTTGGAGTTCAGCAGTTTTTTAGCTGCCACACTAATTGCCTGGATTTCTGCATCATAATTATTGCAGAATTTTCCTGTCGGCGTTCTGATTGTATCTCTAGGCTTGTGTGGATATTCTATATATACACCTGCACCTCCATTCCTCACAGCATTCTGTGCTGATCCATCTGTGTATACTCTGACCCATATATCTTGTGGATATACCTCATCCAGGAAACTGAGGGTGACTGTCCTTTGCTGCACACTGTTCTGTTCGTCCTCGCTTAGTATTCCTTTCACATGGGTCTGAATGTATATTGGTATTCCATGCCTTTCACTCCACGGGGTTTGTTCTGGTACAGGCCTTAAGGGGCTGTCAACTTCAGGTAGGTCTGTAAGTTGTCTGCAGAGTCGTTTAGCTTGATGGATAAAGATGCTTCTTTTCAGTCGTCCCATGGTGTAATACTGATTACATTACTTCTATAAGGGTGGTTGGTAAAATACTGATTACATTACTTCTATAGGGTGGTTGGTGTAATACTAATTACATTACTTCTACAAGGGTGGTTGTTGTAATACTGATTACATCACTTCTATAACGGCGGTTGTTGTAATACTGGTTACATTACTTCTATAATGGTGGTTGGTGTAATACTGATTACATTACTTCTATAAGGGTGGTTGGTGTAGTGTTGATTGCATTACTTCTGGAATGTTATTGGTCGCAAACAATACTGGATGAAGATCATTTTCCTCACATGCCTCAATGAAGTCTTCTGTGTTGGTTCTCGAAATCCTGTCAGTTAGAAGTTGGTAGTCCGGGGAACTGAATGCAGTATGGCTGTAGATTTAGAAGAATGTGCCTGAACTAACAAAAAACTTTGAGCTGTCAGCCGTGTAATTAAAGATAATCTTAAGCGGAGATCACAGCATCTAGGGACATGTCCTATGTGTAATAATAATGTGATGAAGACTAACTGACTGACTGATTAATTAAATCACTAACTAACCGACTGAATTACTAATTAATTGAATAACTGACTGACTGACTAATTAAGTAAGTAGCTGAATAATTGACTGATTAACCGAATAACTACTTGGATGACTGATTAACTGACAGAGTGATGAACTGATAATCTGATTAACTAGCTGCCTGACTGATTGACTGAATGACTGATTAAATGACTGACTAACTTAGTGACTGATTAACTGTCTAATTAACTGACTGATTAATTGAATGACCAACGAACTGAATAAATGATTAAGTGACTGATTAACTGACTGATTAAGTTACTGGTTGACTAAATGAGTAACGGACTAATTGACTGACTAATTAAAGGACTAACTAACTGAGTGACTGATTAACTGACTGACTAACTGAATGAGTGAATGATTGATTCACTTCTACTTCTTCTGCGTTCGCTCTATGGTAATCAACACGAAAGTTCATGTGATTTCTGCCGGAGAGCAGGAAGTACGTTGTGTTTTTGGTTTACAGCGTAGCTGCGATATTTGTATCTCGGAAGGTTCAGCACATCCGTTTTCATCGTGCTATTATTTCAGTTAGTGGGCTTCCCTAGTCTGTGACAGCCTTCCTATCTGTCGACAGGCGATGGATGTGTATCGAGTCTACGCCGTGACGGTTTTACACTCACAGTGCGCATGGATTTTCAGGCCAAAACATGCCTCTGCGTGGCAGCCCTTGCGTCGACAACGCTAATCTCACACGAGATGTTTCGCTTCCAGTGAATTCACCATCTTCAGGTAGCATGTCCTGAACAGGATGTAGCAGTCCTCTACAGCAAACTATTCTTGCGTAATTAGACCTACTGTGCCTCTACCCATTGGGTACTGAACCTTTTTTTCTCCGCAAACACGATTCCGGTATAAGAAAGCATCACCGGTAGAGTTGGGTTCGTTCGTATTCTCAGCCGAGGTGTCATTCACCGAAATTGTGAACCCCTCGTCCAAGTCAGTGTCTATACTAATTTTTAAGAAGTAATGGGGACTAAAAGCTTGTTCTCGAGTTGACAATGTTTTGTTAGCTCAGACTTCCTTGTAACGTTTTCCTGCTATATATGTATGTAACGCTTCCCTCTTGCACTGTGCTGCCCTCTTGCACTGTGCTGCCCTCTTGCACTGAGCTGCCCTCTTGCACTGTGCTGCCCTCTCATTGCACTCAATATGTTATCTCTTCGACTCTCGTTATTCGTCTTCTCATCTACCCATTTCGTGACAATCGCATTGACCTCCCATTCAATGCTCGATCTTGAAAGTCTTGCGTCACTGTGTGTTGACAATGACGCTGTATATGTTTACAATGACACTGTATATGTTATCACAGAGGTGTGGGATATAAAGCTTGTCTTTTTTGCATTAAATTCTCATTCCATCTACAGCCTCCACATTAACGGACATGATCCCAAACGTGTTTGTCAGAAGTAGTACAAGCTGACGTACTTCCGTTTCCAGAAAGAGGGGGTACTTTTGGAATCTTGGTCATCTGATAACCCTGCGTCCGCTCGTCGAGAACAATGCGGCAGCGTTAGCACCCCATTGACTGACTGACTGATTAACTAGCTGATTGACTGAATTATTGACTTATTACGAGACTGAAAAACTGACCCACTGATTCACTGATTATTTGACTAATTGACTGACTGGTTGATTAGGTTATTCATCTTTACTCGTACATTCACGCGCCTATATTAAACACAGACGAATCAGTGAAGATAGCTCTGCACTACCCACACGACCAATTTACATCTAAAATCCTTGTGACCTCCTCCATTTCCATATTCATACTTCTCCATCCCTCCTCCTCACCAGCCATCATTCCCATCTTTCTTTACCTCCATATACTTATATCAACAGAAACTGACCGAGGGGATGAGTCGAGGAGTAATCACCTATTCTCCATTCACCATTTTTTCCTACACCCCCAAAGTAATCAATACGTTCCCGATCAAGCTAGAAGATTAGTCTTGCCGTGATTTATCGTATTAACACTTGTTGGCCGACATGAGAATGACGTGCTGGGTTGAAAGTTTCCTGTGCTGAGATGGAATTGCGCTTCCTTTGTAGAACGCTGCAAACACTCTGAATATTGTTGGGAAAGGGAGGGGGGAGTTGGTATTATATCCTATTCATGGAGTAATGTTCAATTCAGCATTTCTTGGTTGTAGTGATTTTCTAGGCAATTTAAATATGTTAAGTAGGTTGTCATTGATTACTGAACGAGCTGGATGCACATTTTCTGCGGTGGGATTTGAACAGAAACTTTGGCGGCCCGAAACGTCTGCCACCTAGTCTCAGAGCAACAGAAGTAAAAAATATAGGATCGATTTAGGATTAACCTTCCTTTTATAATGAAGAGCAAGAAACATATGATAGAATTAGAAAAGAGAGAAAAATTAGAAAAAGAAATATGAGAATTAGAAAGAAGAGAATAATTCATTATAAACAGAAAAAAGCGAGATTTGGAAAAGAGGAAATAATTAGAAAAAGAACGAAAAAGAATTAGAAAACAGAACAATTAGAAGACGAAAACATACGAAAATTTGAAAATAGAATAAGGAAAAACGTAGATTAGAAAGAGAGAATAATTAGAATAAGGGAATAGAACGAGAATTAGAAAATAAATATAATTACAAGAAAAATGAGAACTTAACTATATTTCGACGATAATGATAATAATAATGGTAATAATTATAATAATAAATCAAACCTTAGCAACATTATAACAAAGAGAAATATGTTTTCAATATATGTTGCAATAGTATTAATAATATTATTTGTGGCGACACAATTTAGGCATAATAATAATAAAGATAACAGTAATAATAATAATAATAAATATATTAATTAGAACAGCAATTTTAAAATTAGAGGATACCATGCTACATATCAGACGGAGAGGCGAAATCGTGCAATTCTGAAACTTGTTAAAAACAATAGCAATGTATGTCAGCTGAAAGTGCATATGAAGGGGACAGAATATCAGATGCCTCACCTAACGACAGACAGTACAGAATTCTATCTCCTGTACTACTACTGCCCAAATGATAGACCATTGGCACTAGACACAATCCCAGATAAAGAGAGACTTATGGTGTGTGGTGACTTCAACAGCCACTCTCAGAGCTGGGACTATGATCACATGGAGAAGAGAGGTGAGGAACTTGAGAGCTGGCAGGATGAAAATAATCTCATACTTATTAACCAGCCAGCAGACCCACCAACCTCCTACTCTAGAGCGTGGCACACCGCCACTACAAGTAACCCGGCATTCAACTCACCAGGCCTGGAATGAAGCATCACACGGGTCGTTGAAAAGCAGCTTGGAGGTAGCTTGAAAGTAGCTTATCATTTAACCAGTGTTCTAGCTAAGGACATGAACGTGGGCAAAGACATCAATAGAGCAGTGAGTGAATTTAATAGATGTATACTATATGCTGCTAGTAAAACCATACCCAGGGGGGCACGCAAAACTACAAACCCTACTGGAATGATGAACTGGAGAAGCTGCAAATTGTGATGGAAATATCTAGACAGCAGGCTGAGAACACACCTAGCCAAAAATATCACAACATGTATCAGCAAAGTCTAAATTTTAAAGAGCCAAGTTACAAGCCAGACGAAGCCGCTGGAAAGAAAACAACAGAATCGCTAAACCTTGAATGAGACACTAGGAAATTATGGAAACTGGTAAAACAATTTAAGGATGAAAGTACAGGGAGAAATACAAGTATCAAACTTTATAAAGAAAGAAACATTTTAACAGGTAAACATGCAACTGATTACTTTGCAGATTCATTTGCAGATGACAACATCAGTTAGCCCAGAGAAACAACAGAAGGTTCGAGATAACCAGCAAAACATTGTACAAGGCGAACCTATACCTGAAGACATGGATGCGCCAATCACAATGAAAGAACTGGAGAATGCAATATCCAAATTGAAAATGAAAAAGTCCGCAAGAGCTGATGGACTGCCCAATGAAATTATTAAAAACCTAGGAACTGCAGTATGAGTAAACCTACTGCAAATCTTCAACACAAGCTGGATCACAGGTAATGTTCCGTAGTCATGGAGGAAATCAATAATGATACCACTCCTCAAATCAGGAAAACATGGCAACACAGTCTCCAATTACAGGACCATCAGCCTCACAAGCTGTCTATGCAAAACAATGGAACGCATTATCAATCTTAGAATGCAGTGGTACCTTGAAAGTGAAAACCTTCTGGTATCACAGCAAGCAGGCTTCAGACAGTGCTACTTTTCTGAAGATCAGGCAACCTACCTATCCCAAGAGATTGAGGACGCCTTCCAAGATAAGAAACTGGTACTAGCAGCATGGATAGACCTCAGGAAATCATTTCACAAGGTTTGGAAAGAAGGACTCTTAAAGAAATTACGAAATTACAGGGTTAACTCAAGAATGTACAACTGGGTAAAAGCATACCTGCATAATAGAAGAGCCAGGGTACAATTAGATGGTCGCAAGAGCAAGAAAGTCCTACTGCGTCATGGAGTCCCCCAGGGAGGAGTCCTGTCACCCATCCTTTTCTTGGTTTACATCAATGACCTAGTTGCTGAACTACCACACGGGATCAAAGTGGCAATGTATGCTGACGACCTGGTGATCTGGTGCACGGAAGAACATGCGACAGTGGCCACTAAACAAATACAAAGAGCTATCGATGCCCTAACCTTATGGGCAAATAGATGGTGCGTCAGCATTAACACAGATAAGTGCAGCACTACACTCTTTACCCTCTCAGCAAAACAAAAAGCCGGTGTTATGAAGATAAATGGAGAGCTTTTGAAAAAAGCCAAACAACACACATACCTCGGAGTTACTTTTGATGATAAGCTGACATGGAAGCAGCACATAAACAAAGCAACAACAAAAGCCAGGAGGAAGTTAGCTATCCTGAGAAAACTAAGGGGAACCACATAGTGAGATAGTGGGAATATACTCGTTAATGCTTACCAGCAAGGCATAAGACCACACCGGGAATATGGTTCAGTTGCATGGTGTCCTGCATCAAGCACCAGATTATAGGATCTAGATAAAGTGCAAACCAAGCGCCTAGGATAATGCAGGGAGCAATGAAATAAACACCCATAGTAGAGATGCAGAAAATGGGGAGAACACAAGCACTTGGCGAACGAAGAGACACAAAGATACTAATACAAGCAGAACAGTTTCAGTGTAGGCCATGTCATCCAAAGAAGGAAAGATTCCAAAATCTAGCAATGGGGCGACTGAAACAAGCAGCTTTATCCATCAAGCGAAACGACTAGCTTCCATTCACTGTCTTCCTTATCGATACAAGATGCCACATATGAGAAATATTCGTTCAGTGCAAGAGAACAAACTTGCTGCTTACATTCGTTCAGAAACTCCCCCGGGATCTCCCTTGTAGCAGGACAGTAGTCCTACTAGATTTCCAGCAGGATATAATCCAAAGAACGGAAACGCGTTGTGTCATTGATTTAGACCAGAACATTCTCCCAGATTGATCCAACCTTAGACATAAGGCACTACAACAACTTCCCAGATAAACACAGCCCCAGACTCTAGGCACCAGCCCACATCTGAAAGAAGCGTCCAGCGCAATTCATATCAGACCTAACAAACGGTGGTCAACCTTAAGAAATTCACAATATACCCGCATACTACACTATTAAACACACTCTAGGGCACACACTTCATCATCATCATTAAGTGCCGTCTCCGCAACGAAGGTTGGCTGTAACGTATCTCCAACATCTCCTGTCTCTTGTCTTGGTGGTGCACTCTGCTAGACTGTAACCTGTCCAACGTGTAATGTTACTCTCCCACTTGTATCTCTGCCTACCTCTTGCTCGCTTCCCTTTGACTTTACCCTCAAGTAAGGTCTTCAATAGGGTGTCATGTCTTTTAATGTGTCCAAAGTATTTTATTTGCCTGATCTTTATTTCTCTTAGTAGTTCTTTCTTCATATTAAGTGTCTTTAGCACCTCTTTATTTGTTTTCTTCTCTTTCCATGATGTTCTCCCTATTCTTCTATATACCCACATCTCAAAGGCATCAATTTTGTCTTCTAATTGTTTATTTAGTGTCCATGTTTCTGAGCCATACATTAATATGGAATAGATATAGCATTTTATAATTCTCATTATTAACTTGTTTGTAATTTGTTTAGATATTAATAATTTCCTCATGCCATTGAAGGTACTTTTAGCCATTCCTATTCTCCTTTTAACTTCTGTTTCACATCTGCCATCATTTGTGACTATGTGTCCATGATATTGATACTGTTTTACCTGTTGTAGTTTCTCTCCCTGTATCTTTATGTTTATCTCCTGTTCTTCTGTGTTATACAACACACTTCATACACACTCGTATTTCTCGCACGCTGAAACGAACTTTCACAAAGAAATGATGCAACAAAAATTGTTCCATATAAATCTAATCCACAAAAATATCCACAGGTTGCAAGATCTGCAGATACCATCTCCTCCATCAAGGTGGAACTTAGTAAATATATCTCTCAAGCTTTATCTGAACATTGCTGCTTATAGACGAAGTTTCCATGGAATCGACCGTGTCTTAAGCTGGTGGAGACAATCCTACTTTATTCCAATACCTTTCTATTTTTCTCCTCATAGATCAATATCCTGACATTTGTCCAAGCAGATTTTGTAAGCATGCTCGAATATTTAATTTTTTTTTAAATTTTCAAATTATATTTTTTTCTGGACACAAAATCTGGATAATTTACTGCGGAAGAATTAGGAATAACAATTTTTTCAAATCAGAAGTGGACAGAATACGGCACAAGATCCAAATGTGCCTCGCCTAGCCACTTTTACTGGCACTCTAATCTGATTTAAATATACTATAGCGACTCATCCCCCGACTCAGATATCACTAACTCTTAATCCAAGAAACTAAAACACACAGAAATGTTGACTCCGTTTCATATGAGAAAAACCGAGTCTTCGTTGTCTGTTATAATGTCTGTAGTTGCATCAGTTTCATATAAGAAAAACTGAGTCTTCGTTGTCTGTTATAATGTCTGTTGTTGCATCAGTTTCATATAAGAAAAACTGAGTCTTCGTTGTCTGTTATAATGTCTGTAGTTGCATCAGTTTCATATAAGAAAAACTGAGTCTTCGTTGTCTGTTATAATGTCTGTTGTTGCATCAGTTTCATATAAGAAAAACTGAGTCTACGTTGTCTGTTATAATGTCTGTTGTTGCATCAGTTTCATATAAGAAAAACTGAGTCTTCGTTGTCTGTTATAATGTCTGTTGTTGCATCAGTTTCATATAAGAAAAACTGAGTCTACGTTGTCTGTTATAATGTCTGTTGTTGCATCAGTTTCATATAAGAAAAACTGAGTCTACGTTGTCTGTTATAATGTCTGTTGTTGCATCAGTTTCATATAAGAAAAACTGAGTCTTCGTTGTCTGTTATAATGTCTGTTGTTGCATCAGTTTCATATAAGAAAAACTGAGTCTACGTTGTCTGTTATAATGTCTGTTGTTGCATCAGTTTCATATAAGAAAAACTGAGTCTTCGTTGTCTGTTATAATGTCTGTTGTTGCATCAGTTTCATATAAGAAAAACTTAGTCTTCGTTGTCTGTTATAATGTCTGTAGTTGCATCAGTTTTATATAAGAAAAACTGAGTCTACGTTGTCTGTTATAATATTTCTGTTGTTGCATCAGTTTCATATAAGAAAAACTGAGTCTTCGTTGTCTGTTATAATGTCTGTTGTTGCATCAGTTTCATATAAGAAAAACTGAGTCTACGTTGTCTGTTATAATGTCTGTTGTTGCATCAATGCAAAATTATGCGGTAGGCTTTAATATCACAGTTTATTATTCCGTACTGAGTTTTGCATGTTAGGCAAGGGTATACGGCCTCTGAAGTGAAATTAGAACTGACGGAACAAATGTATTCAAATCTGCTTAAGAAATTACTTCAGTCTCAATACTAGTCCAACAAGCAAGAGAAAACAATGAACATAAATATGTTTCTACAACAATAAAAAGAAAAAAATGGACTTGTATCGGGAATTAATTTAGAATGAATGACAACAGACTGACTCTTCAAACATTAAAATTGGGTACCAGATGGCAACAGAACAAGAGAAAGACCAAGAGAGATTTAGCAGACCAACCATTAAAGAGGGTATGACTATGAGGTTCTCCAGAGGTTCTCATTGATGCTGGCGTAAAAAAATCAATCATATCAAACATTAGAGGCAGACAGTCAAGGTTTCTAGGGCATGTGCTGAGAAGAACACAGCTTGAACACTTAATAACCACTGGAAAGATCAAAGGGAGAAGAGATAGAGGTCGACAACGAGAAAAATTACTAGATGGGCTTGTATCGTGGCACGGTAGAAGCTCACCAACCGAGCTTATTGACAACACAAGAGACAGAGAGTCGTGGAGAAACATGATCGCCTACGCCAGTCGGCGTGGCATTTGATTGATTGATTGATTGATTGATTGATTGATTGATTGATTGATTGATTGATTATGAGTCTCAACAACATGCAAGAATTACACACAGTAGAATCAGACAGGTCGAACTGAGAGCTCTGGTTTCTGCGACATACACCGTGTTCGGTGCTGAAGGAACATTGATCGATATATTACAGGGAACTATCGCAATTCACCTGTGTGGTACGGATAATCAGAAAGTTGCACAGAATAGTAGCACTCTGATCTGTCATTCATGACACCAGAGTCGACAAAGATAGTTTCAGCTAACAATCATATGGAAAAGTGAACCCCTAATACCATAATTATTCTTCTGCGCTTCTGCTTACAGTCCAACATGCCAAAAAGGTGTAGTCGGAGAATAGATTACATTATCTCATGGCTTATAGATTGACTGCGATATCTACATATTTTTAATAAAAAATTATACTGCATCGTGGCTTATGGGTCAATTCGACGTATACGATAGGAAAGCCAACACCACTAACCAAATGCTTTAGTAGCCTCTTATGTCATACGTGCAGAGCAAAGTGATGGGCTTTCCAGAATCGAAGCTGTTGCCGGGGTCCTAAAATGGAACTCTGACACATTGGCAGTCTGGACCAAAACAGTGTCAGTCTCTCAATCTATATCAGCGATATTCAAACTGAATGGGATGCGCAATAAGTGGACGGAGTATATTTGGGTTTAACACCTGTAGGCACCTGCGCAATAAGTGGATTGAGTATATTTGGGTTTAACACCTGTAGGCAACTGCGCAATAAGTGGATGGAGTATATTTGGGTTTAAAACCTGTAGGCACCTGCGCAATAAGTGGATGGAGTATATTTGGATTTAACACCTGTTGGAACCTGCGCAATAAGTGGACGGAGTATATTTGAATTTCACACCTGTAGGCACCTGCGCAATAAGTAGACGGAGTATATTTGGGTTTAACACCTGTAGGTACCTGCGTAATAAGTAGACGGAGTATATTGGGTTTAACACCTGTAGGCACCTGCGCAATAAGTGAATTGAGTATATTTGGGTTTAACACCTGTAGGCACCTGCGCAATAAGTGGATTGAGTATATTTGGGTTTAACACCTGTAGGCACTTGCGCAATAAGTGGATTGAGTATATTTGGGTTTAACACCTGTAGGCACTTGCGCAATAAGTGGATTGAGTATATTTGGGTTTAACACCTGTAGGAACTTACCTTGATATTGTATCCTGGTCAGCTTTTTTCTCTCTTTTCCTTTTTTTCGCTTTTTATGCAATTTAGAGTGATTGTATAAGAGCCTGTTAATCTTGGTTTTCTGCCTATATTGGCTGATATAAGTACAATTTCTAATGCAAAGATCTGGCTTCGATGGTCATACTGGATTTCAAAGTAATGAAAATAAAATTGAAAGTACGTTATAAGCATATGTATATGTTATCCCCAGAATGAATTGGGGTACGTATGTGAATGTATTGAATGTATCGTAATTCGATTAGAAAATCACGAATCCCTTATGAAATCCTATTTGTATAAAAAATGTAGAAGATATGCTAATTTGTTGTTACACATTTCATTTCGGAAACTATCAAAAGTTCTATAGCATATCCGCCGTGCGCCATAGTACGCGGGATTTGCGTTTGTTATACATATTTGAGAGGACGCGGTGTTTGACTGCGTACTCTTATTAAAAGGCGTCACTTCAACATTAACTCACTATCTGCAACATGTAGAAAATACAACATGAAGATCAATACACAAAAGACGGAAACTATGAAAATATTCAGAAAACCGAGCACACTAAACATACAGATAGACAACACTGGAGTAAAACTAGTATCAGAGTTCAAATATATCGGTATTATTTTCACAGAAAATGATAGTCTTGGTAAAGAGATATAGAGAATGAAGTAACATACCAGCTGTCACCACTAGTTCTTCATCCCAATATCGAGAAGGAAGTTTAAAGACTAATGATCTACAGTATATTCCTACTAACACTGTGTTACCAGTGCCAAACCTGGTCTCTCTTATCTTCACATTACAAAAAGATAATGACATGTGAGATGAAATGCTTGAGGAAAGCTGAGTGGACAATAGGCCTGAAAGATAACGAAATGAAGACATCACGGAAAGAATAGGTACAAACCTTGCACAGAATACATAGACAGGCAGCAGATTAAGTGAGTTGGTCACATTTTGAGAATGCATCATGAGAAGTTGCATATAACCAAATGAGATGAGGGTACAAAGCCAAAGGAAGACTACGGAAAAGATGGATAGAAAACATCAGGGACAGCTTCAACAAACATGGTCATAGCACAATCGAGGCGACACATCTGGCCTTGGAATACTAGCTCGAACTATCACCCCCTACGCTTAACGGCAAGAGTGGATAACCAACCACATGGGAAAAGACAACAGACAATCATCATCATCATCAGGTGCCATGCCGGGTGGCGTAAGCGGTCATGGCTCTCCACAGCTCTCTGTCCACAGTATTATGTATCAAAGTCGTTGTTGTTTCTTTGCCGTGCCAGGTTGTCAAACTGTCTAATATTTTCTCACGTTGTCGCCCTCTGTCTCTGGTGCCTTCAATCTTGCCTGTTGTGATTATGTTCTCTAAACCTGCCTGTCTCATGAAGTGGCCAAAAAAAGAAGATTGCCTTTTTCTTATATTCTTGATTAAGGTCCGTTTCGCATTTAACTCTTTTAACACATCTAAATTAGTTTTTCTGGCAGTCCATGGTATTCTCAGCATTCTTCTGTAGAACCACATCTCTGTTGCCTCCAATCTCCCACTTTCCAGTTTGTTTATTGTCCAAGACTCGCACCCATATGTTAGTATAGGGGTTATATAGCACTGCAGAACTCTCTTTCTCACCTCTAATGACAAGGTCCTATTACACAGTATATTTTTCATTTTTCTGAATGTTGTTTTTGCCTGTCCTATTCTGCATCTTATTTCTGTTGAACTTCTTCCATCTGCTGTTATAATTGTACCTAGATATTTGAATTGGTGGACCTGTTTTAATACTATATCATTCACTATGATCATGCACGGTGTGTTATTTTCTTTCTTTGAAATAATCATTACTTCTGTTTTCTTGATATTTAGGAAGAGGCCTTTCTCTTTCTGTGACTACTACTTTAATTAAGTTTTGAAGATCTTCCTCACTTTTTAGACATGAGACAATAGACTTCATTATTTACATTTCATGTCTAACCTCATTTGAGAATATAATAAAACAGATAACCCGTTAGTGCCGTGGAGCTGCCACACTGAACACGTTACCACAAAAAGCTCCCGAAACACCTCTATTATCAGCCATTAGGAGGAGAGTAGAAAAAAATCACACTCGGACCATTGCTTGTTATTAATCCAGGATTCTCTTTCTCCCTCTCTTTTCCTGCCATCATTGACCGTATCATGCAAAATAATTTTGGAAAGTTATTCGTGTTGTGTTACATGCCTAAACTAAACAAGTTTACGCCGTTTCAATACTGTCAAACATGGTTCTTGATAACCTTGGACATTTTTTTTTCTGAATGAAATATATAAATCTCTTGTGTTGTATATAATTATTTATTAACAAACGTCAATAGCAGGAAAAGTTTGAATCCTTCTTTCTGTGTTTGCATTGAGTGTCCAACTCTCACATCTGTATAAAAGTATTCTTAACACTAGCGATCTGAATATATTAATCTTTACTTGTAATTATGATCTTACATTTCCAAATCATATTCAGCCTTGACATGACAGCCATCACTATCTAGAGTCTTACCTTAATGTAATGTTGCGAGTTGCCATCATGACATATTTTAAATCCGAGATATTTGAAGATGGTAACTTCTTCAAGTTGGTGACTTTAATTGGATATTCGCCGGGAAATATGACGTAGAATAATAGCTGGGGTTTTTTTTCCGCTTGCCGATAAGCTAAATTTCGGAGAAGAATTTGGAGCTACAGAGTAAAATTCTGCCCATGAAAATGCTACACTGGTGAGATAGTACACGAGTAAGATATAAAATCAGCGGATTATGGAAACTATCTGCATACATACACACAGCCAACTGTTTAAAGTGACGGAACTTCTACGGGGATGTCCGGATTGTGCCCCTCTGTTGATTCAGATAATAGCTAACCAGTAATCACTAGTCTCACTGGAGATTCGATTCTAAAACAGGGTTTAGAGGTCATGCCACAGGATATATATATATAGTGTCTAGAACGTTGTTTAGGGTGGTGGGGAGGAGTGAGGTTCCTCCTAATTTTGAGACATGTTACTTTCAACCATGGATGCGAGTTCCTGGTTCAACCGTGGACGCGAGTTCCTGGTTCAACCGTGGATGCGAGTTCCTGGTTCAACCCTGGATGCGAGTTCCTGGTTCAACCCTGGATGCGAGTCCGATATTAGCGCTCATGACCATATACAATATTGACGATTGCGGCTCAGTAAATACTGTCACCGCGACCTCTGATCTCTCCTATGACTAAATGGTTAGAAAACAAACCAATTTTCTTGGAGGATCAGAAGATGTAGAGGATTTATTTAATTGTAACAGGGTTTTCTTATATGTGTTCTATCTCTCTTAGCGAAGCGAAAACTCTGCCAAGAACACCACAACACATAGACACGTAACGCCGTAACTCTTCAAGCGAAAATGTCAGAAGTTCTCCGAAAAACAACATGTGCATTCAGGACGTATTGACCAGGAGGTCAAACGCGAAACGTCCTGAATGTAAAATGTATGACCGCTTGAGTGTTATCGGAAGTTGAAAGACGAGCAATGAATAGCAATACTGTTACCTGCAGAATATTCCATGTCGGTGGTATTCACTGTTAGGGAGATTCCACATCAGTGAGATCCCATACCAAAGAGAACAGCCTAAAAGAAAAAAAAGCTGGTGATAGCAACAGTTGGTGATAGCAACAGTTGGTGATAGCAACAGTTGGTGATAGCAACAATTAGTCATAGCAACAGTTGGTTATAGCATATTCAATTGAAGACTTGACGATCAACATATCATATTTGGTTTTAGTAATTCCAAAAGAATGTCCGTTCAATTGGATGCTATTGCCTTTTAAAACGAAAAAGAAAAGTGAAAATTTATTTCGAGCATGAATACAAAATGAAGAAATTCGGAATAATCAAAATGAACTGAAAAAAGGGTCTTTAACCACAGACGTCAAGATATAAACATGTACGCAACAGGAGCGTCGTCAAACTGGTGCTACTAAAAATATCCATAATTCCCCATACATTTTTTTACCTAGTTCTCCAGAATTGTCCTGGTACTGACCTCCTACAGCATCATTCATCTTAGCCGCTGCAACCCATATTTTTATCGCTTTGATTGTTCCGCTAGCCAATTAAACGCATGGGAGAAGTCTGCTATACCTCAAAAAGTGACACTGCGTGAGATCCATGCGCAAACTATTCCAGAGAAGGATTTGTTTTCTGTGAGAATTTGTTCAAAACGGGAAATTCCAGATACTCTAAGTAACATCTAGCTCTTCCTGTGATTTGTGCGGTTCATTACTGGGAGACGTGTCCATTCATTCCAACTTTTTAATATTAGGTTTAATTTCATACAACTAGCGTGACGCGGAGATAGAGGAAAGGCAGCGATTGCTACTGATCATTCGATCTGCGTGAAAAGCACTGAGAGTTCTCCCTCCCAAGGGTCTTCCAGGGAAGAGGGACGGTGGTCCTCTCAACGCGTTGCGCGCAGATAGATGGAAGTTGCGGTGTATGCGCCTAAAATTGCGTTTCGTTAAATAATGTATAATTTGTTTCGTTAAAAATGTGGATACATGTCCCCGAAATGTACCACTCGTGTTAAAAGTCCATGTTTCTAGAAATGTATGCTCTAACAATAACCATCAACAATTTACGAGTTAAATCTAGAAATATCTATCTAAAGTACAGCATTTGTTGTGCTTTACTTTGGCTGTCGTCACAAGTAACCAATGAAAATCTCGGAAAAAGTAAATAAGCCATGTTGGAAGGATGATTTCCTGTGAGCCTGCAGGACAGTATAGTTGTCGCAACACACGTTTTAACACATTCAGTAAATTTTTTTAATAGGAAAATATTGAAATAGAAAAAACACAGAAAAACACATATTTGATAACGAAACAAAACTAACCAAACAAATTCCTAAACCAGTTTAAAGAATCAATCAAATTTATTTGAACTTGCTTGCTTACTTACGGAGGGCGGGGGGGGAGGGGGTGAGAGAGAGATATCTGCAAATTAAATAAATATTGACTTTGATTTTACTTGTAACACGATCAAATATCCCACAAAATCCACCATTTCTCAATTCCGTCACTTAAATAATCTTGTAGGAATCATCTTTCTGTTGGTTTCATCGAAGAAATATTACATTAAAGTTATCGACCATCGCCTGATAAGATCTCAGTCAAAGACTACAAGGCTGTGGGTTTATTACTTCCCTTGGATGTGTAGTTTCGTTTCTACGACTTCCGTAAAATGTTTACGTTTTCTGTCATTTGAAAGTTCAAATTTTGTTTACGGTATCTAGTTTTTGATACTGCGATATGGGAGATTTATGGATGTGTGTGTGTGTGTGCGTGCGTGTGCGTGCGTGCGTGCGTGCGTGGGAGGGGGATTTAGAGTGAGGGGGGAGTGAGGGGTAGAAAATGGGAAGAGAGATGGAGAGAAATTCTCATGACAAAAGTAAGGCTGGACAAGAATAGCTGGACAGAGAGAGAAAAGGGTAGAATCAGATGATGGGTAAAATTGGAAAAAGTTAGACAGAGAGAGAGAGAGAGAGAGAGAGAGAGAGAGAATGCGAGAATCAGATGATAAAGAGAAAAAGATAGTAGACTAACAGAGTTTGAAGGATAGCATCAGAAGATGGATAGACAGAGAAAGAGATAGACTAAAAGAGAGAAAGAAGGAGAGAATCAGATATTGTGTAAACAGAGAAACTAGTTGGAAGACGTTTAATTATGTACACATATATATATGTACATATATATATATATAATAAAAATTGCATATATATATATATATGTTCAGAATTGATTCATGAAATCTAAGGACTATGTTTCCCAGACTTCAACACCTTACACGTGACCAAGGACTATCTGTCCCTGACTTTACATCACAAACGTGGCAAAGGCTATGCCCATCAGGAAAACTGCGGTTACTGATATGGTATTACAAGAGATATCAGTTAACAATATCGACTGTCCAGGAAACTAAATTATCAGATCGCGATACCATCACAGAAAAACATTTATACCTTTTTGTAACAAGTATTAAGTGAGAATACGCTAAACCTGCATAGAATTTAAACATTTGTATCAATTCTGAATGTTTCACCTTGCCGAACGTTTTACGATAAATCTAACGCCAGTCTGTTACCGTAACCCGAGAGGGGAGCAATAAATAACAACATTGTTTAACGTCAATGCAAGTCATAAGAGACGATTAACGCATGTGGTTGCGTCTGTGGGTCTCACCAATGGCACACTAGATATACCACCCATGCAACAGAAAACCTTAGCGGATGACATGCCGTTATATTGAGGTTATCTCCTTATAGAAGCTTCATGGCATGTCATCTATACATTTATGATTTTATTTTGTTGAAATGTGTTTCATGTTTGCCTGAATAAATATGCATGCACCCTCTGTGGTTGGGAGGGAGCCAGAGATGTACTGTACAGCACTGGGGAGGAGGAAACTGACAGCACTGTTTTTTTCCTATATCTGAAACCCTTCATAGAGGCACAATGACTCAGGACGTGACAATCCTTTTGACTTGAACATTTGGTTGCATGCCTAGAGCAATAGAGAAGTTCGGCATAACCAGTAGTCAATTGGTGGCGGGGAATGAGCACAGTGAACCCTATTTTGGCTACAGTGGCTAGGAGCAGTGCATAGGTTGAAACCTACTTTCCTGGAGGTGTGACAGTTATTCTCTGGCTCTGTCCCGGGGGTGGGCCAAAAATCCAGACTTCCCAGCAATATAATGCCATTTAATGGCATTAGGTCAAAGGGCATGAGCCCATGAACCGCTGGATCAGCAACCAACCAACCAACTAAGAGACGATTAAGGAGGTTATGGAGTGGAGTTGGCTGTCATATTCCCATATACGGTCAAAGCGGAGTGTAGCTTGACAATCACGGGTAGATGAGAATCAATCTCATAGTCAAGGACATAACTCATTTTCAAAAATGGATGCAATAAATAGTCATAATCATCATCATGTGATTGACGAACATCAACAAGACATAACAATAGGGTAAAAGTGAGCCAAACGTCTTGCTAAAGTCGGATGTATCAGACTGAATCGCGTAGATATCGCAACAAAGAAGTAAACCATGACACAACGCTTTCCGATCTTAGGACTACATCCTGCTAATCTCCAGGAGTTTGTGAACGGCAGCAGAAGAAAAAGAACTATGATCTTTGAAGCACAAATACATGTCATTTTACGTCTATTAACCTCTCCATCAATGTTCTTATTATCTACATTATTGATTGTGTCTTTTCCTATCACAATGACCATCTGCTCACTAAACACAATCACATATATCGTCCTAAAATCATTTTAAAAATCTCCAAGACATTAGTATATCTATTGAGCGCAATTTTTTTACGAAACGAAACAACAAAGAGTGCGATATTTTTAGATAATGACTAACTAAAGAGTCTTATCAGTAAATCTTGAAGAATTTTAACGAAAATAACTTGATATAAAAAATTGTATTCACGGACAAAGAGTGGGGATTTCAGATCGAAATACTGAGACATGTGTTTGTATGTAGAGTGTAGTGAAAAGTCATTGGAAATGCAGCGCTGTCTCTACAACGTTGGTTGTTATCGATCCTCTGTATGTTCTTTAGTAGTGTATATTACAGGGCATAATATGTGCTGATAGTGCCCATGACACTCCTGTTTCTGACAACCTCGATGGCATTGTCCACCTATAAAGGAGATCCAATGGAAGTTTGAGAAAGTGTTCAAAAATATATTTTGTAGCAGGACAATGATTCTACTAGATATCCAGCAGGACAATGATTCTAATAGATATCCAGCAGGACAATGATTCTACTAGATATCCAGCAGGGTGTAGTTCATCATCATCCGGTAGCATATCCTGAACAGTCATCACAACCTTTCGAAACTTCTGTCCATCTTGAGCCAGCTTTCTACATCTATTATGATGTCTTTGATGTCTTTTGTCCATCTTCTTAATGGTTTGTCTCTTGTTCGTCTTCCTGACATTATCTCCTCCATTGTGGTCTTCTCTAGGCTGTCATGGCGTTTTATACGGCCAAAATATTCCAGTTGTCTTAAAAGAACTATCTGTTTAGCGAGTTTTCTTTTAGATTCATTTCTCTCAGGATGGCTATATTGGTGATCTATATTGTCCATGGTTTTCTGAGGATTTTTCTGTAACATTTCATCTCAATGCTGTTATTTTATTTTTCCTTTTGTTGGTGAGTGTCCAGGATTTACTCCCATATATTGTCACTGGGAATATGCAAGCTTTTACGAATGTTAGTTTTGTTGTTCTGCAGGAACTCAGCCATATGTTGTTGTTTTTTTTTTTTTTTTTGGTTTGTATCAGCTTCTTTGACTGATGTCCAACCTACTTCTGACTTCTTCATAGCAATTATAGTTACTGTTGATAAGAGAACCAATGACCCCATCGAGGCCAGAACCTTGAAGTGGTGATGGGGCTTAGTTCAGCCATCAGAGGCTGGAAACTAAGACTGGTCGGGCACTCCCACTCGAGCAGGACCATAGTCCGGCCCAGGTAAGCAGAGTGCTGAAGACGGAGGCAACCAGCCAAAAGGCGCACAGATAATCAGGTTGCCACGCATAAAACACAATGGAAACATGTCTGCATCTAATAAACGTTATGGTGCCTGCCCTGTGGCGGACATTCAGGCAGGGACGGTGCCGGGCCCTATACCTCGAAAGGGCCCAACCTCAGTTACTGGAAGTCCTTCTCAATTGCCCCGAGGAGCCAGGAGGCAAGGGAATAGAGCTACTGGCCAAACAAACAAACGACCAATAAAAATAATGCAATGGAATGCTGAGGGTGTCAACAGTAAAAGAGATGGATACAGCAAAAAATTGGAACTTGAAAATGTCCTCAGTGAAGAACAAGTAAATATATGCTGTATCCAAGAAACACACCTCAGCAGCGACATAGCCTTCAAAATCAGAGGCTACCAGTGCTACCGATCTGACCGAAAAGACAGGCGAAAGGGTGGAATTCTGACACTAGTTAAAAACAATATCAGCGCATGTCAGCTGGAAGTATACATGGACGGGGCAGAATACCAGATGCTCCACCTAAAAACAGACAGTGCAGAATTCCATCTCCTGAACTACTACTGCCCAAATGATAAACCATTGGCACTAGACACAATTCCAGACAAAGAAAGGCTTATGGTGTGTGGTGACTTCAACAGCCACTCTCAGAGCTGGGGCTACGATCATATCGACAAGAGAGGTGAGGAACTTGAGAGCTGGCAGGATGAAAATAATCTCATTCTTATTAACCAGCCAGCAGACTCACCAACCTTCTACTCGAGAGCATGGCACACCACCTCTACACCAGACCTGGCATTCTACTCACCAGGCCTGGAATGGAACATCACACGTGTCGTTGGAAAGCAGCTTGGGGGTAGTGACCACAGACCAGTATTTCTGGAAATTCACAATGAATATACCAAGGACAGCAGCACGCTCACTAGGTGAAACTATAAGAGGGCAGACTGGAAAATGTACCAGCATTTAACCAGTGTTCTAGCTAAGGACATGAACTTGGACAAAGACATCAATAGAGCAGTGAGTGAATTTAATAGATGTATACTACATGCTGCTAGTAAAACCATACCCAGGGGGGCACGCAAAAACTACAAACCCTACTGGAATGATGAACTGGAAAAGCTGCAAAATGAGATGGAAACATCTAGAAAGCAGGCTGAGAACAGACCTAGCCAAGAACATCACAACAAATATCAGCAAACAAAGGCTAAATTTCAAAGAGCCAAGTTACAAGCCAGACGGAGCAGCTGGAAAGAAAAAACAGAGTCGCTGAACCTAGAAAGAGATACTAGGAAATTATGGAAACTTGTAAAACAACTAAATGATGAAGGTACAGGGAGAAATACCAGGATCACACTTTATAAAGATAGAAACATTTTAACAGGTAAACATGCAGCTGATTACTTTGCAGATTCCTTTGCAGAAGACAATAACGTCAAAGTCAGCCCAGACAAACAACAGGAGGTTCGAGAGAACCAGCAAAACATTGGACAAGGTGAACCTATACCTGAAGTCATGGAGGCACCAATCACAATGAGAGAACTGGAGCATGCAATATCCAAATTGAAAATGAAAAAGTCTCCTGGAGCTGATGGAGTGTCCAATGAAATGATTAGAAACCTGGGAAGTGCAGCAAGAGCAAAGCTACTGCAGATCTTTAACACAAGCTGGTCCACAGGTCTGTACCACAGGCGTGGAGAGAAGCAATAATGATACCACTCCTCAAATCAGGAAAAGATGGCAACACAGTCTCCAACTACAGGCCCATCAGCCTCACAAGCTGTCTATGTAAAACAATGGAACGCATTATCAATCTTAGGATGCAGTGGTACCTGGAAAGTGAAAACCTTCTGGTATCACAGCAAGCAGGTTTCAGACAGTGCTACTCTACTGAAGATCAGGCAACCTACCTCTCCCAAGAGATTGAGGATGCCTTCCAAGAAAAGAAACTGGTACTAGCAGCATGGATAGACCTCAGGAAAGCATTTGATAAGGTCTGGAAAGAAGGGCTCCTAAAGAAATTGCGAAATTGCAGGGTTAGCTCAAGAATGTACAAATGGGTAAAAGCATACCTGCATAATAGAAGAGCCAGGGTACAATTAGATGGTCGCAAGAGCAAGAAAGTTCTACTGCGTCATGGAGTCCCCCAGGGAGGAGTCCTGTCACCCACACTTTTCTTGGTTTACATCAATGACCTAGTTGCTGAACTACCACATGGGATCAAAGTGGCAATGTATGCTGACGACCTGGTGATCTGGTGCACGGAAGAACATGCAACAGTGGCCACTAAACAAATACAAAGAGCTATCGATGCCCTAACCTTATGGGCTAATAGATGGTGCGTCAGCATTAACACAGATAAGTGCAGCACTACACTCTTTACCATCTCACCAAAACAAAAAGCTGGTCATATCAAGATAGATGGAGAGCTCTTGAAAGAAGACAAACAACCCACATACCTCGGAGTTACTTTTGATGATAAGCTGACATGGAAGCAGCACATAAACAAAGCAACAACAAAAGCCAGGAGGAAGCTAGCTATCCTGAGAAAACTAAGTGGAACCACATGGGGAGCCAGTGGACATATACTCAGTAAAGTTTACCAGCAAGGCATAAGACCACACCTGGAATACGGTTCAGCTGCGTGGTGTCCTGCATCAAACACCAGATTACAAGATCTAGATAAAGTGCAAAACCAGGCACTTAGAATAATGTTGGGAGCAATGAAATCAACACCCATAGCACAGATGCAGAAAATGGGAAGAATGCAAACACTTGGCGAACGCAGAGACACAAAAGTACTAATTCAAGCAGAAAAGTTTCAGTGTATGCCAAGTCATCCAATGAAGGAAAGATTCCAAAATCTAGCAATGGGACGACTGAAAAGGAGCAGCTTTATCCATCAAGCTAAACGACTCCGTAGACAACTTACAGACCTACCTGAAGTTGGCAGCCCCTTAAGGTCTGTACCAGAGCAAACCCCGTGGAGTGAAAGCCATGGAATGCCAATATACATTCAGACCCATGTGAAAGGAATACTAAGCGAGGACGAACAGAACAGTGTGCAGCGAATGACAATCACCCTCAGTTTCCTGGATGAGGAATATCCACAAGATATATGGGTCAGAGTGTACACAGATGGGTCAGCACAGAATGCTGTGAGGAATGGAGGTGCAGGTGTATATATAGAATATCCACACAAGCCTAGAGATACAATCAGAACACCGACAGGAAAATTCTGCAATAATTATGATGCAGAAATCCAGGCAATTAGTGTGGCAGCTAAAAAACTGCTGAACTCCAACTCTGACCTACAGCCTGTGGTATTCCTGACAGATGCAAGGTCAGTGCTTCAAGCTCTCCAGTCTGGAAAACTAACAGACTTAAAAAAACTACTTAGCGAATTGTCTTACCAGTATAGGGTAACCATGCAGTGGATACCCTCTCACTGTGGAATACCAGGAAATGAAAAAGCAGACCAACTGGCTAAGGAAGGTGCTGCCGAAGACCAACCAGATATACCAATCACCTACCATCAGAAAAAAACAGATGATAAAGTCAATAAGAAAGCCACAAACACCAACACAAGATGACTATCACAATATGAACAGATCAGAACAAGTTATAATTCTACGTCTCAGAACAGGACACAACCGACTCCGCAGTCACATGTATACAAAGTTCAAGATTGGCAACACGGCCATGTGTACATGTGGACAGGCAGCACAGAGTGCCAAACATATACTTCAAGAGTGTTCTGAGCATGAAACGCTGAGGCAGACATATTGGCCAGAGGAAACAACACTGGAATCAAAACTCTATGGGACACTGTATGAACTACAAAAGACAGTGAGTTTTATTAAGGAGACAGAATTACAGATATAGACATGTTTCAAGGGAACGAAAGAAGAAGAAGAAGAACCAATGTATTCCAAACTGTTGATTCTGGATGTAGTCCAGAGAATGGAGATGCATGGCGCAACTGATGTATTTGCGCCAATGTTATGGCATATCCTACTTCGGCGGTAGTAAGACACCAAAATAATAGTAAATTGAAAGATGATGAAAATTTGATAAAATGGAAATAAATTTCGATTTATATCGATATTATGTCTTTACAGGTAACAATTTTCCAGGAATGTCAACCTGAATTCTTGCATGACCTAGTTCTTAAAATGAAAGCTTACATCTTTACACCTGGTGACCTCATTTGCCGGAGAGGTGAGGTAGCAAGAGAGATGTTTATCATAGCGGACGGTGTGGTTGAGATCATCAGGTAACTTACCTTAAACGTGGCTTTAACTTACCTTAAACGTGGCTTTAACTTACCTATAACTTACATTTAATTTTTTGCGCATGCGGTTGTGTCTGTGGGTCTCACCAATGGCTCACTAGACAAACCAACCATGCAACAGAAAACCTTAGTAGATGGCATGCCTTTATATTGAGGTTATCTTCTTATAGAAGCTTCATGGCACGTCATCTATACCATCCCGTAGTCGTAACCTTCGATAACAGTTACCATGTTGTTCCGACTGGCCGACGTTGTGCTTGAACTAGTTGCGGACACGGCGTGGGTGGGTGGGTGGAACAACAAAGAAACCTGTCGCAAGGACCAGAATTGTGCCCTGATGTCGACGTCTGTTTCGGTGGAATTGGACTCGAAACACCATCGAGTCGAGTGGCTGCTGGAACATAGGGCGGAGCACTTTTGGGAATGCCCCACGTGCTGTGAGATCAGTTTTCTAATTAAGAATCAAGATTACATTTAATTTACCTTTAACTTACATTGATCTAGCCTCTAACTTTACCTTGAACATACCATTAATCTACTTTTAATTTACCTTAAACTAACCTTTAACTTGTCTTAATCTTACCTCCGCGGTAGTTATCTCTGCTAAATATTTACTCCTATAACAGTTCTCCTTGGTTTTATTATTACTAAATCTTCACGTTGAAGGAAGAGGCTAAAAATGTAGATTGGATTAGTGATTATCTGAACAGAAACGGGTACACTCTGGGTATCCCCATAGAAGTACTGTCTCTTTCAGCAGATGACGAAGGGCAAGTATGTATGCTGATAGTTCCTGTAGGGCGTTGATTTTAGATGTTTCTAGTCCTGACCGTAAATCGTTTCCCTCTCTTATCTACTCGAACAAAGTTCATAAGTTTCATTCATCATGGTGTCCTCGTCCAAAACATGTGTACAAATAATGTACAAAAAGAAGGTCGTCCAAAAGATGTGTAAAAATAATGTACAAAAAGAAGGTCGTCCAAAAGATGTATAAAAATAATGTACAAAAAGAAGGTCGTCCAAAAGATGTGTAATAATAATGTACAAAAAGAAGGTCGTCCAAAAGATGTGTAAAAATAATGTACAAAAAGAAGGTCGTCCAAAAGATGTGTAAAAATAATGTACAAAAAGAAGGTCGTCCAAAAGATGTGTAAAAATAATGTACAAAAAGAAGGTCGTCCAAAAGATGTGTAAAAATAATGTACAAAAAGAAGGTCGTCCAAAAGATGTGTAAAAATAATGTACAAAAAGAAGGTCGTCCAAAAGATGTGTAAAAATAATGTACAAAAAGAAGGTCGTCCAAAAGAAACTACGCAGAACAAACAACAGAGAAAGCTCACTGTTGTACATAAGAAACACACAAGAACTAGTGCAACATACAACGAGGCGGCTCTACAGGAATATAAATGATTACTGCCCTATGTGCCATATTTGGCCTTTAGAGAGGATAACTAATATTTATTGGCAACGAGCAACTAGATAATGCCAACAACTTTGAATATCTCGAGGGAAAATCTTTGAATATCTCTTTGAATATCCCATTAACATCACAGAAGATTATTCAGCAGACATTATAGATTTGTAATGGCCCTACAAATAACATCACACATGAAAAATTACTTGTCACGAAATTGTCCCGTTCCGGAATGGGTTTTCTGATCCGCGAGGGGTGGTGAGCTACAATAACTAAATGCACACAGTAGAGATAACAGTGAAGAGAAATAATAATAATTACCCCTACGCAATAAATACATAAACAGTTTTTTAAACTCATATAAATAACCAAATGGTCGGAGGGTGTCCGACAAAGTGAAGGGTGCCGTAGTAACCGAACGAACAAATAGTAAAGCAAAATGAATGAAACTGGTTACTAAAAACACCTTGCCTATGAATAAAAATATATTTTAAAAAGTATATATAAAAAATATACAATAAAACTACACAGGACAAATCTCAACGTATCGGTCCAAATGGGACCTTTTTTCAAGAGATAAAAAAACTAATAAGCTCAGCAATAATAAACACAATAAATGACTGAAATTGTATCCAGCCATGTTTCTATGACGCAAAAGAGATTTGTCCTGTGTAGTGTTATTGTATGTTTTTTTATATATACTTTTTTATATATTTTTTATTCATAGGCAAGGTGTTTTAGTAACCAGTTTAATTCATTTTGCTTTACTATTTTGAAACTCACACACTCTTGTGATTGCTTAATTTTAGAAACTATAGTGGCCCTAAAAATGTTTCTCAATAACTTTTTTGAATAATTTATATTATTTCTTGAAATTATAAAAGGATGAAAGACTTGTTGTTTCCCTTGACCCTTGACTGACCGTGTAACTGACCACCCCTAGCGGATCAGACTCATTCTCGAGCAGGGCAATTTAGTCACAAGTACCAATTTTTTCAATGACGACATGTTTGCTTGACTTAGACAATGACATTCGCAATCGAAAAGAAATTAGCATTTGAAATGAAATGATATAGCAATGTTATAATTATATCATGGATAGAAACAGAGCCGGATTTAGACTTGATAGGTCCCTAAGCTATTTGAAATATGGGGTCCTAAGCTATTTGAGATATGGGGCCCTTTAATGATTAAGAATATATAGATAATGAAATAAAAACTGTGTTAGGGACCCGCCAAGTAAGTGGGGGCCCTAAGCTATAACTTGTTTAGTTTATAGGTAAATCCGGCACAAGACGAACAACCAACTTCTTCGGGCCCTTCCCTTCCTCTCTAGGGATTAACAATTAGTGATTATTGAACTGACTGCGGTGTACTCCAGGCATAAATATTAGAGCTCGTCCCGTTCAGCAAATAAATAAAAATCACAATACAGCAAAAGAATTCGAAACAGATCCGTTCAGATGGCACCCACTCGCCTCGCAACTTGAGTCAACATGTTTTCCTACTTTGACCACACCACATCCCTATAGAAAAATGGGATTTTAGTCAAGACTTCCAACGTATATATTCTCAACCTACTATAAACATTATATATCAATATACACATAGGTAACGGCAACGCACACTCTGGGCAGGTACGTAAATTCCTCGAGAACCACAAAAGTTTAACATTAGTACGTCTCAAGCGGCCTCAATACTATAATTACTAAACTAGAATTTACTTGTAAATATATATAATACATAAATAAGGTTTATAAATGTGATATTACTTATAAAGTGATATGCTCACGGTTGCTTTAGGGACACAAAATAATACTGGAGCGTCGAGGATTTATTAACAAAGAGGAAATTGCGAAATGGATGTATGCTTAGAGTTCCCGTGGTTCATTGATTATATATTTTCTTAGTCTTACCCGTCAATAGTTCCCTTCTATCGCCCCGTGCAATTCTACACTTATTTAATCTCTTTATAACAGACACATTTACCATGGCATCCACGTCCAACAGACGAATATATGGGACATTCACGTCCTGACTCGTCATCCAGCCTAATACATCTCTTAGTACAATGATTTTCATTGGCTACATTGTCGAAAGGAGCCAATACTACAGTATAAAACCAGCGGAGAGTAAGTTTGGCGATTTGCCCAACTCTGCCTCACGAAAATCCAAATCATTAGCACCAGTCATTTTCACATCCAGCTCACTGAAAGCTACAATTTCATATCCGCAGTGATAAACCTTACTGAAAACCTGTGTCATTAATCACCATCTTCTCTAACGGACCCCTCAATTAAAACTTAAAAACATGACCTTAGGGGTCGATTTCCTTGAATCTAATGGCCGACCTTGGTTATTTTTGCTATGCGACTATACTCATATAAATAGTGCCCAATCGAAAGCCCAACAATCAAAAACGTCACTAATTGGGTCCTAATTAGGCCAGCGAACAGGTCTTCTATACCGGCGATTGGTCAACGCAAAAAAACGACACATTGGAATGAGCTGCACACAACATAATTACGTGGCCATTTTGCAATTTAAAAATGGCACAACATTATGTGGGGAAATATAAAGAAAAATGCAGCGGCTCAACATTGGAGGCTAGTTAGAAATTTAAGGGCTTTCCTGGGCTGTTCAATGACATTTAGAGCCAACAAAGGGTGTTTCAGTCACCTACTAACTCACAGACAACGTCATATCTCTTTCTGAATTTCATAAAGTTGATGTAACAAATCATCATCATAATCATCATCATGTGATGGACACACAACAACAATACGACCAGCAATGCTAGGAAACCCACTGGTAAACGAAAGAGAGGACGATTAAAAAAAACAACTCACAGTGAAAAAGGAGATACAAGGAATGAAATGGTAAATTTAAGTTGAGTCATTAACAAGCGTCATTGCACACGATTTCCCGTAAGTGCTGACTTTGCACACGGTTTCCCGTAAGTGTTGACTTTGCACACGGTTTCCCCATAAGTGCTGACTTTGCACACGGTTTCCCGTAAGTGCTGACTTTGCACACGGTTTCCCGTAAGTGCTGACTTTGCATACGGTTTCCCGTAAGTGCTGACATTGCACATAGTTTCCTGTAAGTTCTCACATAGCACATGGTTTCCTGTATGTTCTCACATAGCACATGGTTTCCTGTAAGTTCTCACATAGCACACGGTTGTGCAACTTTATAGGCAATGCGTGACTGACTTTCACTTGGTCTGTAGCTTTAGCGCCATTCCTCGATCTTTCCATAGCATGAGCACTGGTACTCTACTACCTGGTAACTGGTTGAAAAATTATATTTTTTCTATTTCAAACCACGAATAACGAATGAACTCCAAAAACGGATCTGTTGGTCGGCGGGAGAATGACTTTTCATTACACTAAAGCGGCTCCCAGAGTTTGGGAACTATAAAAGATTGAAGTAAAGTGTCTCAACACAGTTATAACGCAGTCATAAAGTCAGGCTGGTGAATGTCCCAGATTAGAAACCCTAGCCAACACAAAATCTGTCAAATATCTCAACATTGTTGAGATGTTGGGTTGAATTAATGTGTAACCACACATATAAATCGAAATTAAAATAGGGGACACAGTCATGAAAGTTTGAGAGCAATTGATCTAGATTTTAGAACATAAATACGTCTGGGCGAAGAGTCACCACACACACTCGTGCCTGGAGACAGATAGGGAGGCTGTCACAGGCTAGGGTAGCCCACCCGATTTGTCAAGACATGCCGAAATCGTATGTGCTAGGCCTACAAGGCGCATAACGGTGGCACAACGTAATCACGATCCCGTCGGAAATCACACGGATATCTGTGCTGGTTACAATGGAGCGAACGCTAAACAAACAAACAAACAAACAAACAAACAAACAAACAAACAAACAAACAAACAAACAAACAGAACATAAATATTGAAGTCAGTAAGCTGTTATGCATAAATTACTTCACCAATTTCTTGTCAAATTTTGTAACCCTTTCTCCATGTCAACAACTTCTCAAGAATTCAGGGACCACCTCTGCTTAATTATGTTCAAACAAAATTGGCCCCACTATCTTAAAATATATTTATTAACCGAAACAATACGTTAAGTAACAACATAACTTATTTCTAACGATTAGACAACAATGTTTCTAATTCAAAGTTTGGTGCATAAAAAGGTATCGTTGACATCAACTTTTATCAATCCACCCCCTCCCCCTTGTCAACAAGTGTCAAACTTTTTCAAATCCCCCCCCCCCCCAATTGTATGGACAACCCTTGTTCTAATCCACACTAATCCATGGATACATTTGATATGTTTCACAGTGAGTCCGGGGTTATGCTCAAAAGAATGGGAGCTGGCGACTTCTTTGGGGAGATTGGAATCTTGAATCTTGACGGAGGCATCAACAGGTATGTGATCTTGTATGTGATCTTGTGTTCTTGTATGTGATCTTGTGGTCTTGTATGTGATCTTGTTTGTGATCGTATATGTGATCTTGTGATCTTGTATGTGATCCTGTGATCTTGTATGTGATCTTATATGTGATCTTGTGATCTTGTATGTGATCTTGTGATCTTATATGTGATCTTATATGTGATATTGTGATCTTGTATGTGATCTTGTGTTCGTGTATGTGAGCTTGTGATCTTGTATGTGATCTTGTATGTGACCTTATATGTCATCTTGTGATCTTGTATGTGATCTTGTATGTGATCTTGTATGTGATCTTGCATGTCATCTTGTGATCTTGTATGTCAATTCTTGTATGTGATCAACAAGTATGGGAGTCCACCGTCGCCCATGTGTTTATGGGGCCATGTGAGGGGTGTAAAGATAGAAGCACTGTTTACCTTCTATGCATGTCGCAAGAGGCGACTAAGAATGTTATGAAGTTGAGTTGGCTGTCCCATCCCATATAGGATCAAATTGACCCACAGCCATTCTAAAGTCGGATGTGTAAGGCCGAAAAGCGCAGATATCGCAGCAATGCTGTAAACCATGACACGGTGCATTTCGTACTCCGGACTGTATCCTGCTAATCTTAAAGAGTTTGAGAACGAACGCAGAAGAAAAAGATATCGTGTAATGATCATATCGAAAGACTGCAGGTAAATGGTTCGGCCATCTTATGAGAGTTAACCATAACCAAATTAACGTCTACCTCATCTTCTCCTACGGTCGCTCTCTGATAACCTGCACGAAAGTTCCAAGTGATTTCCACCGGGGAGCGTGAGGTACGTTGAGTTATGGGTTTACAACGTCGTGAACCCCTCGTCCGGGGAGCGTGAGGTACGTTGAGTTGTGGGTTTACAACGTCGTGAACCCCTCGTCCGGGGAGCGTGCGGTACGTTGAGTTGTGGGTTTACAACGTCGTGAACCCCACGTCCGGGGAGCGTGAGGTACATTGAGTTATGGGTTTGCAACGTCGTGAACCCCTCGTCCGGGGAGCGTGAGGTACGTTGAGTTATGGGTTTACAACGTCGTGAACCCTTCGTCCGGGGAGCGTGAGGTACATTGAGTTATGGGTTTATAACGTCGTGAACCCCTCGTCCGTGGAGCGTGAGGTACATTGAGATATGGGTTTACAACGTCGTGAACCCCTCGTCCGGGGAGTGTGTGGTACGTTGAGTTATGGGTTTACAACGTCGTGAACCCTTCGTCCGGGGAGCGTGAGGTACATTGAGTTATGGGTTTACAAAGTCGTGAACCCCTCGTCCGGGGAGCGTGAGGTACGTTGAGTTGTGGGTTTACAACGTCGTGAACCCCTCGTCCGGGGAGCGTGAGGTACGTTGAGTTGTGGGTTTATAACGTCGTGAACCCCTCGTCCGCGGAGCGTGAGGTACGTTTAGTTGTGGGTTTATAACGTCGTGAACCCCTCGTCCGAGAAGCGTGAGGTACGTTGAGTTGTGAATTTATAACGTCGTGAACCTCTCGTCCACGTTTGAGTCTCTATGCACGTTTAGGAGCTCTTAGGATTAGAGGCAGGTTCTCAAACTGAACAAATCTTGTCCCATTTAGCGTATTGTGCCTGTGTCCACCGGGTACTGAACTTTTTATCTCCGCGAGCATGATTCCGGTAGAGTTTAGTCTGGCTGGGAAAACCGGAGACTAGAGGCATGACTCGAGCTGACCAAACTTTTAGCTACGATTACCTTGTAACGTTTTTTCCGTTCTATTTGTGCGTGGTGCTGTTCTCTAAAGTCGTGTATAATGTAATAATGTAATGTAATACTAAGTGAAATGTAACAACAATAGTACTTATGTAGAACACTGGTTTTTAGAAAGTTCCACTTGAACTGAACAAAAAGAACTGTCTACTTTCAAAGAACACAAATTTTAGAACGTTCGTCTGATACTAACGATTTGTTCTCTAGATATGAGAAGAAGAAATATGCATGAAGGACTCCCAGGTCAGTAGCATCACTGGCTCTTGATCTTTACATCAAGAATACTCTCTATGATACTCAATCGCTTGATGACAACCGTATCAGACGCTCCAATATCACTTCTGAATCATGCGCCTGTCATATTTTCGTAGGCATGATGACATTGTCATTAAACTAGCTGACAAGGCTGGTGCCATAGTTGTGTGGCGTAAAGATCTTTACCTACAGGAGAGCCATAAACAACTATCTAACCACTCATTTTACACAGCACGTACCTCTGATTCGTACCTAGACACGTAACTGTGCCTAACAATAAGGTGGTTAAAAATGCCGTTAAAACTCTTATCCGCAGTAACAACCTCCCTTCTAGTTCTGAGGCTCTTTGTATCGGTGAAAGATGTTTAGGCATATCATATTCTGCCCAAAATTCATAGTTCTCTGAGCATATCAGCGTCACCTCAATTGAATGATCCTACTGATTATGTATTTCTCATTGGCTGGTGACCAAAATTCTTCACATATTAACACATAGTCATTATCGTCAGCCAAAATAAGTGACGCTGCTCGGTATATGCAATACTGTTACGGATAAGAACGGGAATATCCATTAACTTATATATATACAGGAGTGTAGCACGAATCAAATACAGAGGCGGATATTACTATATATAGAACAGCAGGGTTTTCACATGTTGAACCAATTCTCACAGAAAGCAAGTCCTTCTCTGGAAAGGTTTTGTGCGCTGATCTCATGCCGCGTCATCTTATCTTGGTATTTGTTTTTTCCTCGTGTTTTTCATTTGCTGGAGACACTGAGTATTGACAAAACCAAAATAATTCACAAATTCGGTTCAGATAAGTGACGCCGTGTTTGACCAGCACGCAGGACCATATTCAGGAGAAGGACGGTAAATATTGTGCGTGAAATTCCGGCTATTTTTAGAAACAGCCACCTAATTCTGTGACGTCAATGATTTGTTTTGCTTTGGATATCTATTGCTTCTTCCTCTTCTGCTTTCGCTCTCAAACTCCTGCAGATTAGCAGAATGTAGTCAGGGGAGCTGAATGTGTTGAGTCATGGTTTACAGCTATTCTGGGATATCTACTTCTTTCGGACCGACACATCCGATTACAGCTCGACTTCTGAATAATTTTAAGCCTATATGGAACAATAAACACCACTCTATAACCTCCTTAGTCGCTTCTTACGAGATTCATGAAGTAAAAACAGTATTACTATTGGTTGCTCCCCTCTCGGACCCTGAAAAGAATGCAGGCGATGTATATCTACAATACCATGTAATATCTCAACCGTTAAACCCTAACTATTCGCCGAACACAGATATGTCGGGCTATTGGCGCAAATAAAACGGCGACACAATTCATTCCTTTCTCTGGACTACATCCTGCTGGAAATCTAGTAGTCCTGCTACAAAAAAGATCCAGCGGGAGTTTGAGAATGAACGCTGAAGAAGAAAAAGAAAACCGTAACTACAAGACCATGTAATATCGGAACCATTCAACCGTAACTACAAGACCATGTAATATCTGAACCATTCAACCATAACTTTCGCCAGTAGAACGCGTAACAACAAAATTCAACAAAGCCTTCAGATAATGTTTCCGACTATTCCAGTGCATTTCACTGGTCGTCATTGGCAAGCATCACCGTGACGACACAAAGTATATAAACAGCGACCCACGCAAATTGCATTACTAATCAAAACATCACATCAGAAGTCTGAATCTGCTCTGTTTTTTTAGGTCTTTTATTAGGTCACATTCTGTTGTTAGGTCTTTTATTAGGTCAGATTCTGTTGTTAGATCTTTTATTAGGTCAGATTCTGTTCTTAGGTCTTTTATTAGGTCAGATTCTGTTGTTGGGTCTTTTATTAGGTCACATTCTGTTATTAGGTCTTTTATTAGGTCAGATTCTGTTGATGGGTCATTTATTAGGTCAGATTCTGTTGTTATGTCTTTTATTAGGTCAGATTCTGTTGTTTGGTATTTTATTAGGTAACATTCTGTTGTTAGGTCGTTTTTTGCAATTTGGCGGGACTAAACCATGGCAACGAACAAAATTACATCATTCTGTTACCAGACACGCCTGCCTGATATTGATTTGGTAGACTCGTGACTTATTCTTTCGGATAATATAACTTTTATTTTGGAAGGCCACTGTATTTTTATGCGACCCAGTGGCTTCTATTACATATTATATGGAACGGAAGGCGTCAGATTGTTCCATATATTACATCCAACAAAGGGTACATATTATAATTATATTTTTAAAGCGTGTACCTCATACTAGAAGAAATAATTATATGTGTATTGTTAATTCTTTTCTTATTTGCGTATGCCATTGATAATACAATATATTGGTATGTAGATTAAATGTATGTTTTGTTTTTTGGTTTCCATGATCTTGCACCAATTTTGAAACACACATCTATTCCTATTGAAAACAAAAGGCAAATTATAAATTCAATCTTCATACCAGCATTGTGTTATCCGTCTCAGACATGGACAATAACTAAAAGAAAAAGAGAGAAAGTACCTATTGTCTATTGTCTTTCCCCAGGTGAATGATTGTTGATCGCATTCACACTTGCGGTTAAGCGTAGGGGTGGTATCTTAAGCTGTCGTTTCAAGGCCAGATGAGTCGCCGAGGTTGTATTTAGTCCATGTTTGTTCAAGGTTATCTTGATGTTTTCTATCCACCGTTTTCTTGGTCTACCTTTGGCTTTACGCCCGGATATTCTTGTATTATATGCTCTTATTGGTATTTGGTTTGTCTTCATTCTCATAAGGTGACCGAACCATTTTACTTGCTGTCTCTCAATATGTTCGATACATGATATTATACCAACTATTTTCCTAATTTCTTCATTTCTTATTTTATCTAGTTTGGTAACCATTGCAGCTTTCCTCAGACACGTCATTTCACATGTGACAATTTTTCTTTGCTGCGAAGCTGTTAAAGACCATGTTTGACATAGAGAAGGTGTAAGTGTGTGAAATTAGATGTCTAGGAAAAGCAGCAAACAGAACAAGAAGAGATTACTTGAGAAATGAAGAGATTAAAATTACTGTTGGAAAAATGTCGGTGATCAAATATATTGAGATCCTCCGAAGACGGATGTGTCGGGCCATTGGCGCAAATAAAACGGCGACACAACGTATTTCCATTCTCTGGACTACATCCTTCTGGAAATATAATAGGACCATGGTGCTGCTACAAGAGATATCCAGTGGGAGTTTGAGAATGAACGCCGAAGACGGAGAAGAAAAATATATCGAAAAACAGAGACTGAATCCGTTAGGTCACTTAATAAGAAAGAACACTTATTGGCCAGCGGCAATAGTACACAACTTAAAAATGGACATCACACGATACATGTAAATTCAAGTAGGTAGCAAGAGGTTAAATTAAAAATTCTTGAGACTAACGGAAATTTAACCAGGTCGTTCTAACGGCACCGAATTGCTTTGCAACTCGAGTAAACGAGTTTTTCCGTACTTAACTAACCGCATCTTCAATAAAAGATGCGATTTTGTCAGGACATTTAAACTGTGTACTCAAGTCACTTACAACGAACCAATCGAGATAAGGACCATTACAACAGCAAAGAACATCCGTATAATTATTGAAGTAACACAAACATACAACATCCGTATTCGTACTACAAGGACCAATAAGTCTTCTTGTAAACATAAATAACATAGAGGTCATTGGTCCATTCTTGAGTACACAGTTTGAAACAGCAAAATAAAAATGCAGTTCCAATGTTTATCATGCTCTCTGTTTAAGATCTAGAACTAAGATTTGAAACTCTACACAAATTATAGAACAATTACACTGATCAATCATGCCTGCAAGATACTTCTCAAAATAACCATGACATAAATGGAACAACATATGAACAGAGAACAAAATATAGTTCCGGGAGGTTTTAGAAAGAACGGACGTACTATGGATCAGAACTTCAACATCAGAAATATAATAGAGAAGAGCAGAGAGTTCAATGCAGACATATACACCAGTTTCCTAGACTATTCAACGGTTATTGACAGCGTAACACGCACAAATTATGGAGCATAATAAAAGCTTGGACTTTTCACATCCGCACATATCGTTCGTATAAAATGCTCTGAAATGGTAAACAGGCTTCTGAAAGCTTCGAGGGAGAAACATATGATTGGTTTGAGATCCACGTTGGAGTCAGACATTTATGCATCCTCTCATCTCACCTGTTCTTCTTCTTCTTTGCTCGTTCTCAAACTCCTGCAGATTAGCAGGAAGTAGTCCGGAGAACGGAATGCGTTGTGTCATGGTTTACAGCATTGCTGCGATATCTGCGCAATTCAGCCTGACACATCCGATTTCAGCATGTAGATCTCTCACCTGTTCAATACGTATTCAGAAAATACCATAAGAAATGTACGAGAAAACCCACATTAGGAACAGTTTCAACCACTTAACATCGGGGGAGGGGGAATGAAATTCCGGAAACTAAGTATATAGATGACACCATCTTAATATCAAGGGGCCCTACAGGTTTATATAACACGTGGCTATTTCAGTTAAACATAATAGCGAAATTCCAAATCTTTTCCTTAATGCAAAAAAAGAAATCATAATGCATTTTAACAGAAAAAAAACTCAAACCTACAATAGTCATTGATAAAGAACAACTAGAAAATGTCAGCAACTCTCGGGTTGCAAAATCTCGAGTCAACCATCAACACCACAAGAAATTGCTCAGCAAAGAGCAGAAACATATTGGCAACCAATCTACAAAAAACATCACAAATGAAAATTCTATGGCAAGGGGCAAACAGAGAAACAAAATTACAACTATTAAGACGCTATATTTTTCCAGTGACAATATATAGTTGTCAGATGTGTGCAATGATATCCGCAATGAACAAGAAAATATCGATATTCTAAATAAAATGTTAAAGGGAGGTCACAAGAATACTTAAGACGTTAGGACGAACCAACGCAGACGTACGGAAAGACATGAACACAGAAGAAGAATTGCTAATCAAAACTATCCACACCAAAAAAATCAAGCTTTCATATTTCGAACATATAAAAAGTCATAATGGTATAGAAAGATTAATCATGGAGAGAAAAGCTCCAAGAAAGAGAACAAGAGATGGACCAAGACTACGATGTACACATGGTATCGAAGACTTTCTGAACATGACACTTCAAGAGTCTAGCCAGCTTGCACAGAACAGAAAGGATTACATAGTGGCAGTGAGGACAATGTTCTGTGAAGGAAACATGACTTAGATATATCTTCACCGATTCCACCGAGGTTCCATTAGCTTTGTAATCTTCTTCAATTGTTTCACTCCAAATGCTTTTTTTTCGTTCACCTTTCCTGGTTCCCAGTTGGGGTTTCAATCCAGAGGATGCCTTGCAATGTTCTAAGATCTCTGTTGAGAATGCGTCCTATCCATCTATTTCGAATTTTCGATCGTTATCCCAACTGGCCCATTGTCTGTTCTCTTCCACAGATCCTCGTTTGATATCACTTTCGATCATCTGATAGGAAACAGACATCTAAAGATCAGTAGTTTGATGCGATGTTATGAGGTCACACGCCATGTTTCAGAGCCATAGACTTTCTACCGCTCTCCAAACCTATTTACATCTCTCTTGTAAAGCTATATATGTCTCTCATTCTACATCATTCTATACCAGGGTTTCCAAAAATGTTCAAATTTTTAACTAAATTTCACACATTTTTTTTTCATTTTTAAATGTGATTTCCATAAAAAGTATGTTCTGGTCATTAATTTATTTTTGGTCTATTATAAAATGTATTGAAAGTTAGAAATACGTTTGACTATTTTTGCAATGTTTTACCTGAACCTTGACTATAATCACTGTAAACTATTATATCGCAACAATGTTCTATTCTTTACTAATTTGTCTTTACATTTTTTCTACATAAAAAAGTAATATCCCTTTTCGTTATCATTGATTTGGTTCTGCAACATTTATTCATTAAATCAGGTTTCTGTGCCACATTAAGAGATTCCCCCTTCCTCAGGTGTGCATAAGCCACTTGCAAGAATTGGTCTCTATTCTTGGATCTATTCTGTCTTATTCCATGTGATTCTCATTCGTGTCACAGTCGTCAACTGTCCTCAATGTGTTTCGGGGTTTTTCGTCATGTGGAATATTGTGCTGTGTACTATGCTAGCCAACAGTATCAGGATGTCATGAGAAGATCATTGTTATGTCATAGTTACAGTATCAGGATGTCATGAGAGGAGAGCGCGTTATGTCATAGTTACAGTATCAGGATGTCATGAGAGGAGAGCGCGTTATATTATGGTTACAGTATCAGGATGTTATGAGAGGAGAATGAGTTATGTCATAGTTACAGTATCAGGATGTCATGAGAAGAGAGCGCAAAATGTCATAGTTACAGTACCAGGATGTCATGAGAAGAGAGCGCGTTATGTCATGGATACAGCCAATGAATACCACAAATCAAGGCTCAATCAACTGATGCCAGCCGTTGTAAGGCTCTATTATATTCTTCTTTTGGGTTCATATAGGCCAGACGTGTGATCCCAGACGTAACCGACACAACGTGATCTGAATTTGTGCCACTGATCTTGGAAACATAAGAAAAACATTTTCACCTTCTCTCAACGGTGATCCCTTTTTACAAAATTTGCTCTCCTCCAATTACTTACATGTGTTTTCTTAGCATTTCGTTAGTGGTCTTGCGCGATGATTCCAAGCATTGTTATCTTGGCTGATTCGACTTTTTCTTCCTTTCCATTATCTATCACAACATGACCATCAGCCAAGATAAGTGACGGTATTTTAGATCTGTTCAAATGACCAAATTAGAAAATGGATTCATGTGATATTGTGAGAATCGCTGATGCTAACATTGTCCGTGTTAATGTAATGGTTACCATAACTATCCTACAGAAAACATTTGAGGATGGAAGAAGAAGAAGATAATAATAGAAAGTATGGATTAGTAATACTAAAGACTGGACATGATTACGAATCTCCATACTTAAACAAAAAACGCAAAACAGAGATGCATGAATTGATTGTTGTATTGGTGTTTCCAGAGTGGCAACCCTCCGATCATGAACGGTTATGGGTTTCATAATGATGATGATGGATGGCTACCGTTATCAAAACAGGGACAGACATACATTTCCTTATAGCAACACAAAAACACGCGCGCACACATAAGCGCACAGCGTATTAATGCAAACTGACACAGCAATACAGTAACGCCTTTTTCCAAAATGGAATTGCAAAGATCTTTCGGGTCATTTGCATTATCCGGGCGTAAAGTTGCATTTACCGCGTATTTGTAAGGCCGTTCTGATCTTTATGCATGCGTTGTTTATGAACGTGCTTTCTCGGTTTGTTTATCTTATCTGCTTGCACAAATGTGCGCATTTTTGCTCTCCACTGTTTATGTTATGGCTACCAAACGCGATGGATAGCTCAGACTGTGTGTTAACATTCATTTATGTTATGTAAAATAAAGATTATCTGCTCCATTTGTTTTGATCTTGTTTTTTTTCTTCTTGATCGTTCGCTCATATAACCACATTGATCTCTCTTATAAAGTCACGGCCGGTCTCAAGCTTGTTGCATCGCAATCTAATTCACAACATCAACCACAATATCTTTTAATTATCTAGAAAATCTACATTAGTACTACAATTATCTAAAAAATCTACATTAGTACTACAAATTATCTAAAATATCTACATTAGTATTACAATTATCTAAAAAATCTACATTAGTACTACAATTATCTAAAAAATCTACATTAGTACTACAATTATCTAAAAATCTACATTAGTACTGCAATGGATACCAGCTCCCTATGTAATCTCCGGTAACGAAAAAGCAGATGAAGTGACAAAAACAGGAGGCAATTTCCTTCCCTTCCGCGCCACTGAAAGCTTATAGTGAAGTAAAACAAAAACAGTCTATGCAACTTCAGTGGGGAGAACAAAAGCAAGACAACAATAACAAACTGTAATGAGAAATGAGCATGTCATGATATTTTAACTGAGAACGAACCACGGACGTCTAAAAGTATTCTTACAACAAATCAATACCGGCGACTCTGCAGACTGCATCTGCGGAGGGAGCAGCAGCACAAGACAGTAGAACACATACTACAGAATTGTTCCATTTTCACTGTTCACAGAACAACGTGAGCTACTCTGCAAAACCCTTGGTGGGGAACGCAAGAAGACCTAAATCAAACCGTTCTATACAGGGACCAATATTGGACTAGATGTTTAACAATTGATCGAAGAGGATGTGTTGCATAAACGAGTCATCAGTTGTTGTGCAGTATCAGGAACCCAAGATGACCTAAAACAACAATTCTATAGCCTACGTGAACAACATTGGACTAAGTGTTTAGCAATTGATCGCAGAAGAAGAAGAAATAAACATTTTTCCTTGAGGTTGCACCAGGAGGGCCACAAATCTTCTCTAATGCATTCATGAAGACGTCAGTCCTGACACATGTATTCTCTCCTGCATTCATGAAGACGTCAGTCCTGAAACATTTATTCTCTACTTCATCCATGAAGACGTCAGTCCTGACACATGTATTCTCTACTTCATTCATGAAGACGTCAGTCCTGACACATGTATTCTCTACTTCATTCATGAAGAAGTCAGTCCTGACACATGTATTCTCTACTTCATTCATGAAGACGTCTGTCCTGACACATGTATTATCTACTTCATTCATGAAGACGTCTGTCGTGACACATGTATTATCTACTTCATTCATGAAGACGTCTGTCCTGACACATGTATTATCTACTTCATTCATGAAGACGTCAGTCCTGACACATGTATTCTCTACTTCATTCATGAAGACGTCAGTCCTGACACATTTATTCTCTACTTCATTCATGAAGTCGTCAGTCCTGACACATTTATTCTCTACTTCATTCATGAAGACGTCAATCCTGGCACATGTATTCTCTACTTCATTCATGAAGACGTCAGTCCTGACACATGTATTCTCTACTTCATTCATGAAGACGTCAGTCCTGACACATGAATTCTCTACTGCATTCATGAAGACGTCAATCCTGACACATGTATTCTCTACTTCATTCATGAAGACGTCTGTCCTGACACATGTATTATCTATTTCATTCATGAAGACATCAGTCCTGACACATGTATTATCTACTTCATTCATGAAGACGTCTGTCCTGACACATGTATTCTCTACTTCATTCATGAAGACGTCAGTCCTGACACATTTATTCTCTACTTCATTCATGAAGTCGTCAGTCCTGACACATTTATTCTCTACTTCATCCTTGAAGACGTCAGTCCTGACACATGTATTCTCTACTTCATTCATGAAGACGTCAATCCTGGCACATGTATTCTCTACTTCATTCATGAAGACGTCAGTCCTGACACATGTATTCTCTACTTCATCCTTGAAGACGTCAGTCCTGACACATGTATTCTCTACTTCATTCATGAAGACGTCAGTCCTGACACATGTATTCTCTACTTCATCCATGAAGACGTCAGTCCTGACACATGTATTCTCTACTTCATTCATGAAGACGTCAGTCCTGACACATTTATTCTCTACTTCATTCATGAAGACGTCAGTCCTGACACATGTATTCTCTACTTCATCCATGAAGACGTCAGTCCTGACACATGTATTCTCTACTTCATTCATGAAGACGTCAGTCCTGACACATGTATTCTCTACTTAATTCTTGAAGACGTCAGTCCTGACACATGTATTCTCTACTTCATCCATGAAGACGTCAGTCCTGACACATGTATTCTCTACTTCATCCTTGAAGACGTCAGTCCTGACACATGTATTCTCTACTTCATTCATGAAGACGTTAATCCTGGCACATGTATTCTCTACTTCATTCATGAAGACGTCAGTCCTGACACATGTATTCTCTACTTCATCCTTGAAGACGTCAGTCCTGACACATGTATTCTCTACTTCATTCATGAAGACGTCAGTCCTGACACATGTATTCTCTACTTCATTCATGAAGACGTCTGTCCTGAAACATGTATTCTCTACTTCATCCATGAAGACGTCAGTCCTGACACATGTATTCTCTACTTCATTCATGAAGACGTCAGTCCTGACACATGTATTCTCTACTTCATTCATGAAGACGTCTGTCCTGACACATGTATTCTCTACTTCATTCATGAAGACGTCAGTCCTGACACATGTATTCTCTACTTCATCCATGAAGACGTCAGTCCTGAAACATGTATTCTCTACTTCATTCATGAAGACGTCTGTCCTGACACATGTATTCTCTACTTCATCCATGAAGACGTCAGTCCTGACACATGTATTCGCACATGCACTACATCCGGTTGGAAAATTAGTGTGACCATAAAAGCTTATGATGTCTGACACTAAAGGGGCGCAAAAACAACACAAGGAGGGTTTACTTCATTGTATTCAGATTTTCCTACATGTGTCGGGGATCTGAATGGCGTAATGGTTAAACCGTTTCCTTTCTGCTCAAGAGGTTGCGGGTTTTTTTTCGAAGATCTCTGAGGATTATTGCTTAGATATGCGGAGTTACGTGCTGTAAATGATACTTTCAGCATGTGGTGTGCCGCATTAATGAAAGTTATGTAGTATATATACAATAATCTAATACAATGAAGTCAACCTCTACCCATTTACACCCTTTTCCTTTCTGTACCCCGCCTCTCTCAAAGAAGAGGCACGACACCTACAATGAGTACCACTCATACCACGTAACTCTGTAGCTTCAATCAATAATCTACAGATCTCGGGGGAAATAACAATTGTAAACATCTCCTCGCGATCAGTAATCGAAACCGCGACCATTTGGACAATATTCCCTCTAACGTGCTCACGAAATGTACAATAAGTGCAGAAAATGTACGAGAGGAGAATGTCAAATAATTAATCGCACAAAAATGTACGAGTGGTGAATGTACAATAAGCGCACAAAATGTACGAGTGGCGAATGTACAATAAGCGCACAAAATGTACGAGTGGAGAATGAGCTATCCCTTATCACTAGAATCTTTCAAACGGAAATATTCACTGCTCAGACATCTTCAAATGTGCTCACATGAGAAGAACATTAGAGGGAATATTAGTCTTGAGCACAAGAATTAACCACGTTACCAGGGATATAGTAAACTACCACTTACCATGCTTGTTAAGACGGGCAACCATGGCCGTGGATACGTCTCCAGGAAGGGAAGATTTTCCCTTTAAAAAAAAAATTGCATTCGCCTATTGTCTTGTGAAATCCTTCATTTTGATAAAATATGTTATCTTTTCCTCGGAAACTAATAAGAAGGGAAAAAATGGGGGGGGGGGGGGGGTGGGTGTTATCCGAATTGTGGCTAAATTCCTAATATTAAAATCGTGTTCTTCTTTCCTAAGAACTGGAGGAGGGAGGGGTGTTCTATCATTAAAACCCTCTCGTTATCAAAGGGATGGGAGAAAATACAAATTTTAACATCTGGCTAACCATCCAAACCTCATGATATCCCCGAGTTAACCATCCCAAACCTCATGATATCCTCGAGTTAACCATCCCAAACCTCATGATATCTCCGGGTTAACCATCCCAAACCTCATGATATCCCCGGGTTAACCATCCCGAACCTCATGATATCCTCGAGTTAACCATCCCAAACCTCATGATATCCCCGAGTTAACCATCCCAAAACGCATGATATCCCCGAGTTAACCATCCCAAAACGCATGATATCCCCGGATTAACCATCCCAAACCTCATGATATCCCCGGGTAAACCATCGCGAACCTCATGATATCCCCGGATTAACCATCCCAAACCTCATGATATCCTCGAGTTAACCATCCCAAACCTCATGATATCCCCGGATTAACCATCCCAAACCTCATGATATCCCCGAGTTAACCATCCCAAACCTCATGATATCCCCGAGTCAACCATGCCAAACCTCATGATATCCCTGGGTGAACCACCCCAAACCTCATGATATCCCCGGATTAACCATCCCAAACCTCATGATATCCCCGGGTTAACCATCCCAAATCTCATGATATCCCCCGGATTAACCATCCCAAACCTCATGATATCCCCGGGTTAACCATCCTAAACCTCATGATATCCCCGGGTTAACCATCCCAAACCTCATGATATCCCCGAGTTAACCATCCCAAACCTCATGATATCCCCGGGTTAACCATCCCAAACCTCATGATTTCCATTGTGATGAAGCATGTTCTCTTCTTCGTCTTCTTCAGCATTCACTCACTGGATCATAAACACTGGATCATAAACACTGGATCATAAACACTGGATCATAAACACTTGATCATAAACACTGGATCATAAACACTAGATCATAAACACTAGAGCATAAACACTGGATCATAAACACTGGATCATAAACACTGGATCATAAACACTGGATCATAAACACTGGATCATAAACACTGGATCATAAACACTGGATCTCTCTTGAAGCAGGACAATGGCCCTATTAAATTTCCATCAGGATGTAGTCCAAGGACTGGAAGCCGCGTAGCAAAGTGGTTAGAACACTGGCTTCGCATATGAATGGTCCTGCGTTCATTCCTCATTTGAGGCGAAATATGTCCTTTCATATCACAACGGCTCCTGTGTCGACCCAGCCATAATTGGGTACCGAATCAGTCTGGGAAGTAAAGAATGCGAGTGAGATATGGCTCCCGCCCTTGTGTAACAGTGCCACTGAAATGTCACATCGTTAACATCTCACACCCCTACGGCGTTAATAAATGTTATGTGTTGACTTAAATTGTTTTACATCTGGAATTGATAAAAATTCTGGTAACCGTCACTATCAATCAGAATGTCAAACATAATATTGCCATATTGGACATTATGTGGCTACATATCTCGGATATAGTCATTTTAAATTCTACTGTACATGATTTTATTTTTAGTAGGTGGGCTTTTTTTTGTGGTCATCTTTTTTAAGAATATATCTACATTGCCACATTTTCTTGTTTAATTTTGGTCATAAATTGTGTAGCAGGTCTTTTTTTTTAATTTATTATTATTTTTTTATATTGACTACCACTAAATACTTGGTTTATTTTACTGAAGTGTAACATTTTTAAAGCCCACTGTGAATATGACCTGCGACAACACGGACATGCGGCATTGGTCACACAAACCTCCTTCATCTTCGTAATAGGAACATGCAATCTTGATATAGTACTCTGAACTCTGCTTATTGTACTCCTGTATAAATGTGTAGAATGAAGAGGCTACCTATCTGCTAAACCGTTTATTGCCTTTCAGAGTCAGGGGTAGAAAAGTTTTCTGGATAAGACCCTTTTCTGTGCTGAGGATATTGTGGACTTTGTCGCCTCTTTTATTTCGGTGGTACATCGTTTTCGAGGTCGGTCTCTAGGTCTGCCTTCACTGTATCTGTGTAGCATAGCTTGCTGCGGTATGCTGTCTGGTGGTAGTCTGCTGGTGTGTGCAAACCATTTGTTCTGTTGGCTCTTAATATACTCCAAGATTGGGGCGGTGCCGGTTCTTTGTCTAATGTTCTCATTTCTCACTCTCCCATTAGCGATATTCCTAGGATTCTGTGTAAGCATGCCATTTCAGCTGTCACTAGTTTACGTTTGTCTTGTATTGTCGTCCATGTTTGTCATTGGTAGAACAGCTGTTTCATAATAATCACTTTGAATAGTGTTATTTTGGTTTTTAAATCTATATTTTTCATTTACCTTGTGGTAGTTCCGGGTTTATGACTGTGGGTGACGAAGACCAACTCCCACACCTGTCTCTGAGAAAGTGCCGAGATAATCTACCTGACATTTAAAGGACTAACTTGGAGTTGCAGCATTATGGTCATTAAGAAATCTAAGGGAACTCTGTTATAAGCATCTTCCAGGTCTATTGCAGCCGCGTATGTCTCCATTCGTTCGTCAAAACTTTCGAACACATCTTGCGCGAATACGGCGACGTTGTGCCAAGTCTGCTTACCTGGACGATAGCCTCCCAAAGTTGAGGGCAGCCTTTTATTCCTCTCTAGATGTAGGAACAATGTCCATGCAGCAATCTTTTCTAACAACTTGCCGGTCGTATTCTGCATGGTTATGAGTCTGAAACCCTGTATCATCGCATGACTCTTGCCAGGCTTGGGTAGTGGGATTAAATAACTATGCAACCAGTCTTCTTCTACTATGCCAATCACTAGGTTCTTGTTAAACAACATTGCCAGCTCCTTAAGGTCCTCGTCGACCTGCCTCTGAGATCGTCTTACCTAATGCCATCAGGTCCTGGCGCTGTGTTTCTTGATCTTTTCAGTGCGGCTGTTATATCTTCAAGAGTAATTGCAGTATCGCTTTCGATAACTTGCTTATTGCATATGTCTGTGACTGTTTTCATAATTTTATTGTAATTCCCTACGTTCCTCTGACCAATTTGTGCCTTATAATGAGCCAGCAGTGCTGCACCCTTATTCTCATCTGTCTTCTGCCATACCAAGTCTGTGCTTTGGAAATTGGGGCTTGTTATACGCTTCCGTGTGTCGTTCATTGATTTATGCAGGCGCCAGAACAGTTTTAGCGACTTTTCGTTTGCAATCTCATAACAAAATTTCTTAACAATTTCCTCGCCCTGTCATAATGTATTTAGAAGTAACTATACCTATAGACGTTTTAGCATCTTACCAGCTGAATAGATCATGTTAATTGGCTTCAATTAGAAGCAAGGGTAATACGGACTCAAGTGAGGCACTTGAGATTAGGTGATTGTCTACCAGAACTTGGAGATTTAGAAGAGACTGAACGACCAACCAGGGAGACTAGATACATACATTCGTCAGACACGACGGCATCTAGTGAAACCACTGAATCCAGAATTAGATGATTTCTTCACTAAATATGTCAACCTACCGACATCACTAGGAATGTATATGCCATTCATCTTCTTCTTCTGCGTTCGTTCTCAAACTCCTGCCGATTAGCAGGATGTAGTCCGGAATGCGTTGTGTGATGGTTTACAGCATTACTGCGATATCTGCTCCTCTCGGTCTGACTTCAGCATGGCTGTGGGTCACTGACCCTATATGAGATGGGACAGCCAACTCCATCCCATAACCTCCTTAGTCGCCTTTTACGACATGCGGGGAAGGTAAACAGTGTTGCTATTCTTTTCTCCCCTTTCGGACCCAGGCAACACATGGGCGTGATATGCCATGCTATTCGAAAGAATCAGAACAGGACAACGAAAGTTTAAGATCAAACTTATGTAGCATCTTAGAAGAAAATCCAAGACAAGATGAAACAGAAAATAAAGAACAAATATTAAATAAAGAGTCAGAAGATGAAGAAAACTGTTAAACTGCTTCAGGACTTACAGAAACTTCAGAAGTTTACCCAGAAACCGTATCAGATACAGAACCATACCTAAATACAAGTGCCAGGTTGTTGTAGAGGCCTTCGGAGATAAGGAGATAAAAAGAAATACAATTAAGTTGACAATAACTTGTGTTATTGTGAAATCTATGAATGTTGATAATTGGAGAGAAGTAATACAAGTTTATAGAAAAGTATCATTCTTGAAAATAAAATTCTGTATGTTTTTAGTAGTTTATCAATCAATCAATCAATCAATCAATCAATCAATCAATCAATCAATAAACCCGTAACTCTTCAGGGTCGTAGGGGAACTACATTGGATGCTTCAGCACACAGAGTCCTCCAGCGAATTCTATCCTCAGCGATGCGGATGAGTGTGGAAATATCTTGCCCTGTCCATTCCATGATGTTGTCTGTCCATGTGTTCTTTTGTCCTCCTCTGCTTCTTCCACACTCGACAGTTCCCTGCAATATTGTTTTTGACAAGGAATCGTGCCTGCATACATGTCCGAACCATGCTAGTTTTCGTCGTTTCACTATTGAAAGCAACGGTTCCTGGACACCTACACACATCTCTACTTTATTTCTTACGTACACATTTGTCTTATGTTCCCTATAGGAAATGTCTACAAATTTAGTGGTTTATACACAGTTTTGAATATTTTGACATTTTTTATCACTATTTAATCATGAATTTGGCCATAAATAGTTCCAACCGTCTGGCAACCCTGGTCATGAACTGAATGTAAATTCTGGAACTGAATGGAACGATCCACTTATTCGCGTATGGAACAAAAGTGGCAAACTTATAACTGGCTCATGGAATCTATAATACCCATCAGCATGGTACTCATACAGAGTGTAACAATTACTTATTGTAGCTCTTCCCTTGAAATGTGTCCATATATACATCTTCTTTTGTGGTCATTCTCATCCTCCTGAATGTTAGCAGAATCTAGTCCGGAGAATGTATTGCGTTGTGTCATGGTTTACAGCTGTGATACAATATCTGCGATTTTCGGCCTGGCACATCCGACTTAGTATGGATTCTGGATCACTTTAACCCTATATGGACCCTATGGGTAAGACAAAGATAGATCCCTGACAGCAACCTGACGTCTGGGCTGAAGATAACTCTTCAATTAATAAGCCGCAGCAACTATTAGGTGGGGTGGTCAGTTCCCTTCCTTTCTGTGTTAACCTCTTCTAACTCATGTGTCAGGTACCCATTTACAGCTGTGTCGACTGGAGCAGCGTTCTTGTCAGGCAAGAAATTCTAGAGGGATTTCAATGAATCAATTTATGATTTCCTTAATCTGTCAACATTTCATCTTCTCATGTTTAACGTATATTATCATTTTTGTCCACAGACGGACGGCGGATGTAAGGTCAGTAGGATACCTGGAATTGTTTGTTCTGTCCAGAGAGGATGTGCTCGCGGCTCTGAAGGATCATCCGGAAGCTGAGGTTAGATTTCCACATCTCATAAATTACTCAACATTTAAGTCTTTATACTATATGGACCAATACGCCTTCTTCTTCTTAAAGTACCGTTGTGTGGCGCTGGTTATCATGTCTATCCGCAGCGTTCCGTTTCGTGTCAAGCATTTTCTATATCGATGCTCTCCAATGCCACAATTCCAGATTATCATGCACCTTCTCTTTTTGTCTTCCACTTTCGCTCTTGCTCTACAACTTGCCTGTTGTTACAATGTGTTCCATCTTTCTTCTTCTCATAATCTATATATTTACTGTCATTTTCATTTTTTCCATGTCGCAATCAGTATATTTTGTATCCGGACGTAGTTTTGAACCCTGGCACGCTGTAACCTGTAGACAGTAAGCAAACGCACTATCAACTAAGCTGCCGCACTACTCGAACGTCAATAGAGCTGTTATTACTTTTTTTGTGTGGTTTTTGTGAGTTTATTCTTGATAAATGCCTTTTGGTAGAAATGTTGATTTGTGTGCAGTATTATGTGTGTGTTATTATGGGTACGTTATTATTTTTGCGCTATTATGTGTGTGTTATTATGTGTGTATTATTATGTGTGTGTAATTGTGTTTACGTTATTATGTGTGGGTTATTGTGTGTACGTTATTATGTGTGTGTTATTGTGTGTACGTTATTATTTGTACGTTATTATGTCTGTGTTATTATGTGTGTGTGTGTTATTATGGGTACGTTATTATGTGTGTGTTATTAGGAGTACGTCATTATGTGTGTTATTATGTGTACGTTATTATTTTTGCGTTATTATGTGTGTGTTATTATGTGTGTGTTATTGTGTGTACTTTATTATGTGTGTGTTATTGTGTGCACGTTATTATTTGTACGCTGTTATGTGTGTGTTATTATGTGTGCACATTATTATGTGTGTGTTATTGTGTGTACTTTATTATTTGTACGTTATTATGTGTGTTATTGTGTGTACTTTATTATTTGTACGTTATTATGTGTGTGTTATTATGTGTACGCTAAATTTTTGCGTTATTATGTGTGTGTTATTATGTGTACGCTATTATTTTTGCGTTATTATATGTGTGTTATTGTGTGTACGTTATGTGTGTGTGTTATTATGTGTACGTTATTATGCTTGCGTTATTGTGTATACGTTATTATGTTTGCGTTATTATGTGTGTATAATTGTGTGTGTGTTATTGTGTGTGCGTTATTATGTGTGTGTTATTGTGTGTGTTATTGTGTGTGTGTTATTGTGTGTGGGTTATTGTGTGTGTGTGTGTGTTATTGTGTGTGGGTTATTGTGTGTGTTATTGTGTGTGTTATTGTGTGAGTGTTATTGTGTGTGTTATTATGTGTGTTATTGTGTGTGTGTTATTGTGTGTGTGGGTTATTGTGTGTGTGTGTTATTGTGTATGGGTTATTCTGTGTGTGTTATTGTGTGTGTTATTGTGTGTGTGTTATTGTGTGTGTTATTGTGTGTGTTATTGTGTGTGTGTTATTGCGTGTGTGTTATTGCGTGTGTGTGTGTTATTATGTGTGTTTTATTGTATGTGTGTGTTAATGTGTGTGGGTTATTGCGTGTGTGTTATTGTGTGTGTGTGTTATTTAGTGTGTTTCCACTGATTAGTAAAACTTCATTACCCGTGTACAATTTTCGCCTTGTAGTATACCTATAGCAGACATTAGTCGACTCCGTGACCATCGCAATATAAGACAGGTGGGCTAAAGCAGGAATCATCCTTTCAAAGTAACGTATTTTACTTTGACCTTCATTTTCATTGGATGTGACACAAATTATACAACGTACTGAAGGTTGTGGCATATGGTGTGGAATGGATAAGTGACCCAAGCGATTTCATTTCTAGCTGTAATAAAACGTGATAGAGAATATATGGAGAGCTGCACTATTGCAGTTGGATCTGAAATACAGGCAATGATCGGTGTGAATTCCAGGGATGGTGATATTGTTATACACACTGATGATTCTGCTGTTAGATGTGTGGTAAGTTCATGGACATTCACAACACATTTTGTGGGGAAGGCTATTAGAGGAGAGTGCAGTTTTTATTGTAACTGCAGGTAGCATGACAATAGAAATTATGGCAGTGACCAGGGCCTTGAACTAAATGGGCACGCGGAGTGAAACTCGAATCTACATTTTCAGCAACTCAATGATCATGAGGAGTAAAATAAAAGCAGGATGTATTCGTGAACAGTTGCTCAATGATGCGTGGATATACAAGTTGGAGGGTTGCTCAATGATGCGTGGATATACAAGTTGGAGAGTTGCTCAATGATGTGTGGATATACAAGTTGGAGAGTTGCTCAATGATGCGTGGGTATACAAGTTGGAGAGTTGCTCAATGATGCGTGGGTATACAAGTTGGAGAGTTGCTCAATGATGCGTGGATATACAAGTTGGAGAGTTGCTCAATGATGCGTGGATATACAAGTTGGAGAGTTGCTCAATGATGCGTGGATATACAAGTTGCAGGGCATCACGTTTATTTTTTCATTCAGTTGTCAAAGGCGTTAAGAGAGTGAATAGTTTGTCAGGTTCTGTCACTGTATCGAGTAACAGGGCAAAGGATTCTGTCACTGTATCGAGTAACAGGGCAAAGGATTTTGTCACTGTATCGAGTTACAGGGCAAAGGATTCTGTCACTGTATCGAGTAACAGGGCAAAGGATTCTGTCACTGTATCGAGTAACAGGGCAAAGGATTCTGTCACTGTATCAAGTGACAGGGCAAAGGATTCTGTCACTGTATCGAGTGACAGGGCAAAGGATTCTGTCACTGTATCGAGTGACAGGGCAAAGGATTCTGTCACTGTATCGAGTAACAGGGCAAAGGATTCTGTCACTGTATCGAGTAACAGGGCAAAGGATTATGTCACTGTATCAAGTAACAGGGCACAGTTTTTTGTCACTGTATCGAGTAACAGGGCAAAGGATTCTGTCACTGTATCGAGTAACAGGGCAAAGGATTCTGTCACTGTATCGAGTAACAGGGCAAAGGATTCTGTCACTGTATCGAGTAACTGGGCAAAGGATTCTGTCACTGTATCGAGTAACAGGGCAACGGATTCTGTCACTGTATCAAATAACAGGGCAAAGGATTCTGCTACTGTATCGAATAACAGGGCAAAGGATTCTGTCACTGTATCGAGTAACAGGGCAAAGGATTCTGTCACTGTATCGAGTAACAGGGCAAATGATTCTGTCACTGTATCGAGTAACAGGGCAAATGATTCTGTCGACATATTGAACTCTATAAGAGAAACAACACGAAATTACTGAAAATAAGGATTTCTTGTCAATGTCCAGATAAAAGTATTTGTGCTTGAAATGTAGCTTGACCAGAAATGAAAGTGATTATAAACTGCAAAGAATGTTTGTCAATAATAGAGAACAGGAACAGTCTGTCCACGTGTCAATAAAGATATACTCAGGTGGGGGGGGGGGGAGATTGGAGAACTTATGGATGTTTCCTGTGTGCAGTAATGATGATCTCTTTCGACAAATTAACAAACTGACCGATGACCAATCACGGGAAACGTCAAATGCATCACGTTACTTTCGTTACTGTTTGTTTTCCTGTTAAAGAATGCGGGGAGACATGCGCTATTGAAGCCGGTTCATTCCTACGTCCGTCATGATCGTTGTAACAATGGCTAGCCAGAAGATACAAATTTTATAGCTATTAATCTGACCACATCTGCACACCAGTACGATGCCATGATGGTCGATCGGTTTTATAGACCTTTCTTTCATCGTATTTTGAATAAAATAACATTGAATCGTGGCTTGAATCATGAATTATTGAGTTATTTAGTTTCACAGCAGTGAATATACAGAATGCCGCGTTGGTTTGGAGACATGAAGACGTTTGATATCGAATATGTTGAAGTGGAACCAAAAATGACTAGACCTAAGCTCACAGAAGGATTTTACTGCAAATCTACATGTTTTATACAGTTCCTCCGGCTATATTTTGATAATTTCGCAGTGAAAGAACATAAATACAACAGATTTGCGTGATTTAGTTTACAGTGTTGCCAAGGAATTCGATAAATAAGGTAAGTTATTTTTTTATTTATTTTTTTCCTCTTTATTTGTTATAAAATATATGTATTTTTGTGAAAAACGTCTTTACCCCTTTCTCATATGTCTGGTATCACACACACACATACATAAATTACACCAATATATGCATAATTCAATTCTTTATTTATATGTGCAAATATTATTTAAATATCTCTAACAACCACAAAATTATCACATTTTCAAAACAATCACCATCAATAACGCAAATTTTCAAAAAAGAATCCGGTGGCAGGAAGATGTTTCGTATATTTTAATCTGGCTTGCTAAAGGTTAAGGCTGTGGAAATGAAGGCCGCTTTGCCAAAGTTGTCGCCGCGACGTGTACAAAAGAATTTTTTTTTAATTCTCACGTTAAAAAATCACGTTACTGATGGACCAAAAGGACTGTTTAATTGACGAAAGACACAGTAGAATCCTTTTATAATAAATTTGTCCGGACATATGAAATATTTATGTAATATAGAACAATACGTTATACACAATTACAGAGAATAAAACACAAACTACTTGGAAATTTTGAAAAGTGATGTTATATAGAGAAATATGTTATAAACGTGTGCGCTTTAAAGGTATTCTTCTGTACCAGTTTGTTTGTGTACAAAAGTTGTACTAAATCTTTAAAGACAATATCAAGCAGAACAGGCACGGAGACAACTTTCTCTTGGCAAAGATTATCTGGGTCTTGCCCAGCTAGCAGAAATAAGATGCTGATTCGTTGGGTCAGCCAATTATAAAAAGACAAACAAGAGGCAATCAGCGGTCCTGGAACAGGTTCTTGCAAGACAAATGAAAACAATCTGATTAAAGAAATTGAAATGTGGAAAGAGAGAGAGAAAGAGAGAGAGAAAGAGAGAGAGAGAAAGAGAGAGAGAAAGAGAGAGAGAGAGAGAGATTGCACAAGCATATGCCTTCGATTCATTTCATGTTGTTTCTGGATCTTTGTAGTTTTTGTCTAACCGGTTATCGTTTCCTCACGCGTTCTCGTCATCTAGTCAATGCAACCTTTCAGTTGTGTGTTCAAATAAAGTGCTGTTTTGTGTCTTATAGAAGTTTATTAGTCGAATCGTCGTAATGGTTTTTTTTCTGATTTTCAAAACATTATTACTATGTATTTTCACTTTTCATGGAAAGGATCACATTTTTACTGCAGTCAAATGTATCATCTACAAATATGTGGTTGTTTCGTTGTTTGATAGATTCGTTAATTAATTGGCTATTTGGTTGCTTTATTGTTTTGATGGTTAGCTGCTTAACTGTTTTTTTCGATAGGTTGGTTATTTGGATGGCTTCTGTTGATGGTTTATTGTCTATTAGAATGTTTGGTTAATTGTTTGTGTTAAATTTTCTTGTCAGGCTCATTGGTTAGTTTGTGGTTAATTCGTTGCTTGGTTGGTTATTGGTTGGATGTTGCCTGGTGTTTGATTAGTCATTGCGGGCTTTTAGTCGGTAGTTGATTCTTGGTTATTTATTGATTGTTGGTTGTCTATTAGTTTGTTGCTGATAGGTTGGCTGGTTCGTTAATTGTGGTTAGTTGGTTATTGGTTGCTTGGTTGGCTGTTGGTTGGCTAATTGTTGGTTGTTGTTTGAGTAATTATTAGTTGGTTGCTTGATGGTTGGGTGTTATTTATTTGTTAGTTAGTTGCTGGTTGGTTGGCTGATAATTTGTTGTTGGTTGATTGCTGGTTAGTTGGTTGTTTGTTGGTTGCTGATTTGTTGTTAGTTGTTGGTTTTTGTTGGTTGTTTTTTTTTTTAATTTTTGATTGGTTGCTGTGCGGTTAGTTGGTTGGCTGGTTGGTCGGTTGTTGCTTGGTTAGTTTGTTGTTGGTTGATTTTTGGTTGGTTGGTTGGTTAGTCTGTCGTTTGCTGATTGGTAGTTGGTTGTTTGTTGATTGTTGATTTGTGGGTTGATTTGTAATTGATTGGTTGATTTGTTGGTTTGCTGGTTGTTTACTTGCTTGAGTAAAGAAAATCATATATTTACAACATTAATATATGGTCCGTGTGTGATTTGTTCTATATTTGTCTGCGTTGTCGAAGATATGTATGTTTTTCACTGCTGCCTCCAATCGGACACCTCTACGATACTTACAAGACACCACTACTTTCTCCAACCTGGCACCCCTACGATACTTACAAGACACCACTACTTTCTACAACCTGGTACCTCTACGATACTGACAAGATATCACTGCTGTCTCCAACCTGGCAAGATACCACTGCTGTCTCCAACCTGGCACCCCTACTATACTGACAAGATATCACTGCTGTCTCCAACCTGGCAAGATACCACTGCTGTCTCCAACCTGGCACCCCTACTATACTGACAAGATATCACTGCTGTCTCCAACCGGGCACCCCTACGATACTGACAAGATATCACTGCTGTCTCCAACCTGGCAGCCCTACTATACTGACAAGATATCACTGCTGTCTCCAATCTGGCACCTCTACGATACTGACAAGATAGCACTGCTGTCTCCAACCTGGCACCCCTACGATACTGACAAGATATTACTGCTGTCTCCAACCTGGCACCCCTACGATACTGGCAAGATATCACTGCTGTCTCCAACCTGGCACCCCTACGATACATAAAAGATATCACTGCTGTCTCCAACCTGGCACCCCTACGATACTGACACGATATTATTGCTGTTTCCAACCTGGCACCCCTACGATACTGACAAGATATTACTGCTGTCTCCAACCTGGCACCCCTACGATACTGACAAGATATCACTGTTGTCTCCAACCTGGCACCCCTACGATACTGACACGATATTATTGCTGTCTCCAACCTGGCACCCCTACGATACTGGCAAGATATCACTGTTGTCTCCAACCTGGCACCCCTACGATACTGACACGATATTATTGCTGTTTCCAACCTGGCACCCCTACGATACTGGCAAGATATCACTGTTGTCTCCAACCTGGCACCCCTACGATACTGACACGATATTATTGCTGTTTCCAACCTGGCACCTCTACGATACTGACAATATATCACTGCTGTCTTCAACCTGGCACCCCTTTGATACTGACAAGACACCACTGTTGTCTCCAACCTGGCGCCCCCTACGATACTGACCATCAGGGGTTCTATTATTATTATTATAGTTCATTCCCAATATAATAACTTGGTACCGACAGAAAAAAAGTATCTAATAACAAAACATCGCTATATAGTATAACAAACAATAAATATAATTGGGGATTTTGAAATGTGTTGTTCAATAAGGAAATGCATTATAAAAAGATGCGTTATAGGCGGATTCGACGTGTTGTTGAATATGGAAATGTGTTATAAAAGGATACGTTATAGATGCATTCAAAGTGACGTTAAATATGGAAATGCATCATAAAGGATACGTTATAGAGGTGTTCTACTGTATTACTATATACCCAACGGAAATTTGAGTATGAAGAAGACGTAGAAATGGAAATGTTCTGTTTGTTATAAATTGAGAAAGAACATAGAAAATGAAATTATTGTGGACATTGTTCAAGTCTAGCGTACACCCATGTCCAAATTTGTAATGCCTTGTTGTGCCACCATATACTTGTGCATGAATAAGACAGAATAGATCCAACTATAGAACCATCCAACTATGGAACCATCCAACTATAGAACCATCCAACTATGGAACCATCCAACTATGGAACCATCCAACTATGGAACCATCCAACTATAGAACCATCCAACTATGGAACCATCCAACTATGGAACCATCCAACTATGGAACCATCCAACTATAGAACCATCCAACTATAGAACCATCCAACTTTTGAACCATTCAACTATAGAACCATCCAACTATAGAACCATCCAACTATGGAACCATCCAACTATAGAACCATCCAACTATAGAACCATCCAACTATAGAACCATCCAACTATAGAACCATCCAACTATAGAACCATCCAACTATAGAACCATCCAACTATAGAACCATCCAACTATAGAACCATCCAACTATAGAACCATCCAACTATAGAACCATCCAACTATAGAACCATCCAACTATAGAACCATCCAACTATAGAACCATCCAACTTTGGAACCATCCAACTATGGAACCATCCAACTATAGAACCATCCAACTATAGAACCATCCAACTATAGATCCATCCAACTATGGATTGAGCACATATGTAACAGCAGCAAATCTTGAGAAGCTGGACAACATTCAGAATGCAGGTCTACGAATTATAACAGAAGTACTTAAGAGCACACCTATAACTTCAATGGAAGCAACAGCAGAATCACAAAATCTAACAGACCAGACGGATGAGAAAATCACAATAATAACTGATTGAAAAATTTAGACTTCTGGAATATCACCACATGCATGAGAAAACAAATGAACTAACAAAAATATCCCAGTGAAAAACCAAACTTCAAACACCAATCAAAAAAACTTGTGAAAGTCAATGAAGAAGTAACCAGCATCAATTCGGATGAATGGGAGCAGCTAGAAGCATATTACAACTCTGCAAACACCTCGCCCTTATATACTGCAAAACTTATAATCCCAGGAATTGAGAGCAAAATTTTGTAAACATTTCTGCCCTCAAGGCAAAACACTTGATCACCTAGAGTCCTAGACACTCAAAACCACAGCTCACAGTGGATACATGTCTTCACAGATGGATCATCAGAGGATGCAGTAAAGAAAGGAGGAGCTGTGATACTAATCCAAACACCTAAAACTAGAACTCAATCGCTACTGACAAATTATCAAGAAAATACAAGGCAGAGTTACAAGCAATCTTAGAATCAGCAAAGGATCTAGAGGAACAGAGACTAAAGAAGAAAATATATTCTTTTTGCGTGACTGTATGTCAGCACTCCAGACTATCCAAAATGAACCTAGAGATCTCTTAACAAAAACAACTGTAGAACTTTTTAATTAACTGTCTGCTAACAATAAAGTTGTGCTGAAGTGGATCCCTGCACACTTTGGAATTGCAGGAAATGAAACAGCTAACAGACTGGCAAAAGCAGGTGCAAAAAAAACAGAAACACTTCCAGCACAGAATATCACTGACTGAAGCAAAAACTCTCATCAAAGAAAATACAAACATACATGGAGTCAGAGAACAGGCAGTAACTTTCCACAGGACCCCATTCTAAAGCTAAGCAGAACACAGTAAATTGCACTTTTTAGACTCCGCACAGGAAACTGCAGACTACAAGCACATTTCCACAAAATTAAGGCTGTCCAAACTGACCAATGCCCATGTCAAAAGAGTCCCCAGAACACATTCCGCAGATATGCCCACTCTTCGATGACATGAGAACTAAAATATGGCCCAGGAGGCAGATCTTAAGGTAAAGTTGGGGGGCAACCGTGAGGACCTTCTGCTGACGACTGAATTCATCGAGGAGGTCCAGCATCCTGTATAAACGTTTGACCATAGGAAACTGATCGCAGAAGAAGAATTGAAGTAGAAAGGATTTTTACGTCTTGGTTCGAACCTATACAGAAGAACATGGAGAATTTCATGGAAAGATAAGAGAATTAACAAACAGAAGAACATGGAGAATTTTATGGAAAGATAAGAGAATAAACAAATAGAAGAACATGGAGAATTTCATGGAAAGATAAGAGAATGAACAAACAGAAGAACATGGAGAATTTCATGGAAAGATAAGAGAATGAACAAACAGAAGAACATAGAGAATTTCATGGAAAGATAAGAGAATGAACAAACAGAAGAACATGGATAATTTCATGGAAAGATAAGAGAATGAACAAACAGAAGAACATGGAGAATTTCATGGAAAGATAAGAGAATGAACAAACAGAAGAACATGGAGAATTTCATGGAAAGATAAGAGAATTAACAAACAGAAGAACATGGAGAATTTCATGGAAAGATAAGAGAATAAACAAATAGAAGAACATGGAGAATTTCATGGAAAGATAAGAGAATGAACAAACCGGTTTTACCAACAGTTTGTGTGAAAAGAAAACTATTAGTGAAAATAAAGATGAAACAAATACAGTATGTTGGATATATTAAATGTCATGGCACGTTGTTGAAGACATTTACTAAGGAGAGAATTGAGGGGAGACGAGCAAGAGCACAGATACAAGTAGGAGAGAAATATCACGAGATGGGCAGTTACAGTCTAACAGAGTGCACCACCAAAACAAGATATAGAGAATATAAGAGAATCGTTACGACCAACCATCTTTCCGGAAACGGCACTTGATGATTTTGACGTTTTGAAATCAGAATACAGGACATTATCTGGAGACGGATTTGATGTCTAGCGACTGCGTGATGTAAGGAACGAAATGAAGATAGGTTTTTATCATGAGTCCGGTTTTTATCATGAGTTCGGTTTTTATCATGAGTTCTTTGAGGTTGTGCAGTCTACAGTTACTAAATGTTCCAGATTGGAACTATTTAATTACGGTTCCTGGACTTTGTAGTCTGGGACATATAGATGTTTGATCTGTTCGCTGGCTGGGACAGAAGTCGCCTGGAGGTGTGATAGAGTGATAGGAGGAGTGGTGGGGTGAAAAGATGGGGGTAGATGGTCAAGTGAAATGTTTGATTTAGCGTGAGTGGTGGTAGTATTGGAGGAGATTTAGTGAGTGAGTGGGTTGGAAGGTGTTAGTGAGTGAATGTCTGAGGGAGTGAGTTTGTGAGTGGTTGGGGGGGAAGTACCGAGTGAGTGAATGAATGAGTGAGTTGGAGGGGGTGAGTGAGTAAGTGAGTGAGTAGAGTGAGTGAGTGAGTGAGTGAGTGAGTGAGTGAGTGAGTGAGTGAGTGAGTGAGTAGAGTGAGTGAGTGAGTGAGTGAGTGAGTGAGTGAGTGAGTGAGTGAGTGAGTGAGCGAGTGAGTGAGTGAGTGAGTGAGTGAGTGAGGGAGGGAGGGAGGGAGGGAGGGAGCGAGCGAGCGAGTGAGTGAGTGAGCGAATGTTTAGACGGGCGAGCGAGTGACCAATGAAAGTCACGGAATAAACTTCGCTTTAGAAGAAAGATTCCCCAAATGAGAGGCCCGCAATGACTAAATAACAAGTTCTAGCTTCTCTTACTTCCCTTAAGGATTGAAGCGGGGTTTAAAAATGGAGTGGGGGTTGCGAGGAAGGTAAATATTTGAGAAATAAACAAAACATATAATATATATGAAGCCACTCTTGTGTTGCAGAGTCCACGAAAGGTGAGCAAAAAAATAGCGATAGTGTTACATGCCATGCATGTTGTAAGAGGTGACTAAGAATATTTTGGGTGTTGTTGGCTCTCCCATCCTACAGATTTTCAAAGTGAAATATACGTCATGCTGAAGTCGGATATTTTTTTATATCAGAGCTTTATAACTATCAAAATATAGTGGATGTTGCTGTTCTGGTAATCCAGTCACCTCGGCCTTCAGTTTACAGTTTTTAATTTTAACTTGATGAACTTTCACATACATCAACATTTATCAAGGAAACTGGGATATCTGTGTAAACCGGACTTGCTGATTAAACTGGACTTGCCGTGTAAACCAGATTTGCTGTGTAAACCAAACTTTCTGTGTAAACCAGACTTGCTGTGTAAGAAGACTTGTTCTGTAAACCAGACTGACTGTGTAAACAAGACTTACTTTGTAAACCAGAATTGCTGTGTAAACAATACTTTCTGTGTAAACAAGATCCGCTGTGTAAACCAGAATTGTGTAAACCGAAATTGCTGTGTAAATCGCACTTGTGTAAACCATACTTTCTCTGTAAACCAGACTTGTTATATAAACCGGACGTACTGTGTAAACCAGGCCGCTGCGTACATGTGATAAACAAACCGACAACACCTAAAACATGTCCCACTGGTCTAGAAAGCCACTACAACTAGAAAATGGTCCACAGGTCTGAAATGTCACAACTATAAAATGGTCCACAGGTCTGAAATGTCAAAACTATAAAATGGTCCACAGGTCTGAAATGTCACAACTATAAAATGGTCCACAGGTCTGAAAAGCTACTACACCTAAACAACTGTTCCACTGATCTAAAAAGACACTACAACTAAAAAAGCGGCCCTTGTTTTGCCGAGGCCCTAAAGGGGAGCAAAGAATAGCAACACTGTTTACCTTCCACGCATGTTGTAAAAGGCGACTAAGGGGATTATGGGATGGAGTTGGCTGTCCCATCCTATAAAGCACAGCTATGCTGAAGTCGGATGTGACAAGCCGAAAGGCGCAGATATCGCATCAATGCTGTAAACCATGACACAACACATTCCGTTCTCCGGACTACATCCTCCTAATCTGCAAGAGTTTGAGAACGAACGCAGAAGGCGAAGAAGACTAAAACAGCTAGATTGATCTCTAGTGCCTAAATCTGATATGCTAAAAAAAATGTTATTAACATAATTACTGTGAACTTTGACACAATGTGAACTTTGACACAATGTGAACTTTGACACAATGTGAACTTTGACACAATGTGAACTTTGACACAATGTGAACTTTGACACACTGTGGCATCTTAGCGTGTTGTTTACCTGAATCAGGTTGATCTTAATTAATCACATAGTAAAATAAACCATAGCATTTATTAATGGCGTAGGGGTGTGAGATGTTAGCGATCTCACATTTCAGAGTCTCTGCAAATGAGGGTGATATCCATCTCCTCTCCCTCGCAGTCTTTACTTCCCGGATTAATCCGGTACCCATTTAAGGCTGGGTCGACCCGGGAGCCGTTGCGATCTGAAAAACATTTCTTTCCCAACTTGGGAATGAACCCAGGACTACTAATATGCGAAGCCAGTATTCTTCACATAGAGAGGGGGGAATGGTAGAAGTACAAAGGAAAACATGATTCCAAATACGGCAAGACCGAGTTTCTGGAAGACTTGAAAAATGAATTAACTATTCTGTTATTTAGAAATCTTGTTCTTGAAGTTATGATTAGTGTTCAAATCAAACAAAGACAAAACAGAGAGTCTGAAAAGTACATTTCATAACACCATGGAAACTGCGTAAGTAGTAGTTTGTTCGGAAAACAAATTTTGACAAAGTAGAATGTATAAGTAAATACAGTTTCCCTTATCCATGTCTTATGCGTATCATAGATTACGGTTAAGTCCGTATTTTTAATGGATCACATGCATACATACCAAATTTACATTTCCAAAAGATCTGTTTCCCATTTCTTTAGATTGGTTCGCCCTAGGAGCCTCAACCATATTTCCAAGTGAGAAATGAACATCAGATCACCAGACTAAGCATCCAGTGAATTATTCCCTGTGCTTTTTTAGCCACAAATTGAACTATATTTTTATATAACTTTTGGTATTTTAATGAATTTGTATGAATTTATTATTGTTTTAACATTTGCTAACTTTTTCCCCAGTCGATCATACGGGACTACGGTCAAAGGCGGCTCCGAGAGGTGGAAGCTCATCGCCAAAAGGTCAAACCATTAAAATGTAGAGGTACCACGGAGTCACCAGGAAATCAAGTCACCACGCCTCAGACTGTACAGAACCGCTTTCTGCAAACTCTTAGAAGCTTGAATCCAGCTGTCCGGCGGCAAAGTGCGCAGACTAACCATCTTACTTCTCCACCAGCGCCGCCTCAAATTTGTGGAAGTCCAGCAGATATGCAAAGGTGTGTAAATCAAAAAGGGTCGCCTGTCAATAAAACATTAACAGGGTTAGCAAAAGCGAACTCAAACGCGCAAAGCGGCCTTGCTGTAGTTTCTCTAGATAGACCAGATTTTCCCTCAGGAACAAGAGAAATTCGATTTGCTGAGGACTACCAATCCAGGCGTCAAAGTTTTGCCTATTTCAGAACCGCCTATGCAAGATTTCGAAACGTTTTCCATCGCAGAAGAGGTCAAAGACGAAGCGTAGATATCTCCGATTCCAGGAGACGAGAACTTCGCGAAAATCGACTTTTATTTAAAAATAGTGAAGATAGATCTGCGTCTCTAGATTTGAGCACAAACTCACGCGCTATGAGATCAGGATGCAATGTAGTGCTCAATGTAGAAGATTGTTCGGAAAGCAATAAAGTCACAGAGCGTGGATGTTGCACCGATAGCGATGATGCCAACTATGAAACTATTAAAAAAGAAGAGAAAAGTGCTTTAAATTCAGGAGTAAAAAGAGGTTCTCTACTTTTCCCCGGAATGTCAGATGTAGAAGCGGGAAAATACTGCCAGAACTTGGGACGCTTACAAACGAAGTATTCAGATGCTGTTTCCTATATGCCGGTTTGCACCGAGGATCTGGATGAGAAATATGCTATCCAGTGTCAAGAAGATTTGAAAGTTAAAAACTCAGAAAATAACTGCCAGGTTTTTCCTGATGCTAAAAATGGTAACCAAATATGCGAGGGGATAAGTGGGTCAGCTAACATAGTTGAAGGGATTCTTCCGGAGTGTGAATATCAGAAATCTGTTGTAGATGTTCCTTCTTTCCTGGATCCTCCAATTTGTAACTTAGTAGATGTTGATAACGAGTCTTTCATTTCAAATACAGGTAGCACACATGATGATGATGCAAGTAATATCGCAGATGTCAGCATTAAAGGTAGTTTCACAATGGTTGAAAATATTAGTGTTACAGTAAGTGATGTTAATATGATTTCAAGTCTTGTAGAGATTCAAGCAGACAATCTGAGCAGGACGGTAACCAGCGATGAGCGGCAATTTAATACTGACAACAACGACCTAGCTAAGTGTACTTGTGATTCTCCGCGTCTGCTGCAATGTAAGTCTTTCAGTTCTTCCTGTTCAGACAAGATAGCCGCAAGGCTCTCGGCTGCTAAACAACGTTTTTTAGATAGTACGCCTTCTATCAAAAATCAAGACACAATTTCAAAACAAGCTTCCAACCAATCAAATCCTTTTAGACGTCATTCAGGATGTGTTACCAGCCAATCAGACCATCACAGACGCCATTCTGGGTGTGTTTTCCATATAAATGTAACCAATGAAGATCCTGTGGCTGCATGTTCATCTTTGTTGACAGCTTCCCCAAGCCCATTCACTCTTTCATGCCACTGTGATCCAGCGGATAATTTTAAGAAGTTCATCGGCTGTCATCTTCCAGAATCGTTTCACCACAAGCTTCTCGCTAACAAGAATGTATCTGAAGCCGCACTGCTGAGTACAACAACTCCTAAGACTCCAGGAGAATCCACAATACATACATCCAACGGCGACGACTTCACACCTCAACTGACAACCCTCTCAATATGTGAAGTTGCACAATCAGGACGTTCCTTATCATTCCCATCTCTCGCGGAACCGGTGGATAACACAACGAATTCTCCAACGTCTTCTTCGAGGTAAAGTTACCCACTACAAGACCTCTTTTCCTAAACAGCAGACAAAGATCCGAAATACCACACATATAGCTTTTTTTTACACATGAAATCAAATTATATTTCAACCATATCTTCTACATTATAAATATCTCACTACAATTAATCTACTTTTCTTCGGAAGTCACGTGGTATCATTAAAATATTTATAAATTTAACACACAAAATATAATCAAGTAAACAATACAAAAATAACATGGATTTGTCTTTTTTCTGTTTATAAATTTAAAATATATAAAAAATTGTAGTTAATAGCCGTATTTTGACAATGACAGATTAACACAATATCCGTCTGTAGGTCCTCCCTTAGATAATTATAATTGAAAACTTAGGGGGTCTAGTTTGAGAAAATGGTATAATTACCTATAGCAAAAAAAAAAAGAAAAGAAAGGAAATGCTTGAAGTTGTAGAAGATTATATTTTTCACGCTGGTTGTTTTATTTGTGCTCCGTCCCTCTCAGCGAAGCGTGACGCTGCCTGCCCAGAGTAGTACCACTCGTCGCACGTAACTCCGTATCTGCAAGCGATAATGAAAATAGCTAACACAAAATCACTTGTAAATAAGACGTTGTCGGTTATGTAGCAGTCTCGGACGTGGGTTAGCAAATCATAACATGACTTTTAATTCTAGGAACTCTAGCCAGAAGTTCGGTAAGTCCCCTTTTAATTCTAGGAACTCTAGCCAGAAGTTCGGTAAGTCCCATTTCCCTTTTTCCTCTTCCGAACCCCCCCCCCCCCCCATTTAGCGATTGTTCACAAAAACGATCATCACACCCATTTGAGTAAGTTGCATCTACGGCCCTGCGGGGAGTTAATAGAGAACTCGTCTCACAATCCTAAATTTTAAAAAACTAGGTGGTTAGAAAGCAAATGAACCACATTGTACTGGCGAAATAATAACAAGACCCATAAACCCCCCCCCCCCCCAGGGTCGTCACTCTGGAGACATCTGCACAAAAAAGCTCTCCATACATCTCTATTCTCAGCCATGCGGAGGTGTGTGAAAACATCACACAAGGACCATTCCTTGATGTTATTAATCCAGGATTTATTTTGGTTTTTATCTCCTCCTGTCAGCCTCGACTTTTCCTTGCAAAATAATTTCAGTCAAGTTAATAAAACAATTTTTCCGTTTCTACGCCAGTAAGGGGTATTATGGACTAAAATTTTAGGCCCGTGTTTTTCATTAAACATCGCACACCTGAGGAGGATGTGGTCAGGATCAAGCCCACCGCCTTTACCTTCCCATAAATTCTGGTACCCAGTATTAGAGACGCATCAGAATTCCACAATAGTTAAGTAGAAATATCCTGTACAGCTTATGCTTCTATTATTATTAATTAAGAGATTCATCCATCAGTGAGATTCGAACCCATGACCTCTTTAGTACAAAGCTCATGGTTTAAAACTGCGACAGGGACATCGATTTTGCTTATTACTATTAAAAAAAAGTGAAAAATACATACAGTTCGAAAAGGTTTCGACTTTGTGCTGCAGGGACCTGTGTGAAAGGAGAGCAAAAATAGCAACACTGTTTACCTATCAGGCATGCTGTAAGATGCTACTAAGAAGGTTATGATGTGGAGCTGACTGCCCGATCTCATATGAGCTCAGTGACCCAGGAGCAAGCCTATATATAGGGAAGGTGAAGGGGAGAAGGTTATGTGTGTTCAAACCTGTCACCCCTTTAAAACATGGCAGTTAGCACTAGGAATTTAACCAAAGGTGGGTAGAAACCATTTTTCACAAAAGCAAATTTAACATTTCTCATCACAGAGAGGAAATTACATGCTAAATCTGGCGAACGAGCTTATTTTCTTTTCTTTTTTTTTCTTTTTTTTTTAAGGTAATCTTCCCTCCCCCTACTGAAAACGTATCTATGACCCTGACCACAACGAGTAAAATAACATAATAGTCTACACAATATAACACAATCTTAGACACACAATTCAGTTCAACATTTATGTTCAAAAAATAATCATTAAGACTCCAAAGTTTTCCACTCATTAATAAAGATACTGCTGACCATTGCTGAAAATTGCATGTAAACAGTAAAATACACAATCTAGCTTTTTATGGTGATATTTCGGATTTATTTGGCTGTTAGTTGAACCCTTCTAGCAGGAGAAATCGACGTACTTCCATGGGTATGATTCTGTGTCGTTTAGTTTTTTTAGTTTCGCTTAGTTCTTGTGTGAATATTTGAACATTAGATGTTTCCCTTGTATATTTTTGGTTATTTTATAAGTAGTTATTGAATGATATATGTACGATGTGTATATCTGTTTTGTTTTGTTATATCAATATTTCATGATGTTTTATTTGAAGTTAGTTTATCAAAGCTGGCTCATGATTGCCTCAAATATCTTCTTCTGTGTTTGTCTTCAAACTCCTGCAGAAAAGCAGGTGTAGTCCGAAGTCAAACTCCTGCAGAATAGCAGGTGAAATTCGAAGTCAAACTCCTGCAGAATAGCAGGTGAAATTCGAAGTCAAACTCCTGCAGAATAGCAGGTGAAATTCGAAGTCAAATTCCTGCAGAATAGCAGGTGAAATTCGAAGTCAAACTCCTGCAGAATAGCAGGTGAAATTCGAAGTCAAATTCCTGCAGAATAGCAGGTGAAATTCGAAGTCAAACTCCTGCAGAATAGCAGGTGTAGTCCGAAGAATGGAATGCTCTATGTCATCATTCTATTTGTACCACTGATCGACATATCCGACATCTGCGATGGTGGTTGTTGTTGTTATTATTATTGTCGATATCCAAATGCTGCTGAGTAATTCTACTCTTGTCAGCACAATGTCATTCTTGATAAAGTGCAGGTCTTCTGAAGTTGATTTAGCGATCCATACAATAAGTTAGTGACTGTTAAGGATGTATGTAAAAGTTTTTCCCAGGCAATTGAAAAGTAATGGATGTCAATAAGGAGGTGTTCCAATGTTTCGTTGGGATGTGAGAAGTATCTAAAATTGATATTTGCTGAGGTTTCGTGCGGTTTAAATGGATATTGACTTTTGCATGACCTGTTCGAAACTGAAAGATAGGGGATTGATTTCTAAATGCAGAGTTTTTTTTATGTTGTTATTGTCATTTGGCCGTGTCATTTCATTAAATATATTTCGACCAGTCTGCCCATTTGCCCAACTGTTCACTCAGATTTTCCTGTTGTTGTTTCTTTAAATCTGTTTGATTGTTCCCATACTACAAAGTCTTCGCTTTCTGTGTTTTGAGGCGCCTCTTTTTACAAGTCTGTACAACTGCTTTATTTCCTAGTATATCGCTAGGTCCAAGGATCCATTATATGGTCACACTGATTGGATATGCGGAGATAAGACTGTGCGCTGCTTGTGCTATATGGAGAATATCTTGATGTTCATGTGGGGGTATGTTTAAGTGCTTCCAAAACTGACATAGATTCTGAAAAAAATGGCTATGTCTGATGGTCTCAGTCTTTGCTTCATAATATGAGAAATTTTCACCACAAGATTAACAAAACTCGTAGGCAGATCCATCATTGTATAGTATATAGATACCATATCCAGCAAAACAGGTGACTTTGAAAGCCGATCCATCAGTGGAGGTCTTGATTGATGAGTAACTGTTTATAGTTTCTACGACACACGTCTTCAGGATTGTTGGTAGTGTTCTCTTATTGGCTGTGTTATCTAGTAATTTTGTTTGAATAGTTGGTCGATGCTAGTTCTCACAAGGTGGTGATCCAAGGTATTTGTTTTCCAGTTCTCTCTATCTCTATCTCTCTCTCGCTCTCTCTTGTGATAGATGGTGTTTGTCATCTTCCTCTCCGGAAAACCAGTAAAGACAGCTGTTTTAGTCTTTTTTTTGTGTCTCCAAGTGCCAAAACATATTTGGATGATCATTTTTGTCTCTTGTAGTTTTCTACCGCTTCCGTCATTGTTCTTTTCCGTCTGATATCCAGCGGTTCTACATTTGTATCTATCCCACTCACTGTTGTGGATGCTGATCGCAACCTTCCACAGATTAGTCTCAAAGCTTGGTTCTGCACCATATTCAGGAATGAGATGGTAGGATTGCTCACAATGGTCTGGAGTAGAAGGTTATAATCCATTACTGATTTCACAAAGTTCAGATATTGTTGGCGTAGAGTCTGTTTGTCTGCATGTACTAGGTAGTCTCTTAATGAGATTTATGCGTGTACTCGCTTTTTTCTGAGCTTTTCTATGTGGTCTTTTAGTTGTCTGTCTTGTTTTACTACAAGATATACAGGGGGCTCTTCCTTTGTTACTATTTCTCCGCTCATTTTGATATTGACAGATCTTTTGGCTGTTTTGTGATTTCGCGAGAAATATAATATAAGCAAATTTATGTGTATTAATTTTTATAGTTTGCACAATTTACAATATACTGAGATCTTGTGGAGAGCTCTGTTGTTTCGTGCTTTTGCCAAGATGTGATATATATCAGTGGTTCATGTGACAAGGTAATCAGCAAAGAATTCTTTCGACACACTGAGATGTTTCGCCCGATCACCAATGAAAATGAAAAATGTGCAATTTAGACGGAGCCTTGAGGAAGTCCTCCAGTGTTCTTTTTCAGAATAGTGTACGGGCATAGCTGGCTGCTATGGTTATGGTTGTCTGCAACCCTGTATCCATTTAAATATCTTTCCATTTCCATTCTGCGCATCTACAGCAATAATCTCTTTCTCCAGATTTTATCGTAGGCTTGCTCAAGGTCAATGAACACTGCTAAAGTGTTTTTTCTTTCTTGGAAACTATCCATCACATTTTGTGTGAATCTGAAGAGAGTGTCTTCTGTGCGACACTTGTGCCTGAAACAGCCTGGTTATTATCTATACGCGATAAATATTATATTAAGTTGATAATGTTACTGTAATACTATAGTTGTTTTAAAAACAAACAATGAAAAAATATAATAATAATAAACACAATAACAAGAACTGTTTCCACGTTGGTTGCGAACAAACAGAACCTTTCTCAAGAAACGAAACCACACGGAAATAACACAGACTTGCTTATATGTACAAAGATGTGTATACCACACATCTCTGTAGATGTACAGAAAGGAATAAATATTCGGGAAAACACGTTCAATAATGTTTAGAACAGTGCGTAAAATCATAATGACAAAAATGTAAACATAGACACTAAAGTTACATTATACAAGACTATTATTATTCCATCACTATGCTACCAGTGCCAAACCTGGACAATGACAGCACAAGACAAAAGAAAAATAGTGACAACAGAAATGACATGTCTACGAAGAATACTCGGAGTGTCATTAAGAGATAGAATTAGAAACGATAACATCAACACAGATAACCAAAACAATACCAGTATTGGAACACATCAAAAGACAGCAGATCAAGTGGTTTTCCCACGCTTCCAGACTACCGACATATAGCATGCCACAAATGGCCATGACACATAGACATAACGGTTATAAAGCCAGAAGCAGACCATGTAAAAGATCGATCACAGAAATCAAAGAAGCCGCAGGAACAAGCTTACAAGCAGAGCACAAGAAGGCCATCTCCAGAGAACTCTTTCACCCCTTACGCCGCAAGGCAAACAAGGGACACAGCGTATAGATAGATAGATAGTAAAATCATACACACTATTGATATATAAAGATAGCGATATAGAAAGAGATGCGAAAGGTTAAAGAAGTAATGGATTAAATCCGATCAAGAGAATATTTCATTTGAAGGATGAAAAATGAAAACATAAACCACATAAATAGTGTATGTGTGTATGCGTGCAAGCTCACATGAGGACAAACACAAAGAAGGCAACCAATAAACAACGTAGAGAATTAATTAATTTTTTTTTTGGGGGGGGGGGTGATGGGTGGTATTGAGGTCAGTAGTTGACAGTATTCGAAAATGAGGCTGGATTAAACAAAAAACAATTAAAGATGTTTATATATATATATATATTATATATATATATATATATTCTCCTATCTAGGTAGCAAATTAACACTCGACGGTGATGTCATGACAGAAATTACAACTCGCATTGCCCTAGCATCAAGTGTATTTAACAGACTGTCTAATATCTGGAAGTCAAAGTCAATCAGCACATGCACGAAAATGCGCTTATTTAATTCCTGCGTTATTCCGGTGCTATCATATGGATGTGAGAGCTGGAAAAGCTCTTTATCTTCAGAAAAGAAATTACTGAGTTTCGAGAACAAATGTCTTCCTAGGATAACTAACACCCATAGGAGTGAATTCAAATCGAATGATAAAATCAGAGAAGAGACACATCAAAATTTCATCACAGATGTTATCAGAAAATGCCGTTGGTCCTAAATCGGGCATGTCCTACGTGCAGACACTAACACAATACACCACCAATCTCTTGAATGGATACCTACAGGCAAAAGAGCAAGGGGTAGACCAAAAGAAACACTCAGAAGAACAACCAATATTCATACTATTCAAGAACTGCACAGAATAGCTTTGAACAGACAGATTTGTAGAGATCTGACCTCTGCCCTATGCACTAACTTCAGCGCAAAAGGAAAATGAATGAATGAATATATATATAATATATATATATATATATATATATATATATATATATATATATATATATATATATAATATTATATATATATATATATATATATATATATTATATATATATATATATATTCATTCATTTTCCTTACCAATATATCTACGTACAAATATCTTAACAATCATATCTATATATATATATATATTGGTACGTAGATATGAACAAAAAATATATAAGTAATCTCAAGTCAAAAAATATATGTATGAAAGCTACCCACAAAGATATGTGCAAGCCTGTTAATGCATACACGCACAAGTAAGGGTTCACATAAGAATAAGAGTACATCATCAGACAAAAATTAGTTACATGCATTAACATAAACAATCATTCACATAAAAATTTACACTTGAGTTCACATGAACATTTACCAAAATAAAAATATATACTTGCGTTCATATGAACATTTTCCCACATAAAATATATACTTGGGTTCACATGAACATTTGCCCACATAAAAATATGTACAGGAATTGATATAAAAATTCCTTCACATAGAGATATATATACATTTATTATCATAAACGTTCACCCACATAAAGGTATTCACGAGCATTACCATAGAACATGCACTCAAGCCTATTTTACTTAAACATACAAATATGTGACCCCAAGTAATTGTATGGAAACATTGAACTATAAAATCCCAATCTGTGGGTCCTTTCCTAATAATATATAAAACAAAACAATAACAAGTATTCATTCATTTTCCTTTTGCGCTGAAGTTAGCGCATAGGGCAGAGGTCAGATCTCTCCAATTCTGTCTGCTCAAAGACATTCTGTGCAGTTCTTGAATAGTATGAATATTGGTTGTTTTACATTATCTAAGTACTTCTGAGTGTTTCTTTTGGTCTACATTTGCTCTTTTTCCTGTAGGTATCCATTCAAGAGATTGGTGGTGTATTCTGTTGGTGTCTGCACGTAGAACATGCCCGATGTAGGACCAACGTTTTCAGATAACATCTGTGATGAAATTATGATGTGTCTCTTCTCTGATTTTATCATTCGATTTGAATTCACTCCAATGGGTGTTAGTTATCCTACGAAGACATTTGTTCTCGAAACTCAGTAATTTCTTTTTTGAAGAAAAAAAACTTTTTCAACTCTCACATCTATATGATAGCACCGGAATAACGCAGGAATTAAATAAGCGCATTTTCGTGCGTGTGCTGATTGACTTTGACTTCCAGATATTAGACAATCTGTTAAATGCACTTGATGCTAGGGCAATGCGAGTTGTAATTTCTGCCATGACATCACCGTCGAGTGTTAATTTAATAACAAGTACAGAGACATGTAAATGTTAAAACAAATTTACAATTCACTAATGGATGGATAGATGGGAAAATAAAAAAATAGCAATATGTTGACACACATAAGCACCAAAAGAACAACACAAATACACACAATTAGATTTAAAATAGAAATATTTACCAATGACCGGGCACAGATACAAACATTTACAAGAACCAGTAAAGTAACGGGTTTGAGATTATTGAAAGTAGGTAAATCAAATAAATAGGTGATTAATGCTCTTTCCGTGTGGGTGGAGAACTCCAGAAAGATGAACTAACCCATATTCCAAACATAGACGTAGCCGGTCACCAGAGTAGCTATGTAAGTTACTGAAACATCAGCACTACCTTGATATGAATGGCTGTTAAAATGAATGGCTGTTAAAATGAATGGCCACTGGGTAATCACGATGATTAATGATATCTCCTAAATGTTCAGCGAATCTATCAAGCCAAACGCCTTCCGGTTTCACCAGTATACCACAGCGCTTGCTTATGACAGAGTATATTATATTACTGGACATGCATGAAACAGGGTTTTGACTGCCGAAATTGGAGATGGGAACTTAAACAGGAGTTAGAATAACAAAAGGGCAAGTCATACTATGCAGGGGACAAGGGACACTACCAAGGTAACAAGCAGATGTGAGCACACTGAAAGAAACCAAAATAATACAAAGGTTCCTATCCCTGTGGAATAGAAGAGAGTGGGAGGGGGGATACAGATCTTGAAATAAGGTATAATTGGAGGATAGAGAAATGTCGTAATAGGATAGCAAGTGCCGGTGAATTGTACCTACATGAAAGCTGATTTTTCAGGGAACATCCTGCATGTAGACTATCATTTTCTGTAAAATTAAAAGAACGTATTGTAACTTTAACATTTTCTGTGTCGCCATTTTGGTGCAACAGGAAGTGAGAAAATCAAACTGTCTTCATTCGCGTATGTCAATATCTGTGTCGTAGCCGACTTAGTCACAGACCACCACATGTTTTTAATGATTTTTTGAGTAAAATTTCCTCATAATCCGTTATATGTCTCTACTCATATCTAGTCATTTGTATTGGTATTCTACCGATGCATTAAGCTCGAAATGAGAATTATAAAATATTAAATCGAGTAAACATTAACTTTTGACTCAGAAACATGGACAATGAACAACTAGAACAAAGAATTTATGCTTTTGAAATGTGGATATATAGAAGAATATGGAGAACTTCATGGAAAGAGAAGAGAACAAACACAGAGGTTCAACGACACTTCCTATGAAGAAAGTATTATTAAAGGAAATAAAGATCAAGCAAATCAAGTATTTTGGACATATTAAAAATACATTGCTCCTTGTCGAAGACCTTAAGGGTAAAATCGAAAGGAGACGAGCAAGAGGTTGACATAGATACAAGTTGGTCAACAACATCACAAGATTGATAGGTTACAGTCTAGCAGAGTTCACGACCAAGGCGAGAGACAAGGTATGTTCGAGGTTTGTTTCAGCCAAACTTCGTTGCGGAGACGGCACACAATGATGAGAGCGATGCTTGGCTAGAGAATCTCTTCATCATTTTAGAAACAATCATTTAGAGGCGCTCAGTAACACTTTTGGAAACGTTTCATTATTCAAAATTACAACTGTTAAACGTCACTAGTCAATTAGAGTGCCCTGTATCAATTCTATAGCGTGTCCATAACGTCGCCGCGCACTGATTTACAGTCCAGGTGACTCTACATCACGTGATATGTAGATATTTAGTGTGGACCTGTGTGATGTCTTTGATGACATAACATTTATGGAAAAATAAAACACTATTACCCATCTCTATGGCGTATTGGATAAAGTGGCTCGTGGCACAGCAATACAATGAAGTTGTTTCTGAAGAAGATGTTAGAACATAGTTATCAGAAGATCTTACGTCTGACTACCTCCATTATTAAACGTTAGTTACACCAAAATTATTCTTTTTTTCAGAAGTTAATACCATTCTTCGTCAACTGAACGAATATAAGTTTATCTCCGCAGCTAATAGTAAACTACCAATGTACACTGGGCTTTGAAAATTCACAACTTTCAATGACGTAATATTTATCATAAATATATCCTTTCAAATTCAGTGCACATTGACTTCATAAACACCCTTTACTTTGTTCTTGATTTTCAAAGTGAAAGGATATTTTTACTTTAAGTAATGCCAAGTTGGAATTTTTGTATTATTTTTTATGTGGTAGCTGGCCCAGTGTCTTGTGAGTATATGCCGGGTAGTCATTATAGTGTCAAATTATATTTTTGGAAGTCAGTAAATGTTTATAAACATTATTGGTTGTATTAAGTAAGTACATTCATTTGCTTTGCTTTGTCAACATTTTTGTAGCATGGGGTTTTTTTAAGCTTTGCCAGAATTACAATACGATATTATCTTCAATAAAATAAAATATTCACACTTTAGTTTTGATAATTTGTTTGATTTTTTTGCACATCCTTCTACTGATATAAAGGACTGCGGACTGGTCATACCAGTTGGTTGACCTTTGATTCGTGCTTTTCCTTTTCTAGCTTAACAAATTGTCAACAAAGTGATAATAAATAGCATGGCTAAGTCACGTCAGCCAAGATGATTGACGCAGTCTGTAAGCCCCTTATCTGCAGTAGACTGGATGTTCGTGAATGATCTATGCATGTGATGATTGGTAGACGTAGATTGCATGTAAATTGTGATTTTTTCCTTCATTGGATGACTACATACATTTAAATTTTGATCTTTATTTTCATTGGACGATTATTCACATGTAAATACTGATCTTTATTCTCATTGGGTCATTTATTACACACGAACTTTGAACTTTAAAAAAATAAGATTGTAGATTACAGCAATTCCATAGATTAAGAGAGAGGAGGTTTGGTGATATGAGGTTCAACCTGAACCCCCAGATTGAGCCCTTTCCTTCCCCAGAACTCAGAATGAGCCCTTTCCTTCCCCAGAACTCAGAATATAGCTTTTAGTGCTAGGATAACCAAAAGGTGGATTAACCCCCACATCCCCCCTCCCCACCATTTTCACCCCTTTTTGATATTTCTGCAAACAGGTCATCAAGAACTGAATAAAAAAAGAGGGACGTATAACCAACAATGGACGAATGACCTTTTATTAAGGTTAAACACCCCCTCACTTTAATTATTGGTTTTAAATTAACTTGTTCTAATTCTGTTATTGATCTAACGTAAACTTTGACCTTTTACTGTAATTGAGTGATTGGTTTACTAATTTCAACGTTTGTTTTCAGCGAAGTTCGTGTGGAAAAAAAACCATTTATAGATTATTGGTCGATGTCGGTGCATGACTTCCATCAATCCCAGCCAACTGTATATTTTTTTCTTTGTCCCACTTTGTAAAACATTGTTCTTATTTTATTTGTAATTCATGATTTTGATTTTGTTTATCATGTAATTGTTATATGAATTACTTTGTAACTATAGTTTACTAACCCATAAACAACGCTAGAAACGAATTTCTCTGAAACTATGTGTCGCAGATATTTTTGGCATGCAAATTTCGAATATCAATGACGATAAATTAATGATATTATTTAAATCATAGATTCTATGGATTTTGCACATCAGTGAATTCGTTTTGGTGTTTTAGGACCATTATAAATAAGTGTAGTTAAATTTATTCTGGTTAGTCTTTAGTTACATTGTATTTAGTCAATCGATCGCCGATTGATGTAGGCAGTTATACTTTTCCACAACAATCTATCTCTTATGTTCTTAATAAGTTCAGTTGACGGCATGTGTTTTTAGTGACGTTCAGTTGACGACATGTGTTTTTAGTGACGTTCAGTTGACGGCTTGTGTTTTTAGTGACGTTCAGTTGACGACATGTGTTTTTAGTGACGTTCAGTTGACGGCTTGTGTTTTTAGTGACGTTCAGTTGACGACATGTGTTTTTAGTGACGTTCAGTTGACGGCTTGTATTTTTAGTGACGTTCAGTTGACGGCATGTGTTTTTAGTGACGTTCAGTTGACGGCATGTGTTTTTAGTGACGTTCAGTTGACGACATGTGTTTTTAGTGACGTTCAGTTGACGGCTTGTGTTTTTAGTGACGTTCAGTTGACGGCATGTGTTTTTAGTGACGTTCAGTTGACGGCATGTGTTTTTAGTGACGATTCATCCAGAAATTTCTCTCTTTATATTTCTGTTTCTCATCCCTTGATCTTTCCGGCGGTTACTAAATGTTCAAGTTTTGCTTTTTTTCACCACATGACCTAAAAATCTTAATTGTTTGCTTCAAATTTTTTACTATAGTTTTTCGTTTTACTCCAGCATCACTGCGGACTTCTACATTAGTATTCTTGGCTGTCCATAGAATTTTCATCATTCTTTTTAAAAGAAGAAACATTGTATTCAAGCTGCTTTGTTGGCATAACCGAATATTTCCGTGATTTTAATTAATCAGAGCGTTGTGGTGTCCACTGCTAAAACACTATTTTTAGATATCAAAACGGTTGCATACTGTAGAAAATGTTAAAAATGTTATATTATCAACAATTGAAAGAGGTTGCTAGATCTATAAAGTGGAATTTTTTTTTATTACATACTTTTTCTAGAGACAATTTGGAAATGCAGCCTTCTAATATGACTCATTTTACTATTCCATTGATGTTCAATGGATGCCGCACACCGCATAATATATATATATATATATCGTCATTGACATTCAACAGTTACATGCCAAAATTCTCTCCAACCTAACAGGAATCTTTGGGGAAAATAGCTTCCACCTGTATTTATGAATTAGTAAACAGACTACAGTGATTAGTATGTAAATAATTATGTAATGTAAATATGTGAACTATTATTTAACTTGTGTGTAAGTTATTATTTAACTTGTAAGTAAAGTATTATTTAACTAGTAAGTATGTAAATTATTATTTAACTAGTAAGTATGTTAATTAGTATTTAACTTGTAAGTATGTAAATTATTATTTAACGTGTAATATATTCCGAATGTAACCGAAAGTCTTGTTATGCCTAGTTATATTCATGTAGAAGTCTGCGGCTTGTAATTTGTACAGAAATCTGAATGAAATTTCTAGTGTTATATTAAATTGTTATCAACCCCCAATGCTATCTTAAATTATTATCAGTCCCTAATGTTATCTTAAAATATTATCAACCCTCAATGTTTCCTTAAATTATATCAATCCTCAATGTTATCTTTAATTATTATCGACTTCTCAATGTTATCTTAAATTATTATAAATGAATAGTTTAGTCGCCCGTGCTGCCGGGGCCCAAAAGATGAGTACGTAATAGTGACACTCTTACCTACCATGCATATTGTAAGAGGAGACTAAGAACGGTTTTGGAGGTGGAGTTGATTATCCTATCCCATATTCAGGGTAAAAGTGAATCAAAGCCATGCTGAAATTGGACGTGTTAGGTCGTAAGCGCAGATATCACAGTCAAGCTGTAAACCATAACACAAAGCACTCCGTTTCCGAACTATATCATGTTAATCTGCATAAGTTTGAGAACGTACGCAGAAGAATATTATAAGAATTAAAAAGCAGCAAGAATCTAAATGTAGAGAACCGCCATATGCTTCTACGATGTTCTGTGCAATGTCAAAGTTGTAAAACAAACATGTTAGCCTTATCCATCAGCATAAAAAGTATAAGACCTATTGGCGAATTCGAAATGCAGCCTTCTAATATGAGTCATTTTACTATTCCCTTGATGTTTAATGGCTGCCGTAAACCGCATAATAATAATAATACACAAACATTGTTAATACTGCGTTTTTTACCGTTAAGAAGTTGCAGAGAGGTTGCGAATGGCGTGTGTGCCGTTACTGCCGCCACATCATGTTCAGGGTGAGTTTTTTTTTTTTTAATTTACACTGCACCAGAAAAATTTCCCAGCCTTTACTGGAGATAGAACTCTGAGTCTCTTGAGTGTGAGACTAAAGCTCTAACCTCTCGACCATGCACCACAACATAATGTATAATAACAGTGTTCAATGAAAATCACAGAAATAGCCTAATGGTTCATTAAGAAGGATTGATATCCCATTAGCTAGAAGGTTTTATATTGTAAACTATTAAGCCCTGCTGCACACGGCAGATATCGGTTGTGGTATAATCATCCAAAAGTAGCCATAATATAAGGTTCTGAAAAATGCAGAACAATCGTAGAAGGTAAGAAAATGGATACCATGAAGTAACCGCCGTAAAACTGAAATCCAACAGGCGAAATTAAGAAAGATGCTGATGAAGTTTTGCTACTTACTGAATATACACATAATACACAAGAATCGACGTTTCGGCTAAATATCATTTATCAAGAACACGGTAAGAGCATTTGTTATAAATGAGTAAATCACATGTTCAATATTGTCGAAGAATATTTACATATTTTCTGATAACCGTGGTGTGTTGCGACGTCAGGCAAGGAAGAGATGTATAGAACAAGCCCTTGCATAGGACTCGTTTAAATTTGTCTGCGTATTATACAATGAAATCACGTTATAACAACGTGGTCTGGAACGAGGAAATATGTATGTAATGGCAGAACTTAGCTATATCCACTCAAATCCCGCTATATCAGCTTGTTTCGGACCGGGGAAATATGTATGTAATAACATAAATTCGCTAATTACAGTACATACAATAGGGAACACACATAATAAGGAATTTGGAAAAGTGGTAAATAATAAAATTTGTTATAAAAGAATGCGCTGTTTAGGGGGTGCCACTGTATTTACGTCAGTATTTTGCCATTGCTTTCTGAACGTTTCTTATACACACGGTACATTAGCTATCACATGTACTTTGTACCTTAACTAATATCACCAAATTTAACTAGTCGAGAAACACAAGCATACTACCTACACTGACCGACATGTGACAGCGGAACTATAGACCAAAGTAAGTAGAAATAAAATCCATCCTTAAGCCCATAACCCTTCAGGGTCGTAGGGGTACCACATTGGATGCTTCAGCACACAGAGTCCTCCAGCGAATTCTATCCTCAGCGATGCGGATGAGTGTGGAAATATTTTGCCCTGTCCATTCCTTGATGTTGTCTGTCCATGTCTTAATTTCTCCTCCTCTGCTTCTTCCACCCTCGACAGTTCCCTGCAGTATTGTTTTTGACAAGGAATCGTGCCTGCATATATGTCCGAACCATGCTAGTTTTCGTCGTTTCACTATTGAAAGCAATGGCTCCTGAACACCTGCACACATCTCTACTTTATTTCTTACGTACACATTGGTCTTATGTTCCCTATAGGAAATTCGTAGAATTCTTCTGTAGCATTTATACTCTAAAGCCTGTAATCTTCTCTCCATGTCCGCAGTGAGTGTCCAACTCTCACAACCATACAACACAACCGAAAAAATAACTTCGAAATAAAATAACTTCGGATGGATTTAAAACTGAGTACCTTTTTCCATTTTTTGTAGCACAGGCAACAATAAATCCACTTTTTTTTATTTCTTTGTACTGTTGTATTTATACGGGCGATTTTTTGGATCGTATTGTCTGTCACAAAAAGTGCTCTTAGATTGAATCCTCGGGGAAATTAAAAACTGGACTAACCAAAGCTACTTAGAAGAGAACTTCAAGGAATGGAATTAGCGAAACAAATCACATATTGGACACAGTTCAAAAACGGTCAAGGGCAAAGAGATATGTTGTGATTTCGATGTCTGCTACGTTGTTCCGATACAATGATGATGTTTTAACAGACACTGGCATTACTTTATTTTTTAGAAAGGAAACAACATAGACTTGGCAGTTTTTTATTCTTAATAATTGTTTTACAACTTCTTCTAATGTATTTTCAAACTCCTGCAGACTAGCAGGATGCAGTCCGGAGAACAGAATGATTTGTGTCATTGTTTATAGTTCTGCTGCGATGCATGCGCCTTTCAGCCGGACACATTCGACAATATCATAGTTTCTATGTCACTTTTACCCTTTATGGGATGAGACAGCCAACTCAACCCCATAACCACCTTAGTCGCCTCTTGCGACATGCATGGAATGTAAACATTTTTTTAGTTTACTTCCTTTTCGGTCCCCTGCAACGCACGGGCTCTTGTTTTATAGATTTAGTATTTTTAGTTGTTAGTTTGAGACATTTATTGTTATTTGAGCTCAGACTTTAACACTTAGTTCACGATGTCCACACCTACATGTTTACGGGCCATATAACAGAAATAGCGACATAGGTTCAGCAGGATCACGATAAAATTAAGTCTAACAGCTAACTAACCGGCGTGTATCAAGTAACTAACGGGCGTGTAGCAAGTAACTAACGGTCGTGTACCAAGTAACGAACGGGCATGTAGCAAGCAACTAACGGGCGTGTAGCAAGTAACGAACGGGCATGTAGCAAGTAACTAACGGGCGTGTAGCAAGTAACTAACGGGCGTGTAGCAGCTAACTAACGGGAGTGTAGCAGCTAACTAACGGGCGTGTAGCAGCTAACTAACGGGAGTGTAGCAGCTAACTAACGGGAGTGTAGCAGCTAACTAACGGGAGTGTAGCAGCTAACTAACGGGAGTGTAGCAGCTAACTAACGGGAGTGTAGCAGCTAACTAACGGGAGTGTAGCAGCTAACTAACGGGAGTGTAGCAGCTAACTAACGGGCGTGTAGCAGCTAACTAACGGGAGTGTAGCAGCTAACTAACGGGAGTGTAGCAGCTAACTAACGAACGTGTAGCAGCTAACTAACGAACGTGTAGCAGCTAACTAACGGGAGTGTAGCAGCTAACTAACGGGAGTGTAGCAGCTAACTAACGGGAGTGTAGCAGCTAACTAACGGGAGTGTAGCAGCTAACTAACGAACGTGTAGCAGCTAACTAACGGGAGTGTAGCAGCTAACTAACGGGAGTGTAGCAGCTAACTAACGAACGTGTAGCAGCTAACTAACGAACGTGTAGCAGCTAACTAACGGAGTGTAGCAGCTAACTAACGGAGTGTAGCAGCTAACTAACGGGAGTGTAGCAGCTAACTAACGGGAGTGTAGCAGCTAACTATCGGGAGTGTAGCAGCTAACTAACGGGAGTGTAGCAGCTAACTAACGGGAGTGTAGCAGCTAACTAACGGGAGTGTAGCAGCTAACTAACGGGAGTGTAGCAGCTAACTAACGGGAGTGTAGCAGCTAACTAACGAACGTGTAGCAGCTAACTAACGAACGTGTAGCAGCTAACTAACGAACGTGTAGCAGCTAACTAACGGGAGTGTAGCAGCTAACTAACGAACGTGTAGCAGCTAACTAACGAACGTGTAGCAGCTAACTAACGGGAGTGTAGCAGCTAACTAACGGGAGTGTAGCAGCTAACTAACGAACGTGTAGCAGCTAACTAACGGGAGTGTAGCAGCTAACTAACGAACGTGTAGCAGCTAACTAACGGAGTGTAGCAGCTAACTAACGGGAGTGTAGCAGCTAACTAACGGGAGTGTAGCAGCTAACTAACGGGAGTGTAGCAGCTAACTAACGAACGTGTAGCAGCTAACTAACGAACGTGTAGCAGCTAACTAACGAACGTGTAGCAGCTAACTAACGGAGTGTAGCAGCTAACTAACGGGAGTGTAGCAGCTAACTAACGAACGTGTAGCAGCTAACTAACGAACGTGTAGCAGCTAACTAACGAACGTGTAGCAGCTAACTAACGGAGTGTAGCAGCTAACTAACGGAGTGTAGCAGCTAACTAACGAACGTGTAGCAGCTAACTAACGAACGTGTAGCAGCTAACTAACGGGAGTGTAGCAGCTAACTAACGAACGTGTAGCAGCTAACTAACGGAGTGTAGCAGCTAACTAACGGGAGTGTAGCAGCTAACTAACGGGAGTGTAGCAGCTAACTAACGGGAGTGTAGCAGCTAACTAACGAACGTGTAGCAGCTAACTAACGAACGTGTAGCAGCTAACTAACGAACGTGTAGCAGCTAACTAACGAACGTGTAGCAGCTAACTAACGGGAGTGTAGCAGCTAACTAACGAACGTGTAGCAGCTAACTAACGGAGTGTAGCAGCTAACTAACGGAGTGTAGCAGCTAACTAACGGGAGTGTAGCAGCTAACTAACGGGAGTGTAGCAGCTAACTATCGGGAGTGTAGCAGCTAACTAACGAACGTGTAGCAGCTAACTAACGGGAGTGTAGCAGCTAACTAACGGGAGTGTAGCAGCTAACTAACGGGAGTGTAGCAGCTAACTAACGAACGTGTAGCAGCTAACTAACGGGAGTGTAGCAGCTAACTATCGGGAGTGTAGCAGCTAACTAACGAACGTGTAGCAGCTAACTAACGGGAGTGTAGCAGCTAACTAACGAACGTGTAGCAGCTAACTAACGAACGTGTAGCAGCTAACTAACGGGAGTGTAGCAGCTAACTAACGGGAGTGTAGCAGCTAACTAACGGGAGTGTAGCAGCTAACTAACGAACGTGTAGCAGCTAACTAACGGGAGTGTAGCAGCTAACTAACGGGAGTGTAGCAGCTAACTAACGGGAGTGTAGCAGCTAACTAACGGGAGTGTAGCAGCTAACTAACGGGAGTGTAGCAGCTAACTAACGGGAGTGTAGCAGCTAACTAACGGAGTGTAGCAGCTAACTAACGGGAGTGTAGCAGCTAACTAACGGGAGTGTAGCAGCTAACTAACGGGAGTGTAGCAGCTAACTAACGAACGTGTAGCAGCTAACTAACGGAGTGTAGCAGCTAACTAACGGGAGTGTAGCAGCTAACTAACGGGAGTGTAGCAGCTAACTATCGGGAGTGTAGCAGCTAACTAACGGGAGTGTAGCAGCTAACTAACGAACGTGTAGCAGCTAACTAACGAACGTGTAGCAGCTAACTAACGAACGTGTAGCAGCTAACTAACGGGAGTGTAGCAGCTAACTAACGGGAGTGTAGCAGCTAACTAACGGGAGTGTAGCAGCTAACTAACGAACGTGTAGCAGCTAACTAACGGGAGTGTAGCAGCTAACTAACGGGAGTGTAGCAGCTAACTAACGAACGTGTAGCAGCTAACTAACGGGAGTGTAGCAGCTAACTAACGAACGTGTAGCAGCTAACTAACGGGAGTGTAGCAGCTAACTAACGGGAGTGTAGCAGCTAACTAACGGGAGTGTAGCAGCTAACTAACGAACGTGTAGCAGCTAACTAACGAACGTGTAGCAGCTAACTAACGGGAGTGTAGCAGCTAACTAACGGGAGTGTAGCAGCTAACTAACGGGAGTGTAGCAGCTAACTAACGGGAGTGTAGCAGCTAACTAACGAACGTGTAGCAGCTAACTAACGAACGTGTAGCAGCTAACTAACGAACGTGTAGCAGCTAACTAACGGAGTGTAGCAGCTAACTAACGGGAGTGTAGCAGCTAACTAACGGGAGTGTAGCAGCTAACTAACGGGAGTGTAGCAGCTAACTAACGGGAGTGTAGCAGCTAACTATCGGGAGTGTAGCAGCTAACTAACGGGAGTGTAGCAGCTAACTAACGGGAGTGTAGCAGCTAACTAACGAACGTGTAGCAGCTAACTAACGGAGTGTAGCAGCTAACTAACGGGAGTGTAGCAGCTAACTAACGGGAGTGTAGCAGCTAACTAACGAACGTGTAGCAGCTAACTAACGGGAGTGTAGCAGCTAACTAACGGGAGTGTAGCAGCTAACTAACGAACGTGTAGCAGCTAACTAACGGGAGTGTAGCAGCTAACTAACGGGAGTGTAGCAGCTAACTAACGGGAGTGTAGCAGCTAACTAACGGGAGTGTAGCAGCTAACTAACGGGAGTGTAGCAGCTAACTAACGAACGTGTAGCAGCTAACTAACGAACGTGTAGCAGCTAACTAACGGGAGTGTAGCAGCTAACTAACGGAGTGTAGCAGCTAACTAACGGGAGTGTAGCAGCTAACTAACGGGAGTGTAGCAGCTAACTAACGGAGTGTAGCAGCTAACTAACGGAGTGTAGCAGCTAACTAACGGAGTGTAGCAGCTAACTAACGGAGTGTAGCAGCTAACTAACGGAGTGTAGCAGCTAACTAACGGAGTGTAGCAGCTAACTAACGGGAGTGTAGCAGCTAACTAACGAACGTGTAGCAGCTAACTAACGAACGTGTAGCAGCTAACTAACGGGAGTGTAGCAGCTAACTAACGGGAGTGTAGCAGCTAACTAACGGGAGTGTAGCAGCTAACTAACGGAGTGTAGCAGCTAACTAACGGAGTGTAGCAGCTAACTAACGGAGTGTAGCAGCTAACTAACGGAGTGTAGCAGCTAACTAACGGAGTGTAGCAGCTAACTAACGGGAGTGTAGCAGCTAACTAACGGAGTGTAGCAGCTAACTAACGGGAGTGTAGCAGCTAACTAACGGAGTGTAGCAGCTAACTAACGGGAGTGTAGCAGCTAACTAACGGAGTGTAGCAGCTAACTAACGGAGTGTAGCAGCTAACTAACGGGAGTGTAGCAGCTAACTAACGGGAGTGTAGCAGCTAACTAACGGGAGTGTAGCAGCTAACTAACGGGAGTGTAGCAGCTAACTAACGGGAGTGTAGCAGCTAACTAACGGGAGTGTAGCAGCTAACTAACGGAGTGTAGCAGCTAACTAACGGGAGTGTAGCAGCTAACTAACGGAGTGTAGCAGCTAACTAACGGAGTGTAGCAGCTAACTAACGGAGTGTAGCAGCTAACTAACGGAGTGTAGCAGCTAACTAACGGAGTGTAGCAGCTAACTAACGGAGTGTAGCAGCTAACTAACGAACGTGTAGCAGCTAACTAACGGGAGTGTAGCAGCTAACTAACGGGAGTGTAGCAGCTAACTAACGAACGTGTAGCAGCTAACTAACGGGAGTGTAGCAGCTAACTAACGAACGTGTAGCAGCTAACTAACGGAGTGTAGCAGCTAACTAACGGGAGTGTAGCAGCTAACTAACGGGAGTGTAGCAGCTAACTAACGGGAGTGTAGCAGCTAACTAACGAACGTGTAGCAGCTAACTAACGAACGTGTAGCAGCTAACTAACGAACGTGTAGCAGCTAACTAACGGAGTGTAGCAGCTAACTAACGGGAGTGTAGCAGCTAACTAACGAACGTGTAGCAGCTAACTAACGAACGTGTAGCAGCTAACTAACGAACGTGTAGCAGCTAACTAACGGAGTGTAGCAGCTAACTAACGGAGTGTAGCAGCTAACTAACGAACGTGTAGCAGCTAACTAACGAACGTGTAGCAGCTAACTAACGGGAGTGTAGCAGCTAACTAACGAACGTGTAGCAGCTAACTAACGGAGTGTAGCAGCTAACTAACGGGAGTGTAGCAGCTAACTAACGGGAGTGTAGCAGCTAACTAACGGGAGTGTAGCAGCTAACTAACGAACGTGTAGCAGCTAACTAACGAACGTGTAGCAGCTAACTAACGAACGTGTAGCAGCTAACTAACGAACGTGTAGCAGCTAACTAACGGGAGTGTAGCAGCTAACTAACGAACGTGTAGCAGCTAACTAACGGAGTGTAGCAGCTAACTAACGGAGTGTAGCAGCTAACTAACGGGAGTGTAGCAGCTAACTAACGGGAGTGTAGCAGCTAACTATCGGGAGTGTAGCAGCTAACTAACGAACGTGTAGCAGCTAACTAACGGGAGTGTAGCAGCTAACTAACGGGAGTGTAGCAGCTAACTAACGGGAGTGTAGCAGCTAACTAACGAACGTGTAGCAGCTAACTAACGGGAGTGTAGCAGCTAACTATCGGGAGTGTAGCAGCTAACTAACGAACGTGTAGCAGCTAACTAACGGGAGTGTAGCAGCTAACTAACGAACGTGTAGCAGCTAACTAACGAACGTGTAGCAGCTAACTAACGGGAGTGTAGCAGCTAACTAACGGGAGTGTAGCAGCTAACTAACGGGAGTGTAGCAGCTAACTAACGAACGTGTAGCAGCTAACTAACGGGAGTGTAGCAGCTAACTAACGGGAGTGTAGCAGCTAACTAACGGGAGTGTAGCAGCTAACTAACGGGAGTGTAGCAGCTAACTAACGGGAGTGTAGCAGCTAACTAACGGGAGTGTAGCAGCTAACTAACGGAGTGTAGCAGCTAACTAACGGGAGTGTAGCAGCTAACTAACGGGAGTGTAGCAGCTAACTAACGGGAGTGTAGCAGCTAACTAACGAACGTGTAGCAGCTAACTAACGAACGTGTAGCAGCTAACTAACGGGAGTGTAGCAGCTAACTAACGGGAGTGTAGCAGCTAACTAACGGGAGTGTAGCAGCTAACTAACGAACGTGTAGCAGCTAACTAACGGAGTGTAGCAGCTAACTAACGGGAGTGTAGCAGCTAACTAACGGGAGTGTAGCAGCTAACTATCGGGAGTGTAGCAGCTAACTAACGGGAGTGTAGCAGCTAACTAACGAACGTGTAGCAGCTAACTAACGAACGTGTAGCAGCTAACTAACGAACGTGTAGCAGCTAACTAACGGGAGTGTAGCAGCTAACTAACGGGAGTGTAGCAGCTAACTAACGGGAGTGTAGCAGCTAACTAACGAACGTGTAGCAGCTAACTAACGGGAGTGTAGCAGCTAACTAACGGGAGTGTAGCAGCTAACTAACGAACGTGTAGCAGCTAACTAACGGGAGTGTAGCAGCTAACTAACGAACGTGTAGCAGCTAACTAACGGGAGTGTAGCAGCTAACTAACGGGAGTGTAGCAGCTAACTAACGGGAGTGTAGCAGCTAACTAACGAACGTGTAGCAGCTAACTAACGAACGTGTAGCAGCTAACTAACGGGAGTGTAGCAGCTAACTAACGGGAGTGTAGCAGCTAACTAACGGGAGTGTAGCAGCTAACTAACGGGAGTGTAGCAGCTAACTAACGAACGTGTAGCAGCTAACTAACGAACGTGTAGCAGCTAACTAACGAACGTGTAGCAGCTAACTAACGGAGTGTAGCAGCTAACTAACGGGAGTGTAGCAGCTAACTAACGGGAGTGTAGCAGCTAACTAACGGGAGTGTAGCAGCTAACTAACGGGAGTGTAGCAGCTAACTATCGGGAGTGTAGCAGCTAACTAACGGGAGTGTAGCAGCTAACTAACGGGAGTGTAGCAGCTAACTAACGAACGTGTAGCAGCTAACTAACGGAGTGTAGCAGCTAACTAACGGGAGTGTAGCAGCTAACTAACGGGAGTGTAGCAGCTAACTAACGAACGTGTAGCAGCTAACTAACGGGAGTGTAGCAGCTAACTAACGGGAGTGTAGCAGCTAACTAACGAACGTGTAGCAGCTAACTAACGGGAGTGTAGCAGCTAACTAACGGGAGTGTAGCAGCTAACTAACGGGAGTGTAGCAGCTAACTAACGGGAGTGTAGCAGCTAACTAACGGGAGTGTAGCAGCTAACTAACGAACGTGTAGCAGCTAACTAACGAACGTGTAGCAGCTAACTAACGGGAGTGTAGCAGCTAACTAACGGAGTGTAGCAGCTAACTAACGGGAGTGTAGCAGCTAACTAACGGGAGTGTAGCAGCTAACTAACGGAGTGTAGCAGCTAACTAACGGAGTGTAGCAGCTAACTAACGGAGTGTAGCAGCTAACTAACGGAGTGTAGCAGCTAACTAACGGAGTGTAGCAGCTAACTAACGGAGTGTAGCAGCTAACTAACGGGAGTGTAGCAGCTAACTAACGAACGTGTAGCAGCTAACTAACGAACGTGTAGCAGCTAACTAACGGGAGTGTAGCAGCTAACTAACGGGAGTGTAGCAGCTAACTAACGGGAGTGTAGCAGCTAACTAACGGAGTGTAGCAGCTAACTAACGGAGTGTAGCAGCTAACTAACGGAGTGTAGCAGCTAACTAACGGAGTGTAGCAGCTAACTAACGGAGTGTAGCAGCTAACTAACGGGAGTGTAGCAGCTAACTAACGGAGTGTAGCAGCTAACTAACGGGAGTGTAGCAGCTAACTAACGGAGTGTAGCAGCTAACTAACGGGAGTGTAGCAGCTAACTAACGGAGTGTAGCAGCTAACTAGCGGAGTGTAGCAGCTAACTAACGGGAGTGTAGCAGCTAACTAACGGGAGTGTAGCAGCTAACTAACGGGAGTGTAGCAGCTAACTAACGGGAGTGTAGCAGCTAACTAACGGGAGTGTAGCAGCTAACTAACGGGAGTGTAGCAGCTAACTAACGGAGTGTAGCAGCTAACTAACGGGAGTGTAGCAGCTAACTAACGGAGTGTAGCAGCTAACTAACGGAGTGTAGCAGCTAACTAACGGAGTGTAGCAGCTAACTAACGGAGTGTAGCAGCTAACTAACGGAGTGTAGCAGCTAACTAACGGAGTGTAGCAGCTAACTAACGGGAGTGTAGCAGCTAACTAACGGAGTGTAGCAGCTAACTAACGGAGTGTAGCAGCTAACTAACGGGAGTGTAGCAGCTAACTAACGGAGTGTAGCAGCTAACTAACGGAGTGTAGCAGCTAACTAACGGGAGTGTAGCAGCTAACTAACGGAGTGTAGCAGCTAACTAACGGGAGTGTAGCAGCTAACTAACGGGAGTGTAGCAGCTAACTAACGGAGTGTAGCAGCTAACTAACGGGAGTGTAGCAGCTAACTAACGGAGTGTAGCAGCTAACTAACGGGAGTGTAGCAGCTAACTAACGGAGTGTAGCAGCTAACTAACGGAGTGTAGCAGCTAACTAACGGAGTGTAGCAGCTAACTAACGGAGTGTAGCAGCTAACTAACGGGAGTGTAGCAGCTAACTAACGGAGTGTAGCAGCTAACTAACGGAGTGTAGCAGCTAACTAACGGGAGTGTAGCAGCTAACTAACGGAGTGTAGCAGCTAACTAACGGGAGTGTAGCAGCTAACTAACGGAGTGTAGCAGCTAACTAACGGAGTGTAGCAGCTAACTAACGGAGTGTAGCAGCTAACTAACGGGAGTGTAGCAGCTAACTAACGGAGTGTAGCAGCTAACTAACGGAGTGTAGCAGCTAACTAACGGAGTGTAGCAGCTAACTAACGGAGTGTAGCAGCTAACTAACGGGAGTGTAGCAGCTAACTAACGGAGTGTAGCAGCTAACTAACGGGAGTGTAGCAGCTAACTAACGGGAGTGTAGCAGCTAACTAACGGAGTGTAGCAGCTAACTAACGGGAGTGTAGCAGCTAACTAACGGGAGTGTAGCAGCTAACTAACGGAGTGTAGCAGCTAACTAACGGAGTGTAGCAGCTAACTAACGGGAGTGTAGCAGCTAACTAACGAACGTGTAGCAGCTAACTAACGAACGTGTAGCAGCTAACTAACGGGCGTGTAGAGTTAATTAAGGAAGGATTGTTTTTAACTATTGTAGTTTGTGATTATCTTAGTTCAAATCCTGAATTCTTCTTTGTATCTCAAAATGGTTAATAGAAAATAATTTTAAAGTTCTTATTCGAGCGATTTTTGTCTGTGTTTCGACGTCCAGCGTAGATCTAGCAGTTTCATTGGGACGGTGACGTGACTAGATCCAAAAACTTGAACATCTGCCCCTGAACTAACCTGATGTAAGAGAAGTCAGTGTAGTGACGTTCTTAGACAAAGTTAACGCCAATCTACGAACAAACTAAACCAATGAGAATAGAGTACTACGACGTGACATAATCAAATAAGCTAACAACAGCTTCTGCGGGTGTTGAAGGTATTGAACAAACCGATACACTGGCGCGCATGGCCACAGTGTTAATTAGTACATCAATGCATCAATCTGACATAGTTAATACATTAAGGGCCTCGACCGCTCAAGAGATTTCAAAACTGTGAACAGGTCACAGATAAGAAGACGGTCACGGGTGTTAAAACCCTACCCTTAGCAAATCTGAACATAACTTTTAGTACTAGGAACTTAACCAAAATGTTGGCAAACATCTTTCCTTGGCTATTTTTCGCAAAAATGACATCACTTTTTCATATTGACTAGTGAAATGAGCACGCGAAAACGGACGAATGATCTATTTTTAGATAAAACCCACTGCTTAAAGTAATCATATCTACGGCCCTGATCGTGAATCGTGATAGTTCTCAAGATTGCCCGAGTTTGGTGTAAAGATCGGAAAATCCCGCAAAGAGAAACATAATAGACATACGAAGAGAGTGATAAATCAGCATGGAACTGGAACTGTCAGCAGCTACACCCTGGTAGATTTATTGAGACAGAGATCGGACTACCTAAGTACTTGTCTGATGTGCACTTATTATAACTGGCAGTCACAATTCATAATCAGTTTCTGGTCTAGCAAATCTCATGAATACAGGAAACAGTGAAAGTGATCAAATGATTCAAACGACAGACTCTGAAAATGATTATGATTGATAGATTTCTCTAGCATATTTTCATGTTGATAAAACAGTTTCCAAATCGAGAGTTTTTCCACAAAACTAGTAAAATTCCAGAGTAGAAAATATAAAATGTTAGCTGTGAGTAATAGAAAACATGAAATGTTAGCTGTGAGTAATAGAAAACATGAAATTTTAGCTATGAGTAATAGAAAACATGAAATGTTAGCTGTGAGTAATAGAAAACATGAAATGTTAGCTGTGAGTAATAAAAAAATATAAAATGTTAGCTGTGAGTAATAGAAAACATGAAATGTTAGCTGTGAGTAATAAAAAATATAACATGTTAGCTGTGAGTAATAAAAAATCGATATCAAAATCAACATTTCAAAGTTATATTTCAATAGCAAACAATTTGATCGAATCTAGCCTCAGCTGGTGTAGACCTGGCTTTCTCACTCTGTGCTTGAAGGGGATGTCCATAAAATCACGTTAACAATTGAGACATGAGACATACGTGTAAAAGTCAACTAAATTTGCACACATTTATATGTAATATACCTCCTGAAGTAATTTATATGTAATATACCTCCTGAAGTAATTTATATGTAATATACCTCCTGAAGTAATTTATATGTAATATACCTCCTGAAGTAATTTATATGTAATATACCTCCTGAAGTAATTTATATGTAATATACCTCCTGAAGTAATTTATATGTAATATACCTCCTGAAGTAATTTATATGTAATATACCTCCTGAAGTAATTTATATGTAATATACCTCCTGAAGTAATTTATATGTACGGGAATTATGAAGTAACATACGTTTCTTTTGTAAACAGCATAAATTATTAACTATACAGGTCGTTGTGGCTGAATTACCTGAACCGCGATTATTCATTATTTTGTGATTATTGTATAATTCAGACATAACCAAATTACAGTAACTTCCGCGGTTGACAAGGGAATACCTCACAATAATAGATGCATTTTACTTAACCATGCTTGCAGAAATGTATGTATGAAAGGCAACTAACAGTTATTTATATTAGCCTAGCAGGGCAACTAACAGAAAGGTATAAATATATATATATATATATATATGTATTATAAAATTATATAAATTGTATGTATATATATATATATATAACCTTATCCTTATCCTTCGCTGAGACAGCCTTTGATATTATCTTATATTTTTACCTGAGAGGCCAGTGCAAATAGTCATTCTAAATCAGCTTGGGGGTTAGTAACAATGACTTGGTGAACCAGATTTGGCCCAGGAACCGTATTTTGACCAACTCTTGGTTATGTGTGTAGGAGAACCACGTAAAGTAGCAAAAGATACCGTATAATGACAAATTCATCTCATTCTGCGTCCGTTCTCAAACTCCTACAGATTAGTAAGATGCAGTCAGCACAACGAAATGCGTTGTAATGGTTTACGGCTACACTGCGATAGCTACGTATTTCTGCCTGGCATATCCGACTTTAGTATTGCTTCTGAATATTTCAACGTCTATGGGATAGGACAGTCAGCACCACTTTCCTACTCATCCGCCAAAAAAATAACTCCTTATTCGCTTCTTATGACGTACATTGTAGGTAACAGTGTCGCTATTCATTGCTTCCCTTTCCAACCCCTCCAACACGGGCGATAAGGACACTTAATCTAACATAACAAACTACAGTATTTCTGCATAAAGTAAAGTAATAAAACTGCCTGTCCGACACTTAAAATAACAAATGTTTAACTAGACGTAAGTCGTTAAGTACGAACTCAAGATAACTATAGCCAAATCCCGTTATAACAACATTGTTGGGGTGGACGAAATATGTATGTAATAACAGACATTCACTATATACAATACAAATTTTAAAAAATAATAAATATAACTGTGGATTTTGAAAGGTGGTGTTAAATAGGGAAATGTGTAATAATAGAGTGCGTTATAGAGAGATTCCACAGTATTATTATACATACCTGCTGATTATGTCGTGTTAGTTCAATATGTTTAATATTATTTACTATCTTTAATCATTATTGTAATAATTCATTATAGGATAAGTATTTTCTTTTATTGATTATGATAAAAATATTATGTAATTTTATCATTGCATTGTTTATTTTATTTTTATCTTCATCATTTCAAACAGGCATCCCAGCTGCCAACTTCCTGAGCATTTCCTCTTTGACGACATCCCAGTCACTCTGTCACCAAAAATTGCCAAGTATGTACATTTGTGATAGTTTCTATCAGTCCTCTTCTTCTTCTTCATCTTCTAGTTCATACTGTGGAACATTGATTATCAAGTCATTCCACAGCCTTCTGTTTCGTGTGATGTCAATCATTTCTTCTCATAGTCCTTGCCGTGAGTTTTGTTTGTTATGCTATCTTTTCACAGCTTTCTATTTTGTATGTTTTCACTCATTTCTAATGCTGATGTTCTCCAATGTCACACTGACATGCTGTCTAGAATTTCTCTCTTGATCTTCGTTTACGCCTCTTGTTCAACTTTCCTCTTCTAGTGATGTGTCCAAAAATGTGAAATGTCTATTTTTGGCGAGAGTCTCTTTTTGACTTAATTTCTTTAATATATTTGCATTACGCATTATATCTGCCCATTGTGATTCAGATTCTTCTCAAGATGACTTTTCATGAAAAATAGCTGAAGACACGCAACTGACAAACAATGAAACTATTTGCTTGCCGTGTGGATTTTATGTGATAAAGAGCGTTTGATGGAAACGTCGTTTTGTCTTATTTGTTAAGACATGTGCATTTATTTTCCTTATCCCCGTCGAAGATGAATTTGTCGGACCATTGACGCACATAAAACGGCGACACAATGCATTTTAATTCTCTGTACTACTTTCTGCTGAAAATCTAGTACGACCCACTGTTCTGCAACAAGAGAGATACAGTGGGAGTTTGAGAATCAACACTAAAGACGACAGGTGCGGATGTTGCTAATTTAAAAAAAAATAGTTTAATTGTAACCGTGTCTATTAATTAGTTCTATATTCATTCTCAAAATCCTGCAATTTAGTAGGATGTAGTCCAGAGAACGTAACGCTTTTGTCATGGTTTACAGCCTAGGTGTAATAACTGAGCCTTTCAGTCTGACACAACCAATGTCATCATTGCTTTTGGGGCACTTTGACCCTATATGGGGGTGGAACAGTCAACTTCACCCCGAAACTTCCATAGTCGTCTCTTACGACAGACATGAAATGTAAACAGTGTTGCTATTTTTTTTTTTGCTTCTTTTTTTAAATCATCAAGACATGTAAGATTGATTACTTTTGACACCATCAAGCCATGTAAACTTGGTTACTTTTGACACCATCAATACATGTAAAATTGATTACTTTTGACACCATCAAGACATGTAAACTTGATTACTTTTGACACAATCAAGACATGTAAACTTGATTACGTTTGACACCATCAAGACGTAAACTTGATTACTTTTGACATCATCAAACATGTAAGATTGATTACTTTTTCCTTGAAACTAATTTGAAATCATGTGTAATTTGAAACAAAGTAGAAATGGGTATCAGACAGTCAGAATAAGCAGTATTCCACACTAGGAAACGACATCAATCATTACTATACATCCCACTTCAACATCTGATGGGCAAAAATGAGTACCTATTAGCTTGTTTGAATACCTAAGACTTAGACTCGTTGACGAATCCCTAACAAATATTTCAATGGGCTTAATTTAATCCTTACAATTTTTTCACCATAATTCTAAGAAATCTTTACCACTCCGGTAGCCCACTGACTTTTCTCCAAACTATGAAATTACCAAAAAACTCTCAATCAATATTTGCAAACTCAGAACCGAAATTTCTTGATCAATAAACTAGTCAATGAGTTGAAGTTTTGGGAGAAATCTGAACAAAATAGTCTACAGTCTAGAAGTTTCCATTGCTTGTCTGACATTGTCAGATTTCCTTGGACAGGTCGTTCATGACAGGACGTCGGCTGAAAAGATAATGTACGGTATGAAATTTTGACGACCGTCTTCATTTCAATAATAGTTATGTCCTCTCTTTATTTCTATTTCGCACTGCCTCTCTCTCTTTCTCTCTCTATTTATCTCTTTCTTTCTCTTTCTCGTTCATTTATCTCTCTCTTCTTTCTGTCTCTATTTCTTGTGTTGTAGTTGGTCTCTGACCATTTTTCTCACTCAATTTTTCTATGTTGTATGTTCACATATTTGTGATCATCTTCCTATCTATGTACGTCTATTTCTTCTGATCTCTCGCTCATCTGTCTCTTTCTGTCTACTTCTCTTTCGCTATCTGTATCTCCCTCTGTCGTTTTTCTCTCCTCCTTATTTATTGTATATATATATATTATTTAGTCTTCCCGTATGTATCTCTTTCTCTCTCTCTTGCTCCCTTTCTCTCTAACTTTCTCTTTTTCCCTAGTTGTTTCTTTATATCAATGTCTCTCTTTCTTTTCTACTTTCTCTCTCGTTTTCTTTCTCTCTCTTTATCCTTCTCTCTAGCTTTCTCTATAACTTTCTTTGTACAACTTTTACTCTCTCTCTTATGCTCCCTCTCTCTCTCTCTCTTTCTCTTTTTTTCTTTGTTTTCCCTCGCTTGCTTTCTCTCAGTTTGCTATTTCGTTCCTTCTTTCTATATTTCTTTCATTCCCTCTTTCTTTCTCACTTTCCCTCTTTCTTTCTGTTTTGCTTTATATCTTTTTCTCTTTCTATCTCTAACCTTTCCTAACCAATTCTCTCTCTCTTACTTTCTCTTTAATTCTCTCTCTAACTTTCCCTAACTTTCTCTTCAGCTTTCTCTCCCTCTAACTTTCTCTTTAACTTTTTCCCAATAACCTTCTCTTTACCTTTTTATCTCTGTCTATTTAACTTTCTCTTTCTCTCTTTAACATTTATTTCTCTCTTTCTCTCTCTCTTTCTCTCTCTTTCTCTCTTTCTTTCTCTCTCTCTCTTTCTCTCTCTCTAACATTTATCTCTCTCTTTCTCTCTCTTTCCTTCTCTTTCTCTCTCTCTTTCTCTCTCTCTCTCTCTCTTTCTCTCTCTCTTTCTCTTTCTCTCTCTCTTTCTCTCTCTCTTTAGTTTTCTACTAGCACGACCTCATTTGGCATGAGAATGCTGCAATTACTTCACGTTTTATTTCATCTTTAGCCTCACCGAGAACTTGATTCTTGATTAGGAACAAGCGTCACAACACTCGGGAGGCATTCCCATATATGCTCTGCGTGCCGTTTCTAAAGCCATCTCCTATCATGTCACTTATCACTTGTTCATTGACCTCATTTATCACTTCCTCATTGGCCTCGTTTATCACTTCCTCATTGACTTCATTTATCACTTACTCATTGACCTCATTTATCACTTCCTCATTGACCTCATTTATCACTTCCTCATTGACCTCATTTATCACCTCCTCATTTACTTTATTTATCACTTACTCGTTGACCTCATTTATTACTTCCTCATTGACCTCATTTATCACCTCCTCATTTACTTTATTTATCACTTACTCATTGACCTCATTTATCACTTCCTCATTGACCTCATTTATCACTTCCTCATTGACCTCATTTATCACTTCCTCATTGACTTCATTTATCACTTCCTCATTGACCTCATTTATCACTTCCTCATAGACTTCATTTATCACTTCCTCATTGACCTCATTTATCACATTCTTATTTACCTCATTTGTCACTTCCTCGTTGACCTAATTTATCACTTCCTCGTTGACCTAAATTATCACTTCCTCGTTGACCTCATTTATCACTTCCTCATTGACCTCATTTATCACTTCCTCATTGACCTCATTTATCACTTCCTCATTGACCTCATTTATCACTTCCTCATTGACCTCATTTATCACCTTCTCATTGACCTCATTTATCACCTGCTCATTGACCTCACTGCGGATAAGTACTGTGGTCTTGCATCCCATATTATATCGTACTTATAGACTATGTCACTATATGCATTACATACAACAACAAATGCGCTAAATTTGTGTTATTTTTAGACTCAAACAAGAGGAAAATATTACAACCAATAGAAAAGGAAGTTGGAATGGTGGGCGGTCTCATCCCATGTCAATCATTCAGCAACCAACTTCCGACTTCTCCTATCAGCAGCTTACAGCACAGATCAACATTATGCATGGAATGATGGAGAAAAGATTGGTAAGTAAAAACTCTCTGGGGAACTCCATGATCATGTGGTTAAGCTCTTACATTTTTATGCTTACGAGGTAGCTGGTTCGAATCCCTCTCGTGACGACTTGTTTGTAAAGTGGATATTTTTAGATCCCTGGGGATTATCGCTTAAAGCTACGTAGTAACGTGCTATGAATGTTACTCTCAGCAGGAAGAGTGCCATCCCGTTGAGAGGGACAAAGTACATATAGAGTAATCAGAGCATAATGAAATCAATCCTGTATACATTTTGAAATTTTAAATACAGACTCAGAATATTTCTGGTCTTTTTTTAAATACTGTTCATAAAAAGAAACGTAACTAATGTGGATTTGCTTTTATAAAAGATATTCGCTGATTAGACACAATTCAACCTATCTACTATGTCCGTCTAGTCATTAAATTCTCGTGGTTACCTGATGTGTACTTACCTCAAGATTCATGAGGTCATGAAATGGGTCAAGGTCAAAACTACATTTTTGGCAATAACTGGTGATAGATTCATGAGAGTCAAACTTACTGAACACAAAACTCTCTGGCCATATTATTGAATACCTATAAAAGATTGATGGTCCTCGAATAAATTTTGTTGAAAACTCAATGCACAAGTATGGTTCATTTCACTGCAGAACAACGATACATTATCATTCGATGGTTACAGACTGGACAATCACAAAATGTAGTGGTCAGACAGTTTATTGTGGTTAGAATTAGTCGCCTTTGGGGGAGATTTCAACAAATTGGCTCAGTGGAAGACCGACCGTGCAGTGGAAGACCCATAGTCACAACTACTGCCGAAGACCGCTTCATACGGCTGCGTCACCTCAGGAATCGATTTGCGTCCTCTACAGTCCAGTTAATTCCAGCAGCTCGTCAAATTTTAGATCAAATAATCAGGAATCGGCGTTACAACGGTGGTCTTTGGGCTAGAAGACCCTACAGAGGTCCTGTTCTTACGGACCGGCATCGCCAGAACTGACGGCAGTGGGCGATCAAGCATCGTTAATGGACCGTTGGGAATGACTGGAGACTGGTTTAGTTTAGTTAAAGTCTGAAAGTTTCTTCATACCAAGGTTGAAACATTAATTCCGTAAAATTAAATTTGGGAAAACGTTTGAAATAACGCTGCGTTTAATTTTTTCATCAGTACATCAAAATATTTACATACATATCCTCAATCCAGCTGCGAAGCATGAAATTCACTTGTTAGCTCCCTTTCGTGTACTAAACATGTTTTTGTAGCATACGAGCGGGTTGGAGAAAAGAAACATTTAAATATAGGCTGCTTGGTAACTAGTTTTAGAATATATATTGTTCGTTAATTGCAAGTAGTATTGACTGATTAGCAGCCGCGACATTGTAATGTCAGCTCATTCGTTCGTCAACTAGCAGACATGGGTTTCGAATTCACTGATTTTTTGGGGGGGTTTTTTTTGTAGTCTAAAAATATTACTTCCGTGGTTTACCCAGCCTCCAGCAAGTAAGATACCAGGGTTCATGCTCAGAGAATCACGATAAATGTATAGCGACCACTGACTAAAATAAAAACACCGTGTAGAAAGTAATTTCCAAGAAAAGCCAAGAAGCAGAAACAAAGCAAAGTAGAATTAGCTTTCTTACGTGATACACTTGATTAATGCTGTGCTTTTCGTTGGTCACTATTTAAATACTATGGGTCGCCCGTACGTCGACTGCCAACAACCAAAGAAAGGCAAGGAAACAATTGAAAATATGACCAAAAAAGGTTTTTGAAATTATGTTGGTAGGTCTTCTATTGGCGAAAGTCACGAATGGCGTCATCGATTCTGAACAAGTGTGGTAGGCTACACTAGTCATGATGTTTCTGGTCACCCACTGACTAAGTAGCTTCTAGTCACCAACTGACTAAGTAGCTTCTAGTCACCCACTAAGTAGCTTCTAGTCAACCACTCACTAAGTAGTTTCTGGTCAATCACTCACTAAGTAGATTCTGGTCAATCATTCACTTAGTAGATTCCGGTCAACCACTCACTAAGTAGCTTCTAGTCAACCACTCACTAAGTAGCTTCTAGTCAACCACTCACTAAATGGTTTCTGGTCAACCACTCACTGAGCAGTTTCTGGTCAATTCTGGAGAATTCAATCAAGTATTTTTCAATTATTCCTGCACATTTTGTTGATCGGCATTGGCATGCAACACAAGGACGACACAAAATATAGAAATAGACCAACGAAAAAACAGCAATAATGACAAACAACTCGTAAGAAGGCTGGTTGTGTTTTGTTTTGATTCTGTTGCTCCGTCTTATTTGACGATTGGTCATGGTACTACTAGACTCCCGAATATCTCTGAAAAAGTCTACTTTGTAAACACGTCGTCACAAGCCGGAGTGGAATTCACGTAGTTTCGTCATATCATTGGAAGTATTCTTGGCAATTCCTATTCCCTTTGTTGGGCACAAAATCTTTTTATCAATGCATAAAAGACAAAAATAATGCAAATCCCGACAGATGAAATCACATCGACAATAATCATTGACATCGACAATAATCATTGACATCGACAATAATCATTGACATCGACAATAATGATTGACATCGACAATAATCATTGACATCAACAATAGTCATTGACATCGACAATAGTCATTGACATCGACAATAATCATTGACAAATAACAACTCGAAAATGTCAACATCATTTAATATCTGTTGTCAGCCATCAACATCACAGGAGATTGATTACTCAGCAGAGATCAGAAAGATATTAGCAGTGGCCCTACAAAAACATCACAGGAGATTGATTACTCAGCAGATATCAGAAAGATATTATCAGTGGCCCTACAAAAACATCACAGGAGATTGATTACTCAGCAGAGATCAGAAAGATATTATCAGTGGCCCTACAAAAACATCACAGGAGATTGATTACTCAGCAGAGATCAGAAACATATTATCAGTGGCCCTACAAAAACATCACAGGAGATTGATTACTCAGTAGAGATCAGAAAGATATTAGCAGTGGCCCTACAAAAACATCACAGGAGATTGATTACTCAGCAGAGATCAGAAACATATTATCAGTGGCCCTACAAAAACATCACAGGAGATTGATTACTCAGTAGAGATCAGAAAGATATTAGCAGTGGCCCTACAAAAACATCACAGGAGATTGATTACTCAGTAGAGATCAGAAAGATATTAGCAGTGGCCCTACAAAAACATCACATGAGATTGATTACTCAGCAGAGATCAGAAAGATATTAGCAGTGGCCCTTACAAAAACATCACAGTAGAGTGATTACTCAGCAGAGATCAGAAAGATATTAGCATTGGCCCTACAAAAACATCACAGGAGATTGATTACTCAGCAGAGATCAGAAAGATATTAGCAGTGACCCTACAAAAACATCACAGGAGATTGATTACTCAGCAGAGATCAGAAAGATATTAGCAGTGGCCCTACAAAAACATCACAGGAGATTGATTACTCAGCAGAGATCAGAAAGATATTAGCAGTGGCCCTACAAAAACATCACAGGAGATTGATTACACAGCAGAGATCAGAAAGATATTAGCAGTGGCCCTACAAAAACATCACAGATGAAAAATCTATGGGACAAACAGAAAAATAGTTACAACTATTAAGAAAATATATCTTTCCAGTGACAACATATGGTTGTGACACATATTTTAAAAAAGTAAAGTAACCCATAGCTTATATTAATGCGGTAGGGGTGTGAGATGTTAGCGATCTCACATTTCAGTGGCTCTGCAAATGAGGGCGGTAGCCATCTCCTCTCCCTCGCAGTCTTTACTTCCCGGATTAATCCGGTAGCATTTAAGGCTGGGTCGACCTGGGAGCCGTTGCGATCTGAAAAACATTTCCGCCTCAACTGGGCAATGAACCCAGGGCCATTCATATGCGAAGCCAGTGTGCTAACCACTGCGCTACGCGGCTCCCAATGTGACACGTATATCTACAATGAAAACAAATATCGGCATTCGACACGAAATGTTATATAATGGTCCTAAGAATATTATGGACAGAAAGACGAACAAACGATGTTGTCCGCAAAAACATGAACATAGAAAAAAGAATTTGTTAAAAAACTTATCAAAAAAGCAAGCTAAAATATTTTTTGCGTATAAAGAGACACACTGGTTTAGAAAATTAGTCATGGAGGAAAAACTTCCAGGGAAGAGATCAATTGGCAAATCAAGACTACAATGGACAAATGACATCGAAGACCTTCTGAACATGACAATTAAAGAACCTGGGCAGCTTGAACAGAACCGAAAGGCTTACAGAATGGCAGTGAGGACTACGCCCTGCAAATCATACGTCACATAGGTAGATTATCTTTATTTTTCCTATGCTCGCTTTTACTGTTATTATTTTTGTGGAGACGATAAAACCTTGTTTAAATGTTGCAAAACTCGGTCTGTATTGAAAGCACTTGAACTGGTGGAGATGTGCAAATACCGTGCCGAGGGTAAATATGTTCTGGACTATAATGAATCACTTATCACTTATTGACATGGATAGCTTCTGTTCTTTGAAACGTATGTGTTTTTATCAGGACAGACTGGTATATCTCCTACGCAGCGAGAATCTCTACGTCAGTATACCGTGTTCAACCCCCCCCCCCCCCGGCATAATTGATGCTTGGGTGATCTTATTTCTTCAGCGTTCAAACTCCCGTTTGATCTCTCTTGTAGCAGGACAATGTCCTACTAGATTATCTATCACGCTATAGTCCAGAGCATGAAATGCATAACTTCGCCGTTTTATTTTCGCAAATGGCCGGACACTTCCGTTTTCTGTGGGGAACTTAATTGAAAATTTTATGGAGTTGTTGTGAGATAAGAAATCACAATCGGGCGACGATTCGGAAGCGTACTCTCATCTAACCGTGACAGTGTCCCACAGCCGATACTCATACATAGCGCATTCGCACGAACTGAATGTCTAGTATAACCTAGGTAGATCCTCGGCATAGGAGGGGGTTACCATTAAAAATGTGGGGGGGGGGGGGGGGGCATTCAATCATTATGAGTGTAATTCCTTCATATTCATTACATTTTTGTAAGTGACCTTTCTTTGAAGATTGTGCTTTTTTATATTTAAAAGGGGAGGGCGGTAGACTTATCCTGTTTTCTGGTTAAATTTAAAGTCATGTTATGATTTCCTAAAGGGGAGGGGTGTTTGGTCACCCTCTCCCAAACTCTCCCCTTATCTACAGATTTGTGGCGGAGTGGAGCAGAGTGCGTCCGGTTTCGTGGCGGAGAGAAGAGCATAGTGCTTCTTGGACAGTCATGGTACCACATTCAATTCTCTTCGCAGATTTTAATTATACTTCCGGACCGTTCAGAAAGCAATGGCAACCTTCTGATTATAAATTTTGCCCATATATTGCCACTACTAGGCAATATGATCTTATATAGAATATAATAGCAACGCTTTCAATGTCGCTAATAGTACTTACGTAAAACACAAATTTATATAATCGCTTCAATCAGACACGACAGACTATAACTAAAACTAGTTGGGAATTATGTGCACACAAGAAAACATACAAATCACAATACACAAATCATATTCAACGTTTCAACCAAAAGGTATTTATCGAGACAACTGCGAGAAAGATAAAGACCTTTTGGTTGAAACGTTGAATATGATTTGTGTATTGTGATTTGTATGTTTTCTTTTCTTGTGTGCGCATAATTATCCACTAGTTTTAGTTATAGTCTGTCGTGCCTGAGTGAAGCGGTTATATAAACCTGTTTTTACGTAAGTGCAATTGTTGTTACGTTTCCATCAGTTACCTTATATTGATTGTCAATATCGCAAATATAACGTAATATTTTTCTTTATATTTTTAGTTTTGTTTCTTCAAAGTTTTATGAATATCATAGTCATTGGATAACATCATGAGAATACTCTAGATCAGACTAATTGAAGCTATGAAATGAATGCATTTTTCGATTAAAAAGATCGATTCGATTAATTTATTGTGAAGTTTATGTGACGACCGTATTGACTTCAGTATTAACACAATGAATAGTTCACTATATAAGCAACCAGTAGCTCAGCGTGATATTTTAGAGTTGGGACGCCGAACTAGGAACAAAGAAATAATAGCTTTTGGCTTATGCACAGATGTTAAAAGATTAAGGTTTTCAGTTTTGTAATTCTCAGAAAACGCGTCATCATAAATTATTTATAATCTTTTGATTGATCCGAAGACAGCGTTTTATAACAGCGCGGTAGATATATAAAGATCAACTTTATCAAGAACAACGTGATGTCTTTTTTTTCCTATTGTCATAATATTTTTTTGGGACGCCAAAGATTCTTGGCGTCAAACTTTCAGTGCAGATAGATGGTTTTTTTTTTTATGTACGCCAAAAGATTTTGGCTTCAATCTGCAAGGGCAGATACTTGGTGTATTCCTCAAGGGCGGATAGATGTCTATTAACGAATAAACCAGCTATTATCTTTCTATTATCCTTTATTTTTGCTTTATTATCTTTTACCGGGAGTTTGAGATATACAATTAAAACAAATAAATATAAATTTGTGTTGGCTATTTACGTTGTTTAAAGGGGGAGCCGAGCCATTACAAGAGCTAAACCAGTTTAACGAAACGTGTGAACACGCTCACCAGTGGACAGGCTGCGACGTGTTCAGGCTACACGATCGACTGACATCCTATTGAGCAGTCATAAAGTAGATGATGTCATGCAGAGACATGACCAATAGCATGACACTCTTGTCAACCACTACACGTAAAGTTTGTTCGGCGAATATACGCGTATGAGCCACGATAGTTTATCGGTCCACCTGGTAATGTAGGTGCATTCCAGCAACGTGGTGTGGACTGCATCGAACACGGTAAGTCACGTAAAAAACTATAGCCGTCCACTTCATCGAACCTCATTTCCAGTCGTCTTACCAATAGTTTCAAGTAAGGCCCGACAAGAGAGTGAGCTCGGCGCTTTGCACTACTGCTCCTCACTTAATTCAAAATCCCCAGAACAAATCCTTTTCACATTCACGAAAATTTACTAGAAGAGAAAACGTTTTCTCACTGACTCTATGAGCATGAAATGTACGCACACTTCTCGCAAGACAAGATTTCTGAGAGCATTGACACTATTCTGATACAGACACAGATTCACTGGGCAGGTCATCTGGAACGTATGCCAAACTATCGCCTGCCAACCCCTGCTCTATGGTGAGTTGTAGAAGGGTATACGAAATTAAGGTGTCCAAAAGAAGCGCTACAATGACTCATTAAAGATCTCACTAAAAACCTATTAAATAGACCAAGTTGCATGGGGAAAAACTTGCATAAAATAATGTTGGATGGCGATCTACAGTCACAATAGGCGCAGAAAAGAGGAGAAGTGCAGCAGCTCAACAGCGGAGAGTTGCTAGAAAGTAACGGGTAGACCAATAAAACCATCGACAGTGGTCATTCCATGCCCAAACTGTCCAAGGACATTTACGACCCGAAAAGAGCTTATAATCTAGCAGGACATTTACGAGCCGAATAGAGCTTATTAGCCATATACAAACTCATAATCAAGGAAATAATTCTAACTGAATTTTCAAAAAGGAATATAACATATGGTCATTATCGCAGTGTTGGACGAACAACAAAGAGGTTGGCGATATTTAAAATACTTTCGTAAGACCGTATATTGGAGAGATGTTGAAGTGTTAATAACAGCCACCATCCCCCTTTTGAGATAAATAGTATATGACCATACGACATTCAGCATTTATAAACTAATAAATAAGAGCGTTAACCTCACTCCTCCAGCGATCAAATAAGAGGGATATCCTCACTCCTCCAGCGATCAAATAAGAATTAAAAACTCACAGAAGCGTAGTGATTGAGTTTTCCGTTTGTTTACCTTACACAAGAAATGATCATTGATTGACAAGAAAAGCATAGAAGATGGGAGGAGAAAGGAGATACCTGATTATACAGTCAAGCAATCGGTCACCTCACATGGTTATATAGTCAAGCAATCGGTCACCTCACATGGTTATATAGTCAAGCAATCGGTCACCTCACATGGTTATACATTCAAGCAATCGGTCACCTCACATGGTTATATAGTCAAGCAATCGGTCACCTCACATGGTTATACATTCAAGCAATCGGTCACCTCACATGGTTATATAGTCAAGCAATCGGTTACCTCACATGGTTATATAGTCAAGCAATCGGTTACCTCACATGGTTATACATTCAAGCAATCAGTCACCTTACATGGTTATACAGTCAAGCAATCGGTCGTCCCTCAAGGAAGACTTTGTAGAAATAATGGTATCTATGCTAGAAGATAAATATCAGAGCAGACATTAGTTTCCACGGAGATCCTTTGCACTTGGAAGTGAAAGACAGGATTCTCGTATAACATTCTGGTTTTTTACTCGGGACGTACAAAACAGACCTTGGACGCCCACCACTTCCAGATACTTGATATAGCTGTTACCTTGCTAGGAGGGCCTATATGCGGCGTCATATGCCACTTCGACTTTTACCGTGTATTTCTTGTCTTTTCGCGTTATACTCCTTTATATCTTGCATGATCAGACGATATTTTTTATTGGTCATTTATTTCTACATGTACTTTACCCAACCAATGAAAAACCAACAACGGTCCAATGGCCTAAGTTAGTGACGCTGCACACATGTTTGTTTAACCAAGGTCACCAGATAGCATATCCTATTTAAGACGTAGCGATTAACCTAGAATTGTTTGACTGTTGTCACTTTCTAGGCAAATTTTCTCCCTATCTTTTTGGTAGAGTTGACAGGCATGAATAATGTGTTCTGCAGTCTCTAGGCTCAGTCCATAATTGCACAGCTTTCGGAACATGTGGCTTCTCAAACGCAGCGGGGTTTGATCCTGACACATTGGCCGTCCCAGATGCGTTGTTCCTCTTCGACAGAGCAGGTATTATATTGTCCAGATATCCCAGCAAGCTGTACAATATAACACAACTCATTCCGTTCTCCAGACTACATCCCGCTACTCTGACGGAGTTTGAGAACGAACGGATAATACTATTGTAAAGTAATACAGTAGTATACCTTTATACCGCATCTTTTTATAACATCTTTCCCTATTTAACTGTTAAAAAAGACAAATACTGCATGTATTCCCCTTAGGGAGTTGTAGGGATAAATGTTGTAGTTGGGAGATAAGACCCATGCTCATGCTGTATTCATGTCGTGTACACAGGTGGAGTTTGTTTTTAATTTATCCTGTAAACACATTTAACAAATCTTCAAAGTTCTAAATTTCAGTAAAATTCCATTATAACAACTTGGTCCAAATCAACAAAATATTGATATAACCGAAATTTGTCATAAACAGTGCGATTGTCATGTCATGTGACGTATTCCATAAACAGTGCGATTGTCATGTCATGTGACGTATTCCATAAACAGTGCGATTGTCATGTCATGTGACGTATTCCATAAACAGTGAGATTGTCATTTCATGTGACGTATTCTCTCCAGAACTTTGCCTTCCCAATGAACTCCCTGAACCTTCTTTGTTTTGCGTCATGCGGCTTGCATTTTCCAACAGCGTAATCATGTTATCTTTAATATCGTTAGTCCCTCGTCTTCTTGGTCTGCCCTTTCTCCTTCACCCAATACGAATAAGGAATAAAAATACTTAAGAGATTTTGAAAAATGCTAGAGTTTTTTTTATAAACTTCCCGACAAATAGGGATTCCTTATTTAAGTACTGTGTATTTATGAACTCTTTTTTTTATTACATACAGATTTCGTCTGCCCGGACCAAGGTCTTATAATGAGATTTAACTATTTTATTCCATTACCCTTTGCACTTATTTACATATGGCGGTCAACTATTTCTAATTTATTGTTATTTTTTTGCAGACACTTTTAGAAGAGGCCTACAGCACAGCAACATCTAAACTTGAGTATCTTGCATCCTCACAAGACATGCTAGTCAGGCTTTTGAGAAATCATCTGGTAATTGTTGATGCCCGTGTAAAACCAATGTTAACATTGTATGTGATTTCACGTTAACATTGTATGTGATTTCACGTTAACATTGTATGTGATTTCACGTTAACATTGTATGTGATTTCACGTTAACATTGTATGTGATTTCACGTTAACATTGTATATGATTTCACGTTAACATTGTATGTGATTTCACGTTAACATTGTATGTGATTTCACGTTAACATTGTAAGTGATTTCACGTTAACATTGTATGTGATTTCACGTTAACATTGTATATGATTTCACGTTAACATTCCCCATCGAGGCCAGAACCTTGAAGTGGTGATGGGGCTTAGTTCAGCCATCAGAGGCTGGAAACTAAGACTGGTCGGGCACTCCCACTCGAGCAGGACCATAGTCCGGCCCAAGTAAGCAGAGTGCTGAAGACGGAGGCAACCAGCCAAAAGGCGCACAGATAATCAGGTTGCCACGCATAAAACACAATGGAAACATGTCTGCATCTAATAAACGTTATGGTGCCTGCCCTGTGGCGGACGTTCAGGCAGGGACGGTGCCGGGCCCTATACCTCGAAAGGGCCCAACCTCAGTTACTGGAAGTCCTTCTCAATTGCCCCGAGGAGCCAGGAGGCAAGGGAATAGAGCTACTGGCCAAACAAACAAACGACCAATAAAAATAATGCACTGGAATGCTGAGGGTGTCAACAGTAAAAGAGATGGATACAGCAAAAAATTGGAACTTGAAAATGTCCTCAGTGAAGAACAAGTTAATATATGCTGTATCCAAGAAACACACCTCAGCAGCGACATAGCCTTCAAAATCAGAGGCTACCAGTGCTACCGATCTGACCGAAAAGACAGGCGAAAGGGTGGAATTCTGACACTAGTTAAAAACAATATCAGTGCATGTCAGCTGGAAGTATACATGGACGGGGCAGAATACCAGATGCTCCACCTAAAAACAGACAGTGCAGAATTCCATCTCCTGAACTACTACTGCCCAAATGATAAACCATTGGCACTAGACACAATTCCAGACAAAGAAAGGCTTATGGTGTGTGGTGACTTCAACAGCCACTCTCAGAGCTGGGGCTACGATCATATCGACAAGAGAGGTGAGGAACTTGAGAGCTGGCAGGATGAAATAATCTCATTCTTATTAACCAGCCAGCAGACTCACCAACCTTCTACTCGAGAGCATGGCACACCACCTCTACACCAGACCTGGCATTCTACTCACCAGGCCTGGAATGGAACATCACACGTATCGTTGGAAAGCAGCTTGGGGGTAGTGACCACAGACCAGTATTTCTGGAAATTCACAATGAATATACCAAGGACAGCAGCACGCTCACTAGGTGGAACTATAAGAGGGCAGACTGGAAAATGTACCAGCATTTAACCAGTGTTCTAGCTAAGGACATGAGCTTGGACAAAGACATCAATAGAGCAGTGAGTGAATTTAATAGATGTATACTACATGCTGCTAGTAAAACCATACCCAGGGGGGCACGCAAAAACTACAAACCCTACTGGAATGATGAACTGGAAAAGCTGCAAAATGAGATGGAAACATCTAGAAAGCAGGCTGAGAACAGACCTAGCCAAGAACATCACAACAAATATCAGCAAACAAAGGCTAAATTTCAAAGAGCCAAGTTACAAGCCAGACGGAACAGCTGGAAAGAAAAAACAGAGTCGCTGAACCTAGAAAGAGATACTAGGAAATTATGGAAACTTGTAAAACAACTAAATGATGAAGGTACAGGGAGAAATACCAGGATCGCACTTTATAAAGATAAAAACATTTTAACAGGTAAACATGCAGCTGATTACTTTGCAGATTCCTTTGCAGAAGACAATAACATCAAAGTCAGCCCAGACAAACAACAGGAGGTTCGAGAGAACCAGCAAAACATTGGACAAGGCGAACCTATACCTGAAGTCATGGAGGCACCAATCACAATGAGAGAACTGGAGCATGCAATATCCAAATTGAAAATGAAAAAGTCCCCTGGAGCTGATGGAGTGTCCAATGAAATGATTAGAAACCTGGGAATTGCAGCAAGAGCAAAGCTACTGCAGATCTTTAACACAAGCTGGTCCACGGGTAATGTACCACAGGCGTGGAGAGAAGCAATAATGATACCACTCCTCAAATCAGGAAAAGATGGCAACACAGTCTCCAACTACAGGCCCATCAGCCTCACAAGCTGTCTATGCAAAACAATGGAACGCATTATCAATCTTAGGATGCAGTGGTACCTAGAAAGTGAAAACCTTCTGGTATCACAGCAAGCAGGTTTCAGACAGTGCTACTCTACTGAAGATCAGGCAACCTACCTCTCCCAAGAGATTGAGGATGCCTTCCAAGATAAGAAACTGGTACTAGCAGCATGGATAGACCTCAGGAAAGCATTTGATAAGGTCTGGAAAGAAGGGCTCCTAAAGAAATTGCGAAATTGCAGGGTTAGCTCAAGAATGTATAAATGGGTAAAAGCATACCTGCATAATAGAAGAGCCAGGGTACAATTAGATGGTCGCAAGAGCAAGAAAGTTCTACTGCGTCATGGAGTCCCCCAGGGAGGAGTCCTGTCGCCCACACTTTTCTTGGTTTACATCAATGACCTAGTTGCTGAACTACCACACGGGATCAAAGTGGCAATGTATGCTGACGACCTGGTGATCTGGTGCACAGAAGAACATGCGACAGTGGCCACTAAACAAATACAAAGAGCTATCGATGCCCTAACCTTATGGGCTAATAGATGGTGCGTCAGCATTAACACAGATAAGTGCAGCACTACACTTTTCACCCTCTCACCAAAACAAAAAGCCGGTCATATCAAAATAGATGGAGAGCTCTTGAAAGAAGACAAACAACCCACATACCTCGGAGTTACTTTTGATGATAAACTGACATGGAAGCAGCACATAAACAAAGCAACAACAAAAGCCAGGAGGAAGTTAGCTATCCTGAGAAAACTAAGTGGAACCACATGGGGAGCCAGTGGGAATATACTCAGTAAAGTTTACCAGCAAGGCATAAGACCACACCTGGAATATGGTTCAGCTGCGTGGTGTCCTGCATCAAACACCACATTGCAAGATCTAGATAAAGTGCAAAACCAGGCACTTAGAATAATGTTGGGAGCAATGAAATCAACACCCATAGCAGAGATGCAGAAAATGGGAAGAATGCAAACACTTGGCGAACGCAGAGACACAAAAGTACTAATTCAGGCAGAAAAGTTTCAGTGTATGCCAAGTCATCCAATGAAGGAAAGATTCCAAAATCTAGCAATGGGACGACTGAAAAGAAGCAGCTTTATCCATCAAGCTAAACGACTCCGCAGACAACTTACAGACCTACCTGAAGTTGACAGCCCCTTAAGGCCTGTACCAGAACAAACCCCGTGGAGTGAAAGACATGGAATGCCAATATATATTCAGACCCATGTGAAAGGAATACTAAGCGTGGACGAACAGAACAGTGTGCAGCGAAGGACAGTCACCCTCAGTTTCCTGGATGAGGAATATCCACAAGATATATGGGTCAGAGTATACACAGATGGGTCAGCACAGAATGCCGTGAGGAATGGAGGTGCAGGTGTATATATAGAATATCCACACAAGCCTAGAGATACAATCAGAACACCGACAGGAAAATTCTGCAATAATTATGATGCAGAAATCCAGGCAATTAGTGTGGCAGCTAAAAAACTGCTGAACTCCAACTCTGACCTACAGCCTGTGGTATTCCTGACAGATGCAAGGTCAGTGCTTCAAGCTCTCCAGTCTGAAAAACTAACAGACTTGAAAAAACTACTTAGCGAATTGTCTTACCAGTATAGGGTAACCATGCAGTGGATACCCTCTCACTGTGGAATACCAGGAAATGAAAAAGCAGACCAACTGGCTAAGGAAGGTGCTGCCGAAGACCAACCAGATATACCAATCACCTACCATCAGAAAAAACAGATGATCAAGTCAATAAGAAAGCCACAAACACCAACACAAGATGACTATCATATTATGAACAGACCAGAACAAGTTATAATTCTACGTCTCAGAACAGGACACAACCGACTCCGCAGTCACATGTATACAAAGTTCAAGATTGGCAACACAGCCATGTGTACATGTGGACAGGCAGCACAGAGTGCCAAACATATACTTCAAGAGTGTTCTGAGCATGAAACGCTGAGGCAGACATATTGGTCAGAGGAAACAACACTGGAATCAAAACTCTATGGGACACTGTATGAACTACAAAAGTCAGTGAGTTTTATTAAGGAGACAGAATTACAGATATAGACATGTTTCAAGTGAACGAAAGAAGAAGAAAACGTTAACATTGTATGTGATTTCACGTTAACATTGTATGTGATTTCACGTTAACATTGTATTTGATTTCACGTTAACATTGTATGTGATTTCACGTTAACATTGTATGTGATTTCACGTTAACATTGTATGTGATTTCACGTTAACATTGTATGTGATTTCACGTTAACATTGTATGTGACTTCACGTTAACATTGTACATGATTTCACGTTAACATTGTATGTGATTTCACGTTAACATTGTATGTGATTTCACGTTAACATTGTATGTGATTTCATATTCGAGTACAGCGTATAATCCAGAAATTACTATTTAGTGGGATATAGTCATGACATTCTCAAATAATAGCTTGTTGTTATTTATCCATGCAAGTGGTGATGACCATTTGTTACATCCACTTTTAACAATTAAATTAGAGTTATGTCCTTGATTATGAGTTTGTAGATGGATAATAAGCCATATTCGAGCTGTAAATGTCCTTGGATGTTCGGGCATGGAATGACCACTGTAGACTAATCTTGGTCTATCCGTGACTTTCTAGCTGCTCTCCGCTGTTGAGCTGCTGCATTTCTTCCTTTTTTCACAAAATGATGCGCTCTTTTTGATTGTAGAACGCCATGCACATCTATTTTGTGCAAGTTCTTCCCGTGTATCTCGGTCTATTTCACAGGCTTTCAGTGAGGTCTGTAATGGGTCCTTGTATAGTAGCGCTTCTTTTGACCACCTTCAGATAGCGTACCCTTCTCCAGTTCATCATAGAGAAGTATCTTTGGTAGACGATGGTCTGGCATACGCACCAAATGACCTGCCCAACGTATATGTGTCTGCATCAGGATAGTACTGTCGAGGAGTGTGTGTACATTCCATGCTCCTAGAGTCAGAGGGAAAACCTATTCCCTCCGGGTAAATTTTCGTGGATGTGAAAATGACTTGCACTGGAGATTTTGATTAAAATGAAGAGGAGTTGTGCAAAGCGTCGACCTCACTCTCTTGTCGGACCTCACTCTCTTGTCGGACCTCACTCTCTTGTCGGACCTCACTCTCTTGTCGGACCTCACTCTCTTGTCGGACCTCACTCTCTTGTCGGACCTCACTCTCTTGTCGGACCTCACTCTCTTGTCGGACCTCACTCTCTTGTCGGACCTCACTCTCTTGTCGGACCTCACTCTCTTGTCGGACCTCACTCTCTTGTCGGACCTCACTCTCTTGTCGGACCTCACTCTCTTGTCGGACCTCACTCTCTTGTCGGACCTCACTCTCTTGTCGGACCTCACTCTCTTGTCGGACCTCACTCTCTTGTCGGACCTCATTTGAAACCAGTGGCAAGACAAATCGAGACGACTGGAAGTGAAGTACGTTGCAGTGGATGACCATGGTTTATGTGTCTCACCATGCTCAATGCGATTCACACCGCATTGCTGGCGTTCGCCTACATTACCCGGTTGGCCGATAAACTATCGTACCTCTTACGCGTAAATTCCCCGAATATTACCCTATTCATATAATAGCGGAGCGTTGTTCCCATCATTTGTTTAAAATACATGTTCAGGTCGGAGGAACGACATTAGCGTTTCTGTACATAATTAGAGTGATATCCCTGTATGGTGCATACCTTTAACAGATTTCCATACATACTGTGTTCCGTGAGTAAATCCTTCATTTGATTGGTAACATTTTTTGGGAATATCGTTGGTGGGAGTGGTGTGGTTTACCAGCCTTTTAGCTAAATTCCTAGCACTAAAATTATCTTCTTTTAACTAAATTCCTAGCACTAAAATTATCTTCTTCTTTTAACTAAATTCCTAGCACTAAAATTATCTTCTTCTTTTAGCTAAATTCCTAGCACTAAAATTGATGTTCATCTTTCGTTCGCCTGTTAGATGAAGTTGTAAACATCATATATAAACACATTCACACTGCGTGGGTTGGCGCTTAGCATCCTGTTAGCCGTGGTGAGCCTCTTGGCTGGTTGTCTCCGATTTCAGCACCTATATCTGCTAAGTTAGACTGTTGTCTTGCTCTATTTTAAGAGGGTATAGCTATTCAACTATATTTACTCGGGGGCCAAATTGTAGAAAATATGGATCATCACGGGCCAGATTTATAAAAAAAACAAACACATTGAATGATTTTATACATTTAGTAATTTTATAACTTTATTTCACTGTTTTAGCAATGATCCGCGGGTCACTTACTAGGCCTCTGCAGGCCGGATTTGGGCCAATTGAATAGCCTTGCAGGCTACTATAGCCATTCTTATTTTTCAGCCTTTGTTGGCTGAACTAAGCCCCATCTCCGTGACAAGGATCTAACCTCGATGGGAACTTATGTTCTGATTTTCTAAAGAGAGTGGGTAATGAGGCAACCACTCCCCCCCCCCCCAACCTCCACCATATACAGGCCTAGTTAAGTACATTTAAAGTGAAAGATGTTGGATCTTTAAAAAATACATTGGTTACCAATTTATCTCAAATGAAGAATAACAAAAACTTCAGGATGGGGGGGGGGGTTGCCATATGAAGAGGCATAACAACATGGAAAAACTAGTAATTGAAGGTATAGTTATTGATAACAGGGGAAAGAGCCACCCAAAAAGATGATGAACAATAGATATTTCAGAGTGTTAAAGCTTGCCCTTAGCTGCAGAAGGTCAAATCCAACAGAATGGTGAACTTTTCAAAGCAGCCATAAAGACGACCCAATGTCTGGAAAGAATGTCATCTGAATATGTATGTAGATATAAATAAATATATCTATATATGTATTTTTGGGAGGGAAAGATGGTTTATCTTGAAATTTCCAGAGAAATATGAACAGAAAATTGACATAAATCTTTCCTCATAAATTGTTATTGTTCTCGTTTGTCAATTCCTTGAACTTTTTACGTTAATTTAGAAATTCTGCATGAAGTAATCGTCTAGCAACAGATATCATGTTATTGGTATCGAATACATTTGAAGCGTTTCCGTCAAGTATTTGATCAGGATAGCATCCTTAGAGCAGAGGTCCTCAAACTGGGATGGGGCTATCCATAGGAGCTGTCCATAATTGCAACAACAAATGGCGACGCCCCAAAAAGGCTCTGTAAAAGTTTGACAGTTGTTGGGGGGGGGGGGGGGTTAACAAACGTTAAACAAAAAAAAATATTTTATGTAGTAATTAAATTGTTTGAATTTGAAACATTTTTCGCTAAACCTGGCAACAATCATGTAATTTTGTTCTCACATTTTCTGCACACACCAAAAATGGGAAAGGCGGGAAAGTGAATAAAAATGTTTTGACATAATTGATCATGGGTTGGGTGTGGGTGTGGGCGTGAAGTCCTGAATTATTAAGTCATTTGACAAGGAATCGGAATAAAATAATGTTAACAGAATTTATGGACGGTCCGTAAAGAGGAAGGGAGAGGGGGGGGGAGACTGAAATAAGACATTTCAATGGACGTTGAAGACCGATTTGTCATATGTACATGATAACTACAGTAAGATGTTTCTATGTACAAGTCAACTAAGTAACAGAATTGTATGTGGACAAGTCAACTAAAGTAACAGAATTGTATGTGTACAAGTCAACTAAAGTAACAGAATTGTATGTGGACAAGTCAACTAAAGTAACAAAATTGTACGTGTACAAGTCAACTAAAGTAACAGAATTGTTTGTGTACAGTTCAACTAAATAAAGAGAATTGTATGTGTAAAAGTCACCAAAGTAACATAATTGTATGTGTACAAGTCAACTAAAATAACAGAATTGTATGTGTACAAGTTAACTAAAATAACAGAATTGTATTTGTACATGTCAATATTTAAGGAGCTTGAGTTGATTTTAAAAGGGGCGTGGGCGATTGTGGAATTTAGGCGTATTAAAGGCAAGCTGATAGCTTTTTCAGTTAACAGTATCGATACCGTGTTGATATTGAAAGTGATATCCTCTGTGTCTTGTCTACATTGAGAGCAAACATTCAGAAAATTATAATTGCAAAACAATGCCATCATTCACATTAACATTTTGTAAAGCGTGTGTTGTTTCCTAAATTGAAATTAATTATTTTATTAATTTCATTTTATGATAACCCTGTGTTATAATGAAAGTAATGTTCATGAAATAAAAACTGTATTAACATATCAAGACATACAAAACTGATATGAACATAACAAGACATGCAAAACTGATATGAACATAACAAGACATGCAAAACTGATATGAACATAACAAGACATACAAAACTGATATGAACATAACAAGAGACACGATGTTGTCAAGTATACAACAACTGTTTGTAGGTTTGTTATCTCTAATGTTGTTGAAAAAGTGAGATGCGGTTAAATTCGTGTCTAAAAGGAATCAGGGGGTGGGAATACGGTCTTTACAAAATGTTCAAATGTGTCAAATATATCATTGTTGACGTTAACTTTTTATCAACGAGAACAGTTTGGTTGCCCACTAAATTAGAGACTGCAATGATTTTTCTTTAAATTGATAGCATATTCTATCCAGGATGTAAGCATCAGCCAAGAATTTTTTGGCTGTAGTGATTTTCTATGAAATATAAATACGTTCAGCAGTTTGTCATTGCTTTCTCAACGGTCCGGGTGCACAATTGCCTGCAAGGATATTTGAACTCGGAACTACGCCGCCACAAAGCTAGACCTAGATATTATACGGAACAATTTGTTGTGACTTTTTTATCACCTCCCTATGTCAACATGTTTCAAGAATTTAGACGCTCCTCCCAAAAACACCCCAATTCCCCTTCTTTTCGAGCACTGCTTAATTATGGCAAAATTTTGATGTTAGTCAAGTAGTGGAATCCCGTTATAACAACTTGGTCCGGACCGACACAATATGTAGGCCTATGGACCTATGCAATGAACAAAATTCGCTATATGCAGTACAAACAATAAAGAATACATATAATTCGCGATTCCGAAAAGTGTTGTTATATAGGAAACTTTGTTATAAAAGAGTGCGCTATAGCGGGATCCCATTGTATTATCAAAGCATGCACACATTTGAAACCATATTTATTGTATTCCTAGACGAATGTGTTATTGCAATAACTACATGACTACTATATTTCTTATGACGAGCAGACTGAAACAGTGGTATTTCATAGCAATCTTCAATCTATTGCTGCTATCGGAATGTTCTGTGTAAATATTCAATCTATTGCTGCTATCGGAATGTTCTGTGTAAATATTCAATCTATTGCTGCTATCGGAATGTTCTGTGTAAATATTCAATCTATTGCTGATACGAGAATGTTCTGTTTACATATTAGCTATATTTTCTCCTATTTTTGTTTGCAAGGAATAATTTCGGAATTAAATAAAACAGAACAGCTTTCTTCCCGATTGTCTTCTTCCCGGTTGTCTTTTTCTTCCCGCCTGTCTTCTTCTTCCCGATTGTCTTCTTCTTCCCGGTTGTCTTTTTCTTCCCGCCTGTCTTCTTCTTCCCGATTGTCTTCTTCTTCCCGGTTGTCATATGTGCTTCTTATGATGAGATAATCTTCTTTCAGCCGCGGAATTTAGTTCGGTTTGATTTTATCAAATCTCTTGAATCATTAAAAATTAGTGGCCATGGTTCTGGTAATCCAGCCACCACGACATCGAGAATTACATAGCAGATCCCTCAACTTTAAAAATTGTGAAAATTCTTTAACTTTGCTTAGAGAATGTTCACATCAAATCGGTTAGTTATGAAACTTGAATTGAAATATCAAGACATAACAATTTGAAATGAAAATGCATACACCCTACTAGTTTTATGTTCAAAATCATATAATTTTTTTTAAAATATTGAATTGTAGAAAGTATAGCATTGTTGACATCAACTTTTTATCAGCTACCCTCCGCCTTGTTAAAATGTTCCAGAAAACAACTTCCCTAATTTTTTGAGTATTGTCTTTCTCCAGGTAAATGATGGTTGGCCGTATCCATACTTTCTGTTAAGCAACTGAGAGTAGGAGCCTCAGCTGTTGTTCTAAGGCCAGATGTGTCGCCGTGGTTGCGTTCCGTACATGTTTTTTCCAAATGTATCTTGTTGTATTCTATCCACCGTTATTTTTGGGTCTACTTGTGTTCAATATCCGAATATTCTTGTGCTATATGCTTTTATTAGTATTTGATTTGGAGTTCATTTTTATACCTAATATGTCTAAAAGTTTTTTTATCATAAAAGTTATCAGCTCTGGTGTTTTGTCGCTGAGACTGCATACACAGTGTTTCTGTTCTTGAGGTCTTCAATTCTAGTTCCTGTTGTGGGTTGCAGTTTTTACTCACTATTGGCTTGCAAGAACTGTCGCTGTGGGATGTTTTTCACTCAGAGTCGTAGATCTATCCTCCGCAGGGGGAGGAGGAAGTTAACTAGAAATTAAAAAGTAGTTCGCTCGTTTTCGTGAGTCGGATAGTCTTTTCGATGATAAATGTTGATGACCATTACACGGCCGGATTAACACTTGATGAGACCCTAAGCTTTCCGGACGTGCAGTATTCCGACAAAGAATGCTGCAATATATTTAAGTATATAGAACAATTGCTCAAGAAAGTGGAAGCCCTTAAGCTATAGCTTGTGTAGCTTATACGTAAATCCTGCATTGGACCATTATGTAAAATATTGGTGTTGGCTATTGACCCGCCTCTTAGCCTAGCTCCTACTACTAAGTCATGTACGGAATTTCAAAGGGGGGAGGGGGAATTGAACACCACAAACCCCCCCCCCCTGCTTTCCTGTTTTATCTATGGAACTGTTTTCACTTATTGTTTATAGATAATTTAATGACTCAATTTATATTGAACCCTTTTTAATGAATACTTTTAACTTGATTTTATTAATACAAATTTTGCAATCAAAACACATAATGTACCTTTTTCTCCTCTTATTCGTCAGTCACCCAGCCAGAGTACGGAATGTGTACAGTTCAGTCCTAAAGATGAACAAGAACACCAGGCAGCGTCACAGGTCTAGACCTTCATCCATCTCTCACATTTGCTACTAACAGAGGCGTATCCAACATCGCTCAGATAGGCCATGTAGCATGTGCTGGTACCTATATAACTGACTAAATATGTACTGCTATCCAATAATACAGCGTATGGTGCAGGGCCGTAGAAGATATGTTATTTTAAAAAACGGGGGGGGGGGAATTTACCTTTAAAAAAAAGGTCATTCATGTATTTTCGTTTGTTATTTCCTCTACTTGATAAAAAAATTTGATTACCCTTTGGTGATAAATCGCTAAAGTAAGGTGTGTGTGTTGGGGGTGGTTACCCCCATTATTACTAAGTTCCTAGTACTCTAAATCGTATTCTGATTTGCTAAGTGGGAGGGGAGGAGTTGAGACACTCCAAACTCCGCCTTATCTGCGGTCTTGATTTATATTAAAATAGCTTTATAACAACTTGGTCCGGACCAACACCATTTTTATGTAATAACAGAAATTCCCTACATAGGCATGCAGTACAATCAAGTAAAAATAAATATAATTTGAAATTTTGAAAAGTTTGTTATAAACGCATGCGCTATAGAGAGACTTCTCTGTGTTACTTTTCTTAAAGTGTCTCACCCTGTAGCCCTTCTGATCTTCAGAAGCAGCTGGCTCTTTATTGAGTATTCGAAATGTCGATGAGTCGACATTGTGACAGTTCAAGAAAACAGTCGCATCAACTGATTGACAGCACGGAGTGAATAAGTTAAATGTGAAAGGTAAACGTAGCATAACAGAAACTGGAAATAAATAGGAAAGATCAATGAGTTATAGACACAATCAAAAGACCGTAAACGCAATTTGAATCAGGTCCATCTACTGACTTTTGTTCTCCCCATTACAGAAACTGGGTAGTTTATTCGTTTATTGTCACATTATCTACCATTATCTACCTGATGGATAATTCATCATTAACTTGAACATCAGTAATAAATTGGATTGTTTAGTCTACTAAACTAGATAATTCATTACAAACTAGAAAACTAAACATAAACTGGATATTTCACGCGAAGACTGAATAGTCTAATAGTCTAGTGTCAAATCGATAGGTAGACTGCAGTTCATTCTCACACTCCCGCTGGATCTCTCTTGTAGCAGGACAATGGTCCTACTAGACCTCCAGCAGAATGTAGCCCAGAGAATGGAAATGGTTTGTGTCGCAGTTTTATTTGCGCCAATGATCCATGATCGACCCTACGCCCACTTGAGCACAAGGTGAACGTCATTGAGATCCTGGGAAATCAAACATAAATTGGATAGTGCGTATTGGAATATGATAGTTCATAACAAATTCACAGATAAAAATGAAACATGATGATGATCATTTAATCCGCTTAGCTGTGAGCAGGATTTTCTTGACAGCCCATAACCTTTCTCACAAAATCACAGGTTTCCATTCAGTGAGCAATCCAGATGACACCCGAACTCGTATAAGATCCGTGTTCTCAAAATCATCGTTGAGTTAGGTCAGTGAATCCCAAACTGTTTTACCCCGTAGACCACTAGCCGATTTTTTTGGTTTCCCATAGACTCCCTGCCTGCACTAAATTTAATTACATAAACATATTAACTTCCTAAACATATTAACTTCAAATGTATTTTTGATAGCTGGCACAGTGGCGGTCACTTTTATATGGTTTACTTGTCGAGTGGACAATTTGTATTCATACCTATATTGAAAAGGGTACATCTCGTGTATTCCTAATTGTGTTTTCTCGCTGACATGGAGCCCCTGCAAGTCAAAATCCACTTTTAGGAGTCCATATAGACCAATACCTTCAAACACCTCTGATCCAGTATATGCAGCGATGTTAAATGCAAAGCAGAACTAAAAATAAGGCTGGAGATGGCTTTAGCGTCATTGTCAAGGCTAACTGTGATTTGGAAAAGCAACATCAGTGTTGGAGTGAAAATCAAACTGTATAAGTCGCTGGTGCTTTCTGTTGTGTTGTATGGTTGTGAAAGTTGGACACTCACTGCGGACATGGAGAGAAGATTACAGGCTTTTGAGTACAAATGCTACAGGAGAATTCTACGAATTTCCTATAGGGAACATAAGACCAATGTGTACGTAAAAAATAAAGTAGATATGTGTGCAGGTGTTCAGGAGCCATTTCTTTCAATAGTGAAACGACGAAAACTAGCATGGTTCGGATATGTATGCAGGCACGATTCCTTGTCAAAAACAATGCTGCAGGGAACTGTCGAGTGTGGAAGAAGCAGAGGAGGGCAAATAAAGTTATGGACAGACAACATCAAGGAATGGACAGGGCAAGATATTTCCACACTCATCCGCATCGCTGAGGATAGAATTCGCTAGAGGACTATGTGTACTGAGGCATCAAATGTGGTACCACTACGACCCTGAAGGGTTATGGGTTTATTGATCATTTGGGGAACCTATGTGTCAGGGTGTTTATCGTAATCATCGACAGTATTATAAGACATAACTGCAAAAAGTAAACAGACCTCCAACCGGTAGGTTTTTTTATTTAATCGGAGATTAATTACATCTGATTTATACACGGAATCCCGTTATAACAACTTGATCCAGACCAACAAACTGTGTATGTAATCGCTGAAATTCGATATATGCAGTACAAACAATATATGATAAACATAGTCGGGGATTTTATATAGGGGAATGTATTATAAATTGATGTGCTATTAGAGGGATTCCAATGTAGTGTGTATGTAGGACTGTGCTATTAGAGGGATTCCAATGTAGTGTGTATGTAGGACTGTGCTATTAGAGGGATTCCAATGTAGTGTGTATGTAGGACTGTGTATAGAGGGATTCCAATGTAGTGTGTATGTAGGACTGTGTATAGAGGGATACCAATGTAGTGTGTATGTAGGACTGTGCTATTAGAGGGATTCCAATGTAGTGTGTATGTAGGACTGTGCTATTAGAGGGATTCCAATGTAGTGTGTATGTAGGACTACATTGCCGGGATTATCCTCTACATTTTATTCGTTTAGCTGCTATAGTTTATGAACCGGCCGTGTTTTTTTGGTGGCCCTAAAGGGGAGCAAAGCGTAGCAACTGTCATCTGTAATGCAAGAAACGAATAAGTAGGTTCAAGGATGGAGTTTGCTGTTCCATCCCATAGAGGATCAAAGTGACTAAGATGCCACATTGAAGTCAGATGTGTCCGGTCGAAAGGCGCAGATAGCGCTGCTAATCTGTGAATTATGACCGAATTCCTTTCTCCAGACTAAGTGCTGATAATATGCAGGAGTTTGAGAATGAAAGAAAACGGCTATGAACCGACATCACTGCACGGAGGACAAACCCGTATGTGTTTTGTCTCCCTACACAGATATCGAACGTAGTAAAATTATTTAGAATTAAAAATAAGGAATACACACAACTCTGCAGGTGGGTAGGGGTAAGTGAGGTTTGTAACACCTCCAAGTGTTGGGAACAGAACACTGACGGCAAGGAAACAAACCAAAAAATGGAGGATTTTTTCCTCCAAACCACCCCCCCCCCCGTCCTCCATTTTTCCCCTCCAAAAAATAGCAAAATTCCACCAAAAACAAGAAAGTTTTTTGTTTTTAAAAATAAAGATTAAACACACATACCCCTTAACCTTACCATTTAAAATATCGTAGAGATTTGGTTTCTCCAGACCTGCAAGTTCTACTGACTGAACTTAGTAGCCAGCGCAACGTAACCATGAAGTGGATTTTTTTATTTTACCAGACCTGCATGCAAGTAATGCTAACTGAAGGTTAGCTCAAAGTTGCCAGGTAGTGGATTTTAGGTGCCAGAACTGCAAGTGATACTGTGGATTTTAAGTGCCAGAAATGCAAGAGATACTGTGGATTTTAAGTGCCAGAATTGCAAGAGATACTGTGGATTTTAGATGCCAGAACTGCAAGTGATACTGTGGATTTTAGGTGCCAGAACTGCAAGTGATAATATGGATTTTAAGTGCAAGAGCTGCAAGTGATACTGTGGATTTTAGGTGCAAGAGCTGCAAGTGACACTGTGGATTTTAGGTGCAAGAGCAGTAAGTGATACTGATTGAACTAAGTAGCCAGCCAAGGTAGCCATGAAGTGGATACCATTGAAATTATGGATACGTGGAAACGATAAGTTAGCTAAAGGAGGGTGTTGCTGATTACCATTACAGATGTGCCTGTAACTTATCATCAGAACAAATGATGAAAGCAACCAAACAAAAATCAATACAAGATAACTATCATTCTTCTTGTCTTTCTCAAACTCCTGCAGATTAGCAGGATGTAATCCTGAGAATGGAATTTGTTATGCCATTGTTTACAGCTTGGCTGCTATATCTGCTTCATACATCCGACTTCAGCATGGCTTCTAGATCACTTTGTCCCTCTATGGGATGGAACACCGATCACCACTCTGAAACCTTGGTCACCGGACATGGCAACATAAAGGTAGATAACTATCAAATCATGAACAGACCAGTAATGGACAAAGCTGATTCAGCAACCACATGTATAGAAATTCTATGATACATCCATGTGTACATGCACCTGACAACAGAGAATATCTTCATGAACCTCAAATATGCAACACTGAGGTAAACCCTGACAGAGAAACAGCAATTGAAGCAGCCCATTCTTTGATGGGTTCTAAAGGGGAGCAAAGAATATCAATACTGTTTACCTTCCATGCAGATAGCGTAAGAGGTGAGGTGACATATGGTGATGGCTGTTCTACCCCATATAGAGTCAATATGTCCCAGAAACCATTCTGAAGTCGGTTGCGTCAGGCTGAAAGATGCAGATATCGCAGCATAGTTGTAAACCATGAGATAACTCACTCCGTTATCCGAACTCAATCCTGCTAATCTACAAGAGTTGGAGAATGAACACAGAAGAAGCAGCGAATGAAACACTACCATCACTGTATGAGTTACACAACACTTAACACTACCATCACTGTATCGGTTACACAACACTTAACACTACCATCACTGTATCGGTTACACAACACTTAACACTACCATCACTGTATCGGTTACACAACACTTAACACTACCATCACTGTATCAGTTACACAACACTTTGCAGAAGATTTAAAAAAACTGCAGATATTGATAGGTACATTCCACGCAAGCAAAAGAAAACAGGTCTTAACATAATAAAATTCATCACTTCTGAAGATTTGCAGTCAATCATCGTAGTTAAGATTATAGAATTTGTTAAATGAACTCGTTGTTACTTGTTAAGTTACTATTATGTTATTGTTTTGTTACTCATAACTTTGTTAGAGTGAAGTTAAGTGTTATGGTTGATCTTTATAAACAATAAATTAATTTGAACATAATTTCAAGTTTTGTCTTTGATATTTTGTCTTTTGTAATAAGCAAGAATATTTTTCAGAAGAATTCTCAAAATACCATAGACCAAAAAAGGAGACATTCTGAGATGGAAAAAAAGGAGACATTCTGAGATTTAAAAAAAATAAGGAGACATTCTGAGATTTAAAAAAAATGAGACATTCTGAAATTAAAAAAAAAAGTACAAGAAAATTGACTAAACAGCAATTCTCTCTATAAAATTACAATATTTCGACCATATCAAACGGCGTGACATCCTAGAAAAGACCATAATGGAGGAGGTTATGCAAGGACAACTAAAAAAGAAGTAACCCACGAAGACGATGGACGCACACGATACCACAAACAACCTGAACATGATACTGGCAGATGCAGGAAGATTGGCTCAAGACCCACAAGAGTTCGCAAGACTGTGGTGTTTGCTACATCCTGTCGAGGAAATACTACCTGATGAATCAGCAAGAACATATTAGCTCATGAGTTTCCCCAGAAATTATAAGGAATAGAGCTCATTTCCTATGTGCAATGGGTAGGTTTTTCCAAGAACATTTTGTACAAAGAAGATTCAGCAGTGTGTGAAGACATCTACTAAGAGAAAACAAGCATTAACCCTCATACCTTGTATTGGCTTAATCATCAACACTTGGACATTCAATTATATCACTAATATCTTCAATGAACTGTGCTACATTTCAGATCATCCATGGTGATGATATTACAGTGTTAGTGTACATCCATAGTTACAGTGGAAGCTCATTATAACAACTTGGTCCGGACCAATGAAATATATATGTAATAACAAATTCTTTATATACAGTACAAACAAAGAATATATATATAATTATGATTTGAAAAGTGTTAAATAGGGAAATTTGTTATAAAAGGATATGCTATAGGGGGATTCCTCTGTAATATATTTATGTACCGGTAACTATAGAAACCATACAAGCATGACAACAGACAAAATAAAAACCTCCCAAAGAGAACAATTAACAACCAAGGAATAGAATAACAAACTATGAATATCTGGGAGCAAACATCAACAGTGAAGGTGACTGCAGGCAGAAATCAAGAAGAGAAGAATCACAATAGCCAACTCAAAACTAAATAAAAATGAAAAATCTTTGGCAAAGAACTGCAAAACAAACGAACTACTAGATAAAGTATATTCCCAGTGGTCAATCTATAGTTTCAAATAATGGACACTGAGCAAGTCAGCAGCAAAAATAACAGCTAACTTCGAGACGAGATACTACAGAAAAATACCATGGATGGAGGAAAAAAAAAGGTACCCTACAAGGATCAGTGACCAGGTCTCTATGGAACAAAAAACTAACATAAATAACCAAACGAAATCCCAATAAAGAAGCATATAACGACACAGTTAACATTGTACGCAAATTTCTATCGTTAGTTACAACTTTGTACATCTACAAGACATGGAAACTCAGTACAATAACACGAAATTAAAAAGTTGGACTGTTGTTATGTGATTTGGTCACTGATCTCTGTATTGAACCAAAAAATACAGCAAAGAAGTGAGAAGTAGGGTAAACTTCAAGGAAGACTGACTTAACAAGATAAGAAAGTTGAGATTCTTTGGAGGAATACATAATTGTATGGACAGACTAATAATTCAGGTCATGGTTGACGGTAACAGAATGCAGAGGTCGACCGAGAACAAGATGGACAACAGACATTTCTGAGTGTTTAAAGGTGACATTGAAGAAGACTGACAAACACAATGCCAATCGTGGATTACATCAGAAGACATAAGATTACGTGATTTTTACGTGCTGTCTATCTACTATCAGGTAGTGCACCTCAAAAAGTATTGCTATACAGACATGATACGCATGTGGTTGCGTCTGTGGGTCTCACCAATGGCCCACTAGACATACCATCCATGCAACAGAAAACCTTAGTGGATGACATGCTGTTATATTGAGGTTATCTTCTTATAGAAGCTTCATGGCATGTCATCTATACAGTTATGATTTTGTTTTGTTGTTGAAATGTTTTTCGTGTTTGCCTGAATATATATGTATGCACCCTCAGTGGTTGGGAGGGAGCCAGAGATATACTCTGCAGCACTAGGGAGGAGTTAACTGACAGCACTGTTTTTTCCTACGGCTGAAACCCATCATAGAGGTACACTGACTGAGGACGTGACAATCCTTTTGACTTCAACATTTGGTTGCATGCCTGGAGCAATAGAGAAGTTCGACATAATCAGTAGCCAATTGGTGGCGGGGAATGAGCACAGTGAACCCTATCTTGGCTACAGTGGCTAGGAGCAGTGCATAGGTTGAAACCTACCTTCCTGGAGGTGTGATAGTTATTCTCTGGCTCTGTCCCGGGGTGGGCCGAAAATCCACAGACTTCCCAGCAATATAATGCCATCTAATGGCATTAGGTCAAAGGGCATGAGCCCATGGACCGCTGGATCAGCAACCAACCAACCAACCATACAGATATGATGAATCCAAAGCCAGACACTGTAAAAGATCGATTACAGAAATAAGAGTCAACGAAAACAAACATATATGAAGTATACAAAAAGGCAGTCTCCATAGAGCACTCTACCCCAAGCTGCAAGGCATAAAAAGGGTATAAAGTGAAAATAAAGATGGAAGAATACAAATGTACATGCAAAGAGAAAAAACGTCTTGGGAAGAAATTGGAGATGAGAGCTATTAGAAATGTCAACTTTAGGCATTGCAAAAGCTATTACAGGAACATACAAACCAGAGATCATTTAAAACTTTAGACAGGGGAAGTTATCTCGGCAGATGTATGGCAATTTAGGGGGACATTATTACAGACATCGAATAACACACACACAAAAATGTTCCACAAATGTTGTCTTGCGTGGGTTGGCCAGATTATATCTAATGCACAACAAAACAAATTCCAGCTTCAACGAGCTGAAAGATATGAAAATGTTATCAAGGCTACCACAAGATGCAGATTATAGTAATAATAATAAAATAATAATAGTAATAATAATAATAATACTGTGGAATCTCATTATACAACCTGGTCCGGAACAACAAAATATGTAATAACAGAAATTTTCAATATACAGTAGAACGAATAAATGTGATTGGGACATTTGAAAATTGTTGTTATATAGGGAAATTTCTTTTAAAAGAATGTGCTATAGAGGGATTTAACAACAAGACCTATAACTGTTCACAGATGTGCGACAATGGAGACAGAACAAAAAGCCCTCCAAACATTTGTCCTAAGGCATTAGAGCGAGTGTAAAAAAAATAAATTCCCAGACTGTCCCTTGAAGTTGTCAACCCAGGTTGTTTTTTGTTCGCATTTAGAGCTAGGTACATCACACTCAACAGAGAAAAAAAAAAGGTGAAAGGAGAAATGCAGCAGCTCAACAGCCGAGAGTATCTAGAAAGTCACAGGTAGATCAAACACCATCAACAGTGGTCATCCCATGCCCATACTGCTTGAATACATACAAGATATAATTTTGTTGGAAAGATTATGCCATATTCATTTTTTTAAATCACATGTAATTAAGTTTCAGATATTTGAACCACACAAAAATAAAAATTAGACAATGATGCACTTCACATATTTTATACACAAAATTCAGAACTTGATAGGTTGCTAAGAAATGATAGATAGATAAATAGATTTTTGAAATGGCTGCCAACCAATCATTCTGCTAGATTTGTGTCCAATCGCATGTTTTGAATTTACATAAATATCTTGTTGCCAAATATGTATCTGAATTATACATAACATAAAATACTACACCTCTGTGTTAATTCTGAAATTTCTGCAAATTAGCAGGATATACTCCAGAGAAAAGAATGCAGTCATGGTTTACAGCCTTTCTGCCAGACCCATCTGACTTCAGCATGGCTTCTGGGTCACTTTGACCCTATATGTGTGTTGTACATCACAAGTGATGATGACCAATTGTTACATTGACTTTTGAAAATTTAGTTTGAATTATGTCCATGCCTAATAGTTCGTAGATGGTTAATAAGCTATATTTGATCTGTAAATGTCCTTGGACAGGATATGGAATGACCAGTGTAGACAAATTTTGGTGTATCTGTAACTTTCTAGCTACTCTCTGCTGTTGAATTTCTTATCTATTCACAAGATGACGTCTTTTGTTTTTCTGTAGATATTTTTTGTGCAAGTTCTTTCCATGTGTCTTGGTCCATTTCAAAGGCTTTCAGTGAATAAGTCTTTGAAGCACTTCTTTTGGTCACCTTGAGATTGTGTGCCCTTCTCTAGCTCACCATAGTATCTTTGGCAGGTGATGGTCTGGCATACGTACCAAATGACCTACACAACGAATCTGCGTCTGCATCAATTTGACCTTATATGGGATGGCACAGCTGACTCCACCTCATAAACTTCTTATGACATGCATGGACAGTAAATTGTTGCTATTATTTACTCCCCTTTTGGTCCCCAGCAGCACACATGAAAAAAATATACTGATTCCTCATATTTGCAGAGTGTGGGTAGCTAGCAGGGAATATATACATACATCATCAACGAGTGCAGTCTCCACAGCGAAGGTAGGCTGCAACGGACCTCCACAATCCTGTCTCTTGCTGTCTTGGTGCATGCATTCTGCTAGGTTTTCCTGCTATGACTGAGCACATTTTTAGTAATTTATGCTAGTATTTTTATAATTTCTTCCCCACTATTCTGTGCACTGGAACAATTCAGCCATTAAAATATTCAGAAATGAATAGTCAATAAGACTCAAGTTTGTTTGCTTACATACAATACTGCATTAGTTATGGAAAATTTAATTCAGAAAAATAATTCTATAAAAAGCAGAGAGAAACAAAAAATGTGTAAGCCTACATACCAAAACTTGTATTCCAGAAAACAGAATCATAATCCATTTATTTTGAAATAAAACACTTTTGCATATTTCCTGAACCATTTTGTAATACATACAAGTGTCTATATACAGTGTATATAGAATTATACCCTTGAATCATTTCTGTCTGAGCGTGTGTGTATACACACAAGTTACTATGCCTTATTTAAAGGTCTGAATATTCACATCTACACGTGAAACTAAATCATGTTTTTGGATGTAGATAAGAGTGACTGCTACATGTATTGCATTGGAAACACCCCTCAGCTTCTGCACCAAACTCTGCATAAGAACTTTCAAAGTCATATTGTAATAATTCCACTCCATCATTACTGTCCTAATCTAAGCTAATGTCGGACCATTACTGTCCTAATCTAAGCTAATGTCGGACCATTACTGTCCTAATCTAAGCTAATGTCGGACCATTACTGTCCTAATCTAAGCTAATGTCGGACCATTACTGTCCTAATCTAAGCTAATGTCGGACCATTACTGTCCTAATCTAAGCTAATGTCTGAATTATTACCTTACATATTTTGCAACATTTCCAACGTCTAACTAACAATAAAACGTTGAGGTCTAGATTTCATTATTTCAAAGTCAAGTAGCAATCAGTTATCCAAATGAAAATGTATACTCACTTATTTATATGAAAATATCGGTCAAAATTCACATAAATTGCCTTAAAAGTTGCATGCTTGTCAAGATCGATGTAAAATTTAGGTCTCCAAAATTTAGTTTTAGTGGCTCAGTAGATGTGAAGAGTTAATATGTCTAATATAATTTGTTTTATCTTTATATCCTTTTAAATCTTAGTTAATTTTGCATGTGAAGCATTGATAGAACCACTTTTGTTCATTTCTTTCCATAAGTTATCTCTATTCTTCTATATAACCACATCAATTCTGTCTTCTAGTTATTTATTCATTGTCCATGTTTCTGAGTAATACATTAATATAGATTAAATATAGCAATTTTTTAATTCACTTTTAATTTGTTTAGATGTCAATATTTTCCTCAAGTCATTGAAAGCACTTTTAGCCATTCCTATTCCCCTTTTAGCTTCTGTTTTGTATTTATAGTTCGTTTATAAATTCGTAATCACACTTTCAAGCAAACAGCTCTGGCATGCAATATTAAATATTATCAAACGAAAAAATACTGTTATTTAGTCCATAACTGCTGTGGATTGTGCATATTGGCAAAATCCTGAAATTTTTAGTCACTGAATGCAAATAAGTGTGGTCATATTTTAGGTATTACAGTAAAACATGCTACTGTCAGAAATTCCATGTACAGGTACTTATTTCATCACTTGTGCTGGTCACTGATGACAACACGCAGGAGTGACCAATGAATAGATCATTGTGACAACAGTGACATATAAAGTCAATTTGTATTGATATTTCAAACAAAATGTTTACACTCAGGAAATACTGTTCCAACTCTGAGACATGGGCTATTTTCCCCATACGAAACAGAAATGAAAGTTCATAGTTTTTTTTTAAAAACACAAACAAAAAATTCCAAGATCTCTGTGGTCTAATTGATAATTTCATATTTATTCTCCTCCAATGGAGATTATCAATTTGTGGACAGACTAAATGATGGCATTTATGATTATGTGCCCAAGATATTGGTAGTGATCTACTTGTAGAGGAACTCTGCAGCCTAGTTGAAAGTGAGCATGCTTACTATCAGCGGGTTACAGCTTGCCAGGTTCAAAGTCATGTACAAATAAAAAGACAAATCCGGGTTGTAATTTCTCACCTGATACAGCCACTACTCCAGCTGTAAATGGGTACCTTAGTTAAAAAAAGTTAAAGGTAGGCATCTGCCGTCGGGGATGAAGATAACTCTTCATGTACTTAGCCGCAGCAACTATTAGGTGGGGTGGCCAGTTCCCTTCCTTGCTGTTTTTTACCTTCCCTAACATATGCGTCAGGTACTCATTTACAGCTGAGTCGACTGGAGGAGTGGTCGTGTCAAGTGAGAAATCACAACCCGGATTTTTTTTAATGTCCAGACGTGGTTTCGAACCTGGCACGCTGTAACCAGATGATAGCAAGCAAGCTCACTATCCATTAGGCTACCGCACTCCTCTTAGGTAGGTACCTTAGTTAGGGAAAGTAAACAGAGCTAGTACGGGAACTGGCCACCCACCTAACAGCTGCTGCGACTTAGTACATGGAGAACTCTATCCCTGATGACAGGTTGCTGCCATGGGACCTACCTTTACATTTACTTGTAGTATATTTCTATGCATTTGTATATTTAGCACCTGTTCTGCGATTTTGTTAAATTATCATGGGTTTTTTTTAATTGTTTATATCTAGTCCATATTTTTACTTGATATATTAATCTTTGTAGCTTCTGTTCATACATAAATACAGATTTTGCAAACCTAATCTGAAACCTTTAATTAAAGAACAGACTTTAGCAAATAAGAGAATCAACATAGGGACTACTTTCTTTATTATATGAACTAGAACACAGATGAACAACGAAATGTCATTTTAATAAATGGGATTGGTATCATGTGCTATAGTCAGAACAGGGTATAGTAAAACAAACCAATTTTGAACATTACAGTAAAATAAAACAACTTGAACATGACAATAATATAACAATCCTGAGCATGACAATAATAAAATAATCTTGAACATTACAAGAGCATAAAACAATCCTGATCAAGACAACACAAAACAATAACAAAGAAACAATCCTGACAATTATAACAGAAAACAATTCTGAACTAGACAACACAAAAAAACCTAAACTAGACAACACAAAACAATCAGGAACAAGACAACAACACAAAACAATCCTGAACAATACAACAACACAAAACAATTCCAAACAAGACAACACAAAACAATCCCGAACAAAACATGACAGTATCATGACACAATCTGAAAAATACAATCAATTCTCTTAATTCCAGTAAATAATATTTATCATTTCTTCACGGAATTATACATAAATTTCAAAACACTGACAAACATTTTGACTAAAATAATCTGGAACTAACACAATGCAGGATTAACTTGAACACCCTACAAGACTTTAACACAGTTAACTAGCCATCACCAGAACTCAGCAACACGACACCACAATAAAGCACAGTTTAGAGTTACTGTTAAAATTAGCTACAGATGTGGGTTATATACTCCAAAGAATCTTTAAGAAGCAGATTATCCTTTACGAGCCATGGAGGTAGAAAATAGGAGCTGTTTCTCCTTCTTTTTTTTCTTTTTTCTGCCACCACCTTGAGTAGACTGACCATCAGTACTGTCGGCGGCTGAAACACAAAATTATTGTTCATAATATGATGTAAAGATTTTCAATTATCTCTTCACACAAAGAACAACCATCTTGTCAACAATTTTATTTGAGTCTTTTTTCAATGTAATGTGAATACCTTTATCTTTTTATGCTGTATCTAAAAATTGTATTCTGTCCTTTTGTCTCTGCTATTAAATGTCGGCCTAATGCTTTTGTAATAGTCTTTATTTTTACTGTTTGTCTTGTATTTTCTTGAAATAGCCTTATGGTTGAAATGTTGAAACTGTCTTGTATACTGTTATGTGTATTTTTTTAATAACTGTATCCAATAGTCTGAGGTTTCATTGTAACGCTGGTTGACTATTGTATCCTTTACAGAATATTGTCCTCCAATGAGGCTCTTGGCGAGCTGTCATATTTCTTTCCCATGTCATATTAGAAACAGACATCCTCAGTCCTTCAACATCTTAAGCGGTCTATTTTTTCTTTTTCCTGAAATGTTTCCTTAGATGATTAATCTTTCTGACCCAGTGTGTCTTTTCATATGTCCAAAATATCTTAACTTGCCTTTTTTTGTTATGGTATTTAGGAGCTAATATTCCCTTTGTTCAAGAATTTGCTAGGTATCTTCTTCTAATCCTGCACTCATTCTTAAACTCTGAAAATTAGCAAGAAATAGTCTGAAGAATGAAGTGTGTTGTTTCATCTTTCACAGCTTAGCTGCAATATCTGCACCTTTTGACACCTCACTTCAGCATGGCTTCTGGGTCACTTTGACCCTATATGGAATGGATAGCCAACTTCACTTAAAATCTTAACCGCAATTATGACATTCATGAAATGTAAACAGTGTTGCTATTCTTTGCTCCCATTTCAGGCCCTGACAACACTGTAATGTTTATAAGAACAGTATCATGATCTCCAATAAACAAAAATGTAAGAAACCAGAGACCACAAAGGTCACATTATGAGACGAGGTTTGGAATACAATTTAGCAACAGACAAAATTGAGGGGAAAAAGAAACAAATAGACAGTGAAGATTCTCATCACTGTAGAAAGTCAGTAGTAGAAATGATAGCCCTGCAGATAAAATGTCATGGAGAAAAATGATCGCTCACTCCACAGCACACGATGAAGATTATGTCACAATCTTCACAATCAGGGTTAAACCACTCTCACTGAGCCCAAGAGGATCGAATTTCACTTTGCAGTGTCTTGTTAACCAAATGGATTTCTTCTCAGATCCCTGGGGACTATCGCTTGAAGCTATGGAGTTACATGTGCCGGAGTAGTACTCTTGGCATGCGACATGCCCTTCATTGGGATTACAGTACATATGGGGTAATCCTAGTACAATGAAGCTCTACACCGTTTCAACCTTTCAGTGTCACATTCAAATAATCAACATTTTTGTTCAAGTTCCATCCTAACATAAGTATGTAGAAGACATATGCGTCACAGTTAGCTGAAAAATGGACAAATCCTAGTTGTCTCCAGATCAAAGTTGGTTGAAATGCAAAGGGAACCGACTACTGCGCGTGCCAACAACTAACATCTTGAGCTATTTTTTCAGTATTCACTTTTCTTATTTATTATTTTTTGTTTCTACAATGCTCTTAGACCAAAATGTCAACCGTTTTCATATTTCATTTTATTGGTAATCTTTTATCTATTAGCAGTGGTTAGTATTTGTAACATATTTACTTGTTCACGATAATCACTTTGGTACTTGTGTGAAGAGATTAGAAGGCATTCAAATGAGGTGCCATAGAAGAGTTATTAGACGCATGTGGTTGCGTCTGTGGGTCTCACCAATGGCCCACTAGACATACCATCCATGCAATAGAAAACCTTAGTAGATGACATGCCGTTATATTGAGGTTATCTTCGTATAGAAGCTTCATGGCATGTCATCTATACATTTATGATTTTGTTTTGTTGTTGAAATGTTTTTCATGTTTACCTGAATATATATGTATGCACCCTCTGTTGTTGGGAGGGAGCCAGAGATGTACTGTGCAGCACTGAGGAGGAGGAAACTGACATCACTGTTTTTCCTATGGCTGAGGCCCATTATAGAGGCACAGTGACTCAGGATATGACAATCCTTTTGACTTGAACATTTGGTTGCATGCTTGGAGCATTAGAGAAGTTCGGCATAACCAGTAGTCAATTGGTGGCAGGGAATGAGCACAGTGAACCCTATCTTGGCTACAGTGGCTAGGAGCAGTGTATAGGTTGAAACCTACCTTCCTGGAGATGTGATAGTTATTCTCTGTCTCTGTCCCGGGTGGGCTGAAAATCCAGACTTCCCAGCAATATAATGCCATCTAATGGCATTAGGTAAAAGGGCATGAGCCCATGGACCGCTGGATCAGCAACCAACCACCCAAGAGTTATTAGAATACCATGCACAGCAAGAAAGAATAACCAAGATTTCATTACTGCATGTTTTTTTTGTGAAAGAGTGCAGGGTGGTTTTCCATGGACTGTGGAAATAAAGGTCACTTTGCCATAGCAGACGCCGCAACATGTACAGGAAGGATTTTGATTGTGCCTCTGAAACAAAAAAATCCTGTTCCAACCGTGGATTGAACCCTGGGCTTCTAGGGTCTGAATACGGCGTTCTAACCACATGGCCATGAGCTCCACAACCAAGACCAAACTTGATGTGCTAAGAAAAATAAACGTTCAAGAAGGCTGGTTTTTAAACACCAGATTAAAAAGGAAGTTAGGTTTCTTCTGCCATGTGAAGAGTGTTGCAGGGGTGATAGAAAGCAGTATAGACAGAGGCAGACCAAGACATCATTAGACGAGATATTCGGGAATGAATGCACACGTCACTAGAGGAAGCGGGACAGCTTGCCAAGTCAGGATTTCAGGAGATTCATAAGGAAGACTACGTTCTGGAAAGAATATGTCACATTACATATTTGTGTTACTACTACCAATACCTGGCTGTTGGATCTTTTTGGTAATTACATACTCATAATTTTACAATTCAAGGAGAGGTTCTCGCTACCGTGTAAACTTTGCTGCTGCCCTTGGTTAAGAAACACTTCTATACAGGATATTTATATTTTCTAGTACACAGTTTAACATGTTTTCACAGCAATTTTGTCATGCAAACATGTTAACTAAGGGGGATGCATAGCACCATTGCTGTTGATTCGCCTCTGGAAATGTTATCTCTGACCTCATCAGCCTGACCTGCTTTATGCAGACTTGTGTGCTGCATAATTACTTTAGGCCACTCCACCTATTGTGCTTTTCATTGGCTGGCGAAGTATAAATAAATAACCGATGCAAAAAGGAACAATAGTTAGAGCGACGCTACACATAGGCCTGTATAAATCTCCACATCAATGAGATAGCCTCAAAGGGGATTATGAAATGAATTATTAGAAAATATACCTGCTTGCTCTTGATGGCGGCTATCAAGTGCATCCATTGCCTTGCTAATGCCATCAAACCATGAAGAAGCGATAGATGGGGCCGGAAGATATTCCCCACCATCATCATCATCAGCTGAATACCTCCCAGGTGGTGATCTCTGCTCTAGCACCATGGCAGGGACATGCACATTTTCTTGATGAGTGGCACGGCCCCACACAGCACTTTGAGGAACTGACTTGCCTGCTTTCAGCATCTTATGGAAGAAACAGAATTTGAATGAGAGTTATTCTATCTTTTTACATTAAACCTGTCACTTCTAACATTCCATACAGGGTTGCTTTGGTTATCATGTCTGTCCTCAACCTTCTGTCTCATTATCATATTTGTCCATGGCCTTCTTCTCGTATCTCATTAAAACGTCTGTCCAATGTCTTCTATCTCATTAAAACGTCTGTCCAATGTTTTCTATCTCATTAAAACGTCTGTCCAATGTTTTCTATCTCATTAAAACGTCTGTCCAATGTTTTCTATCTCATTATCATGTCTGTTATCAGCCTTTTATCTCATTATCATGGTCAGTACATACAGCAATTGTAATTCAGCCTAGCGGGCAAAATGAATATAACAGCTTGATGGTCATATTTTGTATTTGCCAGAAGACCGGACCGGCATGATGCTGACATTTTCTATAGTCATGCCATTTGTCAATGAAAAAATACAGACCTAGCATTGTATTCCCAGAAGTGCCTTAAACGTGAATAAGGAAAAATGTACCTTTTTTTAACCTTTGCACAACCGCCACATATAAATATCCACATTCGGGTTTATCTGCTGTTTTCCGTAGTACAGAATTGCGGCCGTCACTAAGCAATTTTGTAACTAAAATAAAAAAGTTTACATTTTGTCCTTTCTTCCAAGAAAAAAAGAGTGGAGACGCTTCAAATTTAAATTCTAAATCATAATAAAACTGTCCACGATGGTTGTCCACATAACACTGACACACAAACAAACAACACCACCATATCCAGCATCTACGTATCCTTATTATTTCCAAATTTGAAATTAATTAATAATAAAAAATATGCCAAAAAAGAAGAAAAAATTCAAGAAAAACCAGAAATCATAATAAATGGCCAGGTTCAAGAGGAAGTTGCATAATTTTTCTCTGGGTAGCTACAGGTTAATTAAATAAGACAATATTGTTCATTTTTACAGAAGATATGAGTACGTTTGGTTATGAAATACATTTATAAATATATAAGTATAGGAGACAGTCATTTTATATAAAATTATGCAAGTGTCCAAAAAACAATCCAGCATGCATGGAGGACGTTACATAATTTGTATTTAGTGTTGCAAAGGTTAATGCACGTCAGAATAGTATACTCATCTTTTTTAAAGTATCAGAGGATTAACTTCATTGTACTCTTTCTTCTTCTTCTTCTTCAGCCAGATATCAGGTTACAGCACCAATAGATTGTACTCTTTCCAATACGCATTCATCAACCAAACAGCTAGCTGTTGATTACCACAGAAAATAGTAATGCGACACGCCAAATGTTGCAGATGTCATAGCCAAACTATAAACCAATTGTTTTAAACAAAAGCTGCAATACAATTTCATTAATTCTCTGAACAACATCCTGCTAATCTGCAGCAGTTTGAGAATGTATGAAGCAGAAAAACCCCTACTTTCTTGTATGTCTAGCATGGCAACCTATTTACATGTGTTTGCTAAGAAGTTACTTTACAAATCTCACCTGTGCAAATGACATTAGTCCAGTCTGACTATCCTCACTGTCGTTCCGTTGTCGAGGACTGCTAGTACTGCCATGGCTGGCTGCTGCTGGAATAATGTAAAGTTCAGATAAGAACCTAATATCAGATGGACCATGCATAATTAATAATGTAAAGTCAAATGTAGAATTGCCTAGGAAAATGTAACATTTCACAAGCTGATGGCCATCTTATGTAATATATCATCATCAATTGAGGTAAGAAAGAATTCTTAGCGTAGAAGTTATATAGAAACAATTCTGATGTATGGAAGTGAAACTTGGACACTCAACAGAACACTGAATTATTATATTGAGGCTGCCTAGATGTAGTTTAGGTACAATCAAGAATCAGTGGACAGATACAAATAGCTAACATAATTAAACGGAATGAAATTCCGATAAAGGCACAAATACCGACTTATCCAATATTCTATACGTTGCGCAATGAGAGTCCCTGATAACTCGACATGCACGCTGCACACTGTGTGGGAGGTGGATGGCCAGTTCATTGCGCGCAAATAGCTAGATCGGTATTTTATGTTATGACTTTTTAAGTTTCCGAGATAGTGCATTATAAAATTTAAAAGTTGGTATGTTGTCACGTGATTTGTCCACTGATTCTTGTATTGTACTGTGGTTTATATAGAATAATGTTTAAGAACACCATGGACAGATAAAAAGTGTAATAAAGATATCTTGAAAGAAGTTAATTCAAAAAGATTACTTACTCGTACCAGGGAGACAGCCCACATTTTTTTGATACATGATAAGAAAGATGGAACACATTGTAACAACAAGTTGAAGAGTAGGAGGGGTGGAAGAATACCAAGAGAGAAGATGCTTGACAACCTAGCATTGCGGCATGGGAGAACAACGGTATCAGAAATGATTGATAGTACAAGAAATAGAAACCTGATAACCAATACGATACAGCATGGACCATAAGAAGATACAAATCTGTATTATAGCATGAGGTTTTACTCATAGGTGCACAGCTGTCTAGCCGGTGGTACTCTGAAACGGCAGCACTTTATTTATCTTCCCACAGTACCTTCCACATTCAATCTAGAACTGGCCTATGCAAAATGTGGCAATCAAGTTATTATATTAATTGGTCAGGCTGATTTACAATTGCTATATACACTGCACAAAACATCAAATCATAAGCTCTTGCAGCCATGCTGTTAGCCAATACAATAATCCACGATGAATATGAAACTATCACGTCAAATCTTTGACATCGCAAATTAAATGTGTGTTAAGAACAAAGAGATCATATTTTTATCTTACTATGATGAGAATAGGAGGAAACGTTTTGTATTTGATCTTAGGTCTTTACATTCAAATCCAAGGATTTCAAAAAGCATTCAGTTCTCCCAGATAGCAGATATGGTCAAATTCAGATTTTTAAAAATAACAGCAATGGCTAGTAACAAAAATGGTTGTCCGCCATAGCTATAAAACATGAGTTCTAACCCATGGAAGGAGACATTTAGAGCACGAAATATTTTCTGCTGGGTGCCAACTAAAACAGTAAATTTGAAATAAGTGGACAAAAAGAGAAAAAAATAATAGTTCAAACTGTGATCTCTAAACTCCCAACAGCAGAAATTAGATATCAACAACAACAACATATTAACCACTGACCTTGACTTCCCAACTCTGGTAAACTATCTGTTCTGGCAGGTTCAGAATCATCCTGATGTCTGGTGCCTCCAACCAATATTGCTGATGAAGTAATGCTGCTTGAATTTCCGAGATGGGCAGGAAACTGTGCCAGATTGTCTAACGGAATCTGAACTTCAGGATCTGAGAACAAGAATATTACTGTCTCAAATAGGAATCAATCATTTATTTTCTGTCATATTTCTTCTCGCTCATTCTCAAACCTCTGCAGATTAATAGGATGGTAGCTCGGAGAAAGGAATGTGTTATCATGGTTTACAGCTTGGTTGCACCTTTCAGCCTGACACATTCAACTTTAGCATGCTTCTGGGTCACTGTCCCTACATTGGATGGAACAGCTAACCACCATACAACCTCCTTAGTCACCTCTTACGACATGCATGGAAGGTAAACTACATGAAAGTGTAGCCACTCTTGCTCCTCTGTCTGGCCCCGGGCGAAATATAGGGGGCCATTTTAACTGTTTAGCTCCTATGAGATCATTTTAATAATATAGAACATAAGCTGTACATTTTCTGAAAGCCCCACTCCTTTGGGAACATCTTTTGTTATCACGGAATTTCTCATCATGTGCCTGTGCCACCAGAGTTTAAGAAGTTCCATAACAATTAACAGTGGTTCCTGTTAATACATTAATTCTATCATGCACAAACACATGTGTCAGTATCAGATGCCCAACTCACAACTATAGCATTTGTTTTCAAACTACTGGATTCCGCCGAAGACGGATGTGTTGGGCCATTGGCGCAAATAAAACTCCCTGGACTACATTCAACTGGAAATCTTGTAGGACCATTGTCCTACTACAAGAGAAATCCAGTGGGAGTTTGAGAATGAACGCTGAAGAAGAAGAAGAAATGACTGGATTCTTTTAAGTTAGTCCAAGAAGGTACAAACTTACAAATGCCAAAACTAGCTTTGTGTTCAAGTTCTTGCTGTCGAGCTCGTTCCTTCTCTTCTTTTTTCTTCCTCATTCTGGCTTTACGTCTCTTGTCAAATTCAGCTGGGGAAAGAAAAAAAAAATACAGCAAATTTTTTTTATTAACTATTTGTCAAATTCTGAGGAAAAATAAGAGCAAAATTGTATTGTCAAATTGATTTGAGTAAAAATAAGAGCAGTCCTATTGTCAAATTCTGTGGGGGTGGGGGCGCGAAAAAAAAAGAAAATCTTAATTGAATGCTTAAACGTAGTAGCTGTTTAGAAAATGGAGTACTGAATTGGTTACTGATAGTAATAATAAAACAAGTTATAACCCATGAGGGTCTATAGGAACTATAATTATATAGACATCATGAGAAATGTGTTTAAATTGCCTATATGTGAAATATGACTTCAATTGATCATATCTAGGTGCACAAGAAATGGAATCAACTTACGCTGAAAGTGCTGATGTGTCTCTCGGCTAATTAATGGTTGTTGGAACTTCAATTCTACAACATGAAATTCACAAGTCAAGGGGATGTGGTTCAGGTAGCGCAGCCGTTTACGAACATCCTACATGGAATATAAAATTAATATATATCATTTAGTAATGGATTTTAACAAAGATGAATGACAACATATAAAGAATGTATACTGATTTGTTGTTATTGTTTACCGAATCCACATCATGGTACAACTAAAGGAATTTAGATTGCCTTAGCTGCAATATTCAGGTTAAATACCATATGGCGTTCACGTGTTGCCGGGGCTCGAAAGAGGAGCAAAGAACAGCGACATTGTTACTTGCCATGCATGTTGTAGGAGGAGACTAAGGAGACTTTGAGGTGGAGTCTGCCATCCAATTCCATATACGGTCAAAGTGATCCAGAAGTCATGCTGCAGTAGGATGTGTCAGGCCGAAAGGCACAGATATCACAGTTACGCTGTAAACCATGACACAATGCACTCCTTTCTCTGGACAGCATTCTGCTGATCTGCTGGAGTTTGAGAATGAATGAAAAAAAAAAGATAATTATCATATGTAAGAACAGAATAAGAACAGCAGTGAAGATAAATCTTTAATAATATTTTGTACAGATGTGAGAGTTCAACAGTTAGAGGAAATGGAGAGGAAAATACAGGCCTTTGAAAATAAATGTTACAGATAAATATTTCGCAACCATTATACAGGACATAAAACCAACATATACATGAGAAACATAAATACTCTTGCAGGTCAACAAGAACATCGCATGGCAATGGTGAAATGTCACAAATTTGTTTAGTTTGCCATGTGATGAGACATGATTCCCTTTTTCAAAATTATCCTACAGAGAACAATTGAGGGAGAAGTAGAGGACAGAAGAAGGTATGGATTGATAATATTAAAGGCTGCAAAGGATTAAGATTCTTCACACTTAACACTTTGCTCACCGGCAATCCAGAGCGTACTTATCCGCCATTACCGAGGGTGCACGCTAAATTTTATGCATTGACATCGGCGTCTTAAAAAATTTGTATAAAATCGATCTAGCGTAAGAAAGCCTTGAAACTTTCTATGCGTTGTGACGACTGTGTGCACTTTCTGAATGAATTTGAAAACTTCAGAATTATTTCAAGTGCAAAATGCTACTTATCATAATGCTAGGCCTAGATTTACATTAATTTCTGTATATCATACAATATTTCCTTCGAAAACTCTGATATATCTTGATAAAAACTCACTTACTAGGTCTATATCGTTATTCCCGATATGCAGCCATTTTTACAGAACATAATTTCCCGGAAACACTATTTTTAGCACATTATTGCAATGGGTATTCCCATTTTTCTGATCCATAGCATATTCGACTAGCGTCGAATTTGGTCAGCAAGGTTCTGTAACGGAAATTTGACTAGCGTCGAAATTGGTCAGCAAAGTGTTAAACAAGGTACGCAGAACAGTGAGGCATGGCAGGATTTTTGTGTTGATGTTTCCAGAGACCTCTACGACCCTGATGGGTTATCAGTTTGATTATTTGGAAGGGCATTCGCGAGATAGTAATATAGCTTGCCGATTTAAACTGCCAATATGTTCCCTTCTGTGACAGGTGGACTGCATTAAACACTGGACAGAATTAAGAGCCAAGGATTAACTCACTGTTCAAGTCAGCTGTTAAAACCAAAACTTAGATACACCCATTGTCATGTACCAGACAATGGGATGGACAAATGGAATGCTTCAAGGACTATCTTGAAGTGTTTATAAAAACCTTTAATATTGAAGTCAAATCCTGGAAATTCATCGCTTAGAATCACCCAATGTGGCACAATAGCACCAGCGAAGGTGTTCACATTGCTCTGATGCACCAAATTTCAGAGACACAGAAAATATACTATACAAAAGAACAAATACGTAAATGTTGAACTCTGACCATGCATGACCAAAATGTAGCAGGGGATTTTGCTACAAGGGATCAAGTGGGAGTTTGAGACTTAACACTACTTAAAATAAAGACCACTTCAATGGCACTGCCATCAATGATATTCGAATGCCTGTCACTCTTATGGATGATATCCTGTTGTTCAATCATTTCTGTCTTATTTTACAAATATTTGAGTGTATTTTGTCTATTATCTTTAGTTCTATGTTAATTCTTATGGGTTATAGCTATATATAGCTCTCCAAGTGTGAACATCAAAAGTTCCATTCTTGCTCATCATTTTTTGTTGTGAATATTCTTGATTCTTGTCAAAACGTTGATTTGTGCGTTGTGTTTCCGGTGATTTGTAAAACTTCAACCTGTTCCAAGATTCACATGTTGGATTTCAGTTTTGCTGCAGTAAGTATATATTATTGATCTTAAAATAAAGAACCTATATCAGTGAACTGACCTCATTCATAAATATTCTCTCGATGGCTACTATCTGGGCTTCAATAACTTCAGGACTGTACTCTAAGCTTCCGTATTCTTTAGTCAAACACTGGGCGTTAAGAGAACTCAGATAAATGTGTTGACCACTGGAGGCTGAAAAATATAGATAATCTTCAACTAAAACATTTATATATATTTAACCTCAACAACGCTGTGGTTACCACAGCAAATGTCGTTCTGTAAATAGCTGTCAACGGCGGCCACAACCTGTTACTATGGACTCATTTATTGACGTGTAACTATACTCTGTTCACTTCAAGAATGAAGTGGGTCAAAACACCCCCCCCCCACATTACTCCGCAACAACAGGTATTTTTAAACAGCTATTCACATCTAAAAACAAGATTGTAATTTAAAACATTTAAAAGCAATTAAAAACAATATTTAAACATTTTAAAAAAAACTTTAAAAATGAAATTTAAGAACAATATCACTTAACAATCGATTAATGCGTTCTGTGTCCAACAATCAATCAGAAGCACTAACCTATTTCATTCTTAAAGTGAACATAGTAAACAAGATATTTAGACCCATGTGACTGGAATCAGTGGAGTCTTATCTAGTAATAATATCCTACTTCGTTTTTCTGTATTTGGTTTGGAAGAGAGAAGAATATTGGAGTTGTAGTTTTAGTTTCTAATAATCTGTCACTATCAGTGTGAATCCGGTTGGAATGTAGTTCGTTGCCGTTAAAGTCATTATGAATTGTAATTCTGATGAGGAATTCTTGGGAATTACATTTGTTTTATTACAAAGAAAATATGAAATGACACCGGACAATTATAGTCTGAATATGACACTAGCCCTAGAGAAAAAGTTACTGACAAGATCCAACAAGGTAAGTGATATCTATGTGTTTTATTTGTTTTAATAGATATATTATTTTGGTTATGGAACAACACAAATACAATAATCCTAGATATGATGAAGAATTTTATCAGGGATTCCACACATTCAACAAGTATAGGTGAGTTAAAAATTAATTCCCCCCTCCCTGTCTATTTAAACCTTCACCAGGTTCTCAAATATCCCACATAGAAAACTCACATCAATATATACAATTCTTTATTTACGTGCACAAAAATTTTTTTTTAAAATCACCCCAAAATTTTTTTTTTAATTTTACAAACGTCCATCGAATATAATGCAAATTGCCAAAAGAAAAATTCAGTAGCAGGGCAGAAATAAATTACGTAATTTTAATTTAGAGTGTTTACGGTTAAATATAAAAGGAAATGCGTTCAAGTGTTACCAATCATAAACATGCATTGCTAGCAACGTAACAATGCCAGATAAGTGTTTCCAATGTAAGGACAAGTCTACATAGGAATATCTATGTAGCCATGCAAATATGTTGCCCTTTCTCAAATACAGCCAGATGTTGTACAGAGTTTTATTACATCGATATCAAAGTATATCTCCATCATTCCCAGTCTTCCAGAGATGTTACTGATGATGCAGAAATCCCTTTAGATGTGAGCAGGCTGCTCTTATTAGCCAATAGCCTTTCTTACAAAAGTGTAGGTTCTCTTCAGTTTTGTAAAAGAGCTCATATCTGAGCTCATATAATGGGGGGGGGGGGGGGGGGGAGGAGGAGGAGAAGGAGGGATGCAGGTTTAATCCCTGAAGGGAAGCATTCCTACCTGGAAGTATTCCAGAATCATCACATCCTTCCAGGAATGCAACATATGTCCGATCCAATTAGTTTATCATTCTTCTGTCAGATCTGTTGGTCCACCACCCACAGAGAATTGAAAGCCTAGCATTCCTCACCACCTAAGTTAGCAGTAAGAAATCAAGGGAGATAAGAGAAATAAAAGATAACACTTTCACAGTCACCAAAACCTTTTGTCCTCCTGTGAATATGATTTTCTTCCGCAGGAGAAATTTTGTGGACATCAGTTTCATTCAGTGCGAAACTTACCATTTATTATAACATTCCAAAATTGCTGAGCCTGTTATTAGATAGTTTCAATGCTGAGAATTGAAATTTTAATAATTTATTGCAGTTTTCTATCGAACACTTCAAAGTGGACGATGTCGCAGATGATACCTGGTTAAAAGCGACTCATATTCTTATTGTTTGGTAATAGCTATAAAATGGGACTTAGAATCAGATACAGAATTGAACTATAGGCCTAATTAAAGTAATGCTGTCATAGGTTGATATGAGATCTACAGGTCCAAGAGCAAATGATAAAAGACACCCACTTCAAAAACAAGAATGTAACACTGGTATTGATAGACAAAACTATTCATAAAATAATTGGCAATAAAATCTGTTCAATAAATGTTTTTTTGGAAAGTGTATTCTCGACAGTCTTCTGAAAGTTTCCTAGTGTTGAAAAATCCCTAGTGTTGGTTATTTGTTACGTATTCTGAACACGACCACTGGCATAACTCATCATACGTAAACCGCAAAAAATGGCATGGCTCTGTGAAAGACATGGATGAGTACAAGAAGAGAGAGAAGGAAGAGGGAAAACAGGTACAACAAAGTAGGAGTGAAAACACAAAAAGAATACAAAATTAGACACACAAGATAGATACTGGAAGAATAACCTAATAATTTATAAAATACGTAGCTAGATAGAATTATTAAATCCAGTTGTATCTAGTAGCAATGACATAAAACAATAATAGTGGTGGTAGAACTAAGAATAGCCAAACTCTCCACGTAATATTATGGTTATTTTCTATACTCACATTCCGTTCTACAGACTATATTCTGATAATATGCAGGAGTTTGAGAAGGAACAGAGAAGAAATCTATGTATATTAAGAGTAAAGCATACCTTGATAAAAGTAATAGGTGTCCTTGTTGCGTATACTGTCTTTCTGAAATGTGTATGAGCCACCTCCTCCTTCAGGTAGCTCCAAGTGGTCAGCTGCCTCCTCAGGAGTCAAGTGTCCAGACATCTCAAACTGTTGACTCATGAGGGGAAGCGTAAGTGCTTGTAAGTTTGGAAAGGAGTTTGCAGCATCTAAAGATGTTTGTATTGGAAGCTCATTTCCGGCTGCTGCTAATTGTATTTCATCATGTGATGGGGATTCTTGAGCATCATCTTGTGGAAGAAATGCTTCATTGGAAAAACCTAACTCAGATGAGATGTTTGAATACACTTCATCTTCAAATGCATCAGCATATTGTACTGTTTCCTGCAACACAGAGAAAGTTAATATAACTATTCATAATGAAAATGCACAAAGATGCCCTAAAGGTATAGAGGATTGACTCCATTGTACTTAGGTTACACAATATGTACCCCATCCCTGTAAGGAGCTTGCCTAAGTACCACTCATCGTATGGACTCTGTAGTTGCAAGTCATTCCCCAGGAATCTCCCAAAAGAAATTCACTTTATAATGATACTATCCGGATTCTAACCCACAAACTCTTGAGCACAAAGCGAATGACTTAACCATAAGAGGAAGATTCCCTTCTCATAATTATCAGATACTACCACACTTGAGCTGAGCATGATACTTTTTGATACATGTTCCTCGGCAAGAATATGACAGAAACCAGTGCTCTCTAGTTTGAGCAGCATGATGCTAATCTGTGTATATTTTGCATGGTGTTGAGACCCATAGTCAGACCCTGTGTGATGGTTATTAATCAAAAGGTTTCCTCTTGGTTTCCTATTTTTGTTTAGCAATCTGGTTCCCATTTTACATTTTAATGCTGCTAGTGGCAGTCTATTTTCATTCATTTCAGTAGACATCTGATATAATAAGCCCATAGTTTTCTTCTGCCTAAAGAAGACCATAATGGAGGGGATGATGCCAGGGAGACGAATGATAGGCAGACCAAGAAGCAAATGGACGCAAGACATCAAAGACAACATGAACATGACTGTAACAGAAGCAGGAAGACCTGCTCAAGATTGACAGAAGTTTTGAAAGACTGTGATAACTGCTACATCCTGTTCAGGATATGCTACCTGATGCTGAGTTTTCTTTGCTTGGTGTCTTCTCTTGCTTGTTTAATTCTTCCCTGCCAATATTTCAGTTTTCTAACATTTATTTTCAAATGAATTTAATTTCTTCTTGTGTCTTTATTATATATTACTTATATGTGTTTGACCATACATAATTCAAATTATTTAAAAATATTTACAACAAATCAATAAAAACTTTCTTTTCGACAAAATTTCCATTCACCTAAGGAAAGGTTTATGTGGTCACTAGCAGTGAAAATTGTACTTCGCACAGAGAAAGTAGAAGAATTATGCTATGAGAAAGTTATATGTTGGATCTAATCGATATGAAAAGTGTTCACATCGCCATGAACAAAGCTAAAATGCAGTTTGACCATTCCTTCAGAAATGATCATTATAACTTTTAAAAATTGCTCTATCTATAATGTGTTGGACAGAATAATCTAACAATGTTAACGCTGAGGTTGAGGATGGTATGCAACTCTGATGTTTCCACGGCAGAAACTTTGATGTTTCCAAATGCATTGATGGTATTAGAAAACACATCTAGTTCTAGTGTGCATTAATATTTTTGCATATGTCAAAGGTTCTCTTCAAAATTCTGTATTATACATAAGCCAGCAGATGACTGGTGAATGGGTGTGAGAATCTGCATCAGCTGAGAGAATACCTGACAATTCAATAAAAATGTCAATAACAACTTAACCACCACAGAGACAGATTAGCAGCCGCTATACCCGGAGAGATTTACTGAAGCAGAGATCTGAGCACATTAATTCAGCATCTTGTGAATGTGTGCCCTGTACTGGACATTGCTATTAAACTATTGATGAATTTTGAGGCACTACTATATACATCGAATCATATTGCCAGTACAATGTGGATGGTCAGTATTTTAACACCTAGCTTGATGAGTTGGGTTTGTGAAGCAAGCCCACTATCAACTCTGCCGACCTGTAACACTACTATATATTATAATATTGTTCACCACCTTAGTTCCCACACTGATATATGTATCCCAGCAACCAAACCAACACAAATATAATAAAACGAATTGCTAATAAAAAATTTCACGCTCTTCCACATAAAATATATAATAAAACCACATCCCATTAGGGTCTATGAGGTGTCTCATTGAGACATTTGCTACAGAAGGATCTCACCACATCTCTATCCTTTACCATCCTGAGGTGTTTGGAAACTTCACACCCTGTCCAATCCTTGATATTATCCAGCCATGTCTTCTGGCCACTTTTTATTCTTTCACTCTCCTCTGTACCTTGAAAAATATCTTTAATCATTGAGGAATGTCTCATCACATGAGCAGTACCAATGGAGTTTACAAAGTTTCACAATTGTTAATGTTAACAGTGGTTCTTGCTGACAATCTAATACATTAATTCTATCATGCACAAACACAATGGTCTTATGTTCTCTGTAACAGATAAGCAGTTAATATATAATGTACCTCAGTGCTAAAACAAGATGTAGGCGCAGACTCAGCAGTCATTGTAACTTCTTGTTCCAGTTTCATCGATTCACAACTCTCATCCGATAATTTTGGCAGCTTCTCTGACTTGCTTAAACTCTGCAGCCGAAATTTCATCTTTAAACTCTCTTCACGTTTCTGAGAATTCAAATTTTTTAAAATCCAATTTAGACAAAGAATTTGTGATTGTACAAAAAACACTTTAAATTCTGAATGCTGCCTACTGTGACTACCGTAGGTCTTCCCATTCTAGATATAGCATGATCGTGCATATACTCTAAACATTGATTTCATGTGCCAACAATATAACCTAATTTTTGTACGCTTTAAAACAAGATGTCATTGTGTAAAAAATGAGTCTGCGACAACTAATTGCCAACAGGTTATGAGCCATTCTAATAGCTCATTCTACAAAGGATACAAATTAATCCTAACCCTAATCACTTATTCCTTAACCGAAATCTTAACCACAATAATTTATTCTATGACAAATACAACCTAATCCCAACTCCAACCCTCAAAATTTATTAAATAACAAATACAGCCTAATCCTAACCATTTATTCTCTAACCCCAACCATAACCATTTATTCTATAACAAATTTTATTTGTCAGGTCAATGATGACCATTTAGCTTAACTGGGGTGATGATGATGATACTGTGGTGTATTCGACTGTGACTAATGAGTCATATGCATGCCTGGAATTTACCACATTGATCATGTGTGGGACATTGAGCAGGTCTTGCCTTTCTTGTAGCGAGTTTTTGCTGCACAGCATGATATGAGGTTCTCTAAAGCTGCACCACCACTCTTGATTTGTCACAATGTCGTCTTAAAAGTGTCTTTGTCCAGCTGTCTATCTCAAGTGCTGCAGCTGATTCCCAGTACTCCCCATTTAACAATTTCAAGCAGTCCATCATCTTGTCTTGGTCTTCCTCTACCATTCTTGATCTGTCCTGCTACCACAATGTGCTACACTATTCCTTGTCTCATGTATCCAAAGAATGTAGCATGTCTTCTGATACCAGTAACCAGTTTTTCTTGTGTGTTAACTCCTTCAATATAAGCCTCATTACAATCTGCATTTGTCTATGGTGTTCTATTCATTCTTCTATAAAATCACATCTCTACTCCCACTACATAATTTGTCCCAACTATCTGCAGTGGTCTGTTCTAATGTGAGATAGTGTGGTCTGGTGATATATTGCATCAAGTTTGTCTTCCATTTTCATTTGTTCTGCCAGACCTACTGATAAACCCTTTTTTATAACACCTAGAAATTGTAAGGAAGTCACAGCCAAGTCCCCTCAGGTATAGTAGGCTGTCCAGCTTGTGGCATTGAGTAAAATTATTATCTCAGACTTGTAAAAACTCTGGAAAACTTGCTCAATATCATCAACAACAAAATCATCTGCAGTATCATCGTGATGGCATGGAAAGTGTTGTTGGAGGGGATGACAGATGGAAGTAGAGGAAAAGGTAGACCAAGATGCCACTGGACAAGAGATATTCAGGAATGCATGCGCATGTGACTAGAGGAGGTGGGACAACTTGCCAGAGACCCCAGGGATTTCAGGATATTCATAAGGAAGACTACATTCTGGAAAGAATATGACACATGACAAACAAATCATCTGCAAGAAAAACTCCCTTGCCTCATAATAGGGAACATAAACATTTGCATCATCAGTCTGCTGACTTCTCTGACCAAGAAATCAATGCTAAATACCTTCTCCAAAACATAAGTCACAAACCTCAAGAGAACCCTTGGCAATATCAATGTAGCTGGTTTCATATCCTTCAGCTACCTGCAACAGCTCATTTAAATCTTCTTTTTCTTTCCGGATGATCTGTTCCTGGATCTGTTCATGGGTTGCTGACAGCAGTTTCATGTAATTGGTAATAGTTCCATCTGTACACAACAAATTTATTATTTTTAAATTCCAATTATTTCTTAAATGTGAGCACATAATTTTGAGATAAATATTTGACGTGATGTGTATTAATTTTATACCTGCTTCCAAATAACTTCAGTGATTTCCATTTTGAAGGTGTTTTTACGTAAACGTCTTTTTTTGAAGGTGTTTTTACGTAAACGTCTTTAATTTTACAGGCTCTGTATGTGACTATAGCCCCCAACATCATTATGTAACTAAAGCATGTAGGAGTCTCCATTCACTCCCATTGCTATGTTCCAATTCAGCAGTACGGAATCACACAAAGTTAGGAATGTCACAGCCTAAAGGTCAAATTCCACACATTACGATTGCAAGAAGGAGAAAGCAGACTGACTTTGTGAACCAATTTCTGGAATGATTTTGTCTGTTTTCAACATCATATTTTACTATCAAATGTAGTACTGCGTTGCATGGCAAGTTGATTGTCATGGAAAGTAACATCTACATGTTTTAATTCTTGTAACATTCACATTTTAATAGTTTGTTCAGTTCATATTATATAAGTTTGCATATGAAACAACATATATACAACAGGATTAGGTATTTTATCAATATTGCCACACATTGCTTAATATTAGGGCAGACAAGAAATTATATTTGCAATTTTTTTAAATGCCGTTTTATTTTATATTTTCCCTCTAATTTTCAATTTCACAACTTGCTCACAACTGTCATATCACACATACAACAACAAAACTTGATTATATTCATTATTCACTCCTGTATTTACATGTGCTAAAATTGATATCTTTACCAACAAAAATGCTATCGCATTTACCAAACACTATAAATAATGCAAATTTTTCAAAAAGAATCCAGGCACGGGGAAAAATTACACAATTTTAATTCAGGGTCCGACACATCCGTCTTATCTACACATAAACAAGGAACTAAGAAACATGACAACATTCTTGTATTGATATTTTTAAATTGACACCCTTACAACTCTAAGGGATTAAACTGTTACTTTCATAAATTTCAAAGCAGAAATGGAAGCCATAATAGAGGCAGCCAAAATGCTAATAAATTTCTTGCAGTCACAACAGACACGAGCATGTATGAACTTATAGCCTGCTCACTACACCTCAGCAGTACTACCAAAGAAACAATACTACAGACCCTGGTCACTGTGGCATACTTGGAAATGAAAAAGCTGATCTGGCACGAAAAGGGGAACAAATAGAAAGTGATAATGATAAAAGCAGAATATATATGAAGAAATGGAAGCAGATGCACTCAACTGCAGAACCAAGTGACATCCACCATCAAATGTCACCAAAGACCTGTGCACTGAGACTGCAGAACACATTCTGTCAACTCTACCAAGAAGAGAGGAAGAAAATATCGCCCACTGAGACCTGAAGCGAATCACACAATTCATTGAAGCTATTGACGCTGTAACATGATATCTGTCTGAAGAACGATGAAGAAGAAACTGTCACTGCTCCTTACCCTCTATGTTGTGAGGGATGCCTTCTCTATCTGTCCACTGAGATTTGGGGCACACATAGACACTGCCCTTGTTCTTCTGCATCAGTTTCATCTCTATAATGTCCCCAACCTTGTAATCTTTAGTTTCCACACACAGAACACTGAGGACCAAAACAACCATTATTATGTGTATATTGATCAAACATCAAATCAATACAATAAAAACAAATAAATTAATACATTTTATTCTGAATAGCAGTGGTTCTCAATATTATTGACTGTGTTACTGCTGCACTGGAATGCTTCCATTCGGGGACTGAACATGCGTACATAAATCACCCTAACACAACCATATGTTTGGGACAACAGACCTTATATGAGTCTGTATATCCACTTTGTCACTCTACTGATAGGGATCTGTGCTTTTGTCAGAAAGACATTGTGCTGTCAACGTCTACCTACTCTTGGCTAATTGATTTCATCATCATAAAAACAAAAACAACTAAATTTTGTAAAATATCTTTAACATTTTTCAAACACTATCATTCATAATTGTCTGGCTCTGTGGCGAAGTGGTACAGAGCGCGTCTGTGACGGCAAAGGTACCGAGTTCGATCCTCACCACAGGCAATTGTGCATCCGGACCGTTCAGAAAGCAATGGCAACCTACTGAACGTATTTATATTGCCTAGAAAATCACCACAGCCAACAAATGCTGGGTTGATAGCTATGTCCTGGATAGGATATGCTACCAATTAATCATTCATATTATCATACTACTGCATTTGTTCTCAAAACCCATTTTGCTCCCCTTTGAAGCTCCAGCAATACACAGAGACCAATAACATAACTGTAAAAAGTACCTCCTTAGCTCCTCTGGATCTATCCTATGGGGACAAATTGGACACTCCAGTTTCTGGCACATCATTTCCTTCTCTTGCAAGTGATGGAGTATACAAGACCAACAGTACACATGTCCACATTTTGTGATTTTACCTGCATGAAGACATTCTAATGTTAGCTGTGACCAGTTTTCTATGCATGTGAAACCAATTAAATATCTATATTCAATTAATATTAGTTTTGGAAAAAACAATGCAGTTTCAGTAAATACAATATAAAAACAATACAATTTCTTCCATTTTTGTAGTATATGCAGGTCTGACAGTTTTCAGGATTAGAGCGCTTGGAGTTCTGATCTTGCATCTGTCAGGAATACTACAGGCTGTGGAACTCCTGCTGAGTGCCAATCTTGGTCCACAACTACACCTCTCATTAACTACTTTGAGGCTTAACTCACAGAGAAGCTTGCTGTTCACAACTAAGTGGTGCTTACAAATAATAAAAATGTCCTATACAACTCAAAATCTTGTTTACTGCCCCATAGTTTTTATCTCAGCTCTGTATCCTCTAGTCAGACTTAACGCCACTGCTCTTTGGATGTTTGGCAGTCCTGAATGAAATGTGTCACGATCGAAGAAGCTTTTCAGGATTTTGTTTCTGTATTCACATGTAAATTCCTCTGTGTATGAGGTCATTGGTAGAAGTGGCTGCAGTGACCTGTTCTAAGGTGAAAGGATGCAGTTTAATGATGTCTTTCTTTGAAGGTAGTGTATTGTTTCAGGTATGTCTTCCACCTTGATGCGTATGTGTTTTTGCTTCTCTGTAGGATAGTGGGTGCCTGGTTCGTAGCATGTTATCGCTCTGGACAGAACATCTGCTTTCTCATTTCCTACAATTCCAGTAATGGTATTCATTGAGGATAATAACTGAATTTTTGTTATGCTTGGTGTTGTGTGCATCATTTTTGTTACGCTTGGAGTTGTGTGCATCATTTTTGTTACGCTTGGAGTTGTGTGCATCATTTCTAGTGCTTTGGATTGATCTGCAATCATTAAAAATTATTAGCTTTTGTGGCATTTGCAATTCTGGATGTGAGGACATTCAGTACATGAAGGAGTGCAACTGTTTCTGTTCTTAAGTATTCCAAAGTTAAAAAGCATAATTCAATGTATTAAAGTAAGTTAGTCATCAGATCATGATCATTGCACTCCTACACATCCATAGGTGCTCTGATCTTTACTTGAGTGTATCCATCATTACATGATTAATGACAGTACATAGATGCTCTGATCTACACTTGAGTGTATCCGTCATTACATGATTACTGACAATTCCAATTATTTATTGGCTGATAAACATTTTCCTAAACCCACAGCAACGTTCATTTCTGGCAACACCTCATTTCAAGCCCAGTTTCTTTTTTTTTTTCCCAGACATGACAAAGGAATCACCACACTTATTTTCATTTGCTTGTGTTGCTTCTCATAATGAGTTCAAAATAACTGCCACGATAAATTTCTATACCACCACACACAATAGCATTTACCGGGTATATTAAAAAAATTGATGCAAATAAAAACATCCACTTCAGATAACAGATATGTTAAATGCAAGAAAATGTAGCACTGTTTAAAAGAGTTGATTATCTCACCTGCATAAAGCTGCTGTAGACAGATGGGGCAGACAACAGGTTCAACACTGAACGTACGGACTTGCTCAACCATGTCCCAGTTCACTAGAGCATCAGGGTTGATGGCCTGTTCTGTGTACTCACCTCCTTCTGTGACAACAAACTGACAGCTGATGGGGAGAACATGGACAGAGATGCAAGTCAGGTTATTAAAATTAACATATTACAAAAAGGTTCACTGAAAAAAAGTATGTGATGAAAACATGTACTACAATCAAAAGCTGGAAATATACAAACGTGTCTGGCAGAATCACTACCAATAACAAAGGTCAATATTTCCTTATCCTTGTACACTAAAACGTTCATTTATGGTTACTTCATATAGATACATTAAATTTAAAGAAGCAGTGGGAAAAAAAATGTGTCCAATAATGTGCATCGCAGGCATGATGCACAGTTGTGGAATGTGATGTAGCCCAGAGCAAAAATTATTGTGTTCAAGGTGCAGCAGAAAGTTCAATGCTGTCATTGGATTATTCCAGCGGTTCCCTAAGTGTGTGCTGCGGCACCGCAAAGAGTCTCCAGGGGCGCCGCAGCAGCCTTGCCAAAACGAACAAAAAAATTGAGAAATATAAGTTTTGCTTCATATTAAGGGCGTCGCCTGAAATAATCTGAACATTAAGGGGGGCCATGGCTTTAAAAAGTTTAGGAATCCCTGAATTATTCTATCAGAAATGTCAAACTAAACTGAGTAACAACAAAGGCACATCAACAAGACGTCTTACCACTTAAGATCTACAAACATACCTAGCTTGCAAGAACTGCTCAGGGCTATAGCGAGGTGTCAAAGTCTTTCTACGTGTTCCGTAGCCACTTCTGCCGAACCTCCCTCCAGACCCCCTGCCAGTATCATATTGTCCATTCTCACCACGAGGGGTGAAGGAAAATTTCAAAAGGTAATTTGCATTGCCCTTGCGAGAATTTGTATCATCGACAACAAACAGGTCATCACCAGCTTCTGTTATCTGCAAAATTAGAAACAAAATAGATCACAGAACAACCCAAACATGAGTCTTTATTCCTCATTGTAAAGCTTCACTCAAACAATGATTTCTTTTAGTGTCTTTTATTAAAGCACACTTATTCTTTCTTCTGTGTTAGTTATCAAAGTCCTACAATGTAGCAGGATATAGACCAGAGAGCGGAATACATTGTGCCATCTTAGCTGCAATATTTGTGCATTCAGCCTAACACAGAATGGCTTCTGTATCATCTTTATATGGGACTAGACAGCCAACATTTTTTGGCTATTTTTGTAAAACTTCATTCTCACAGATGTGGTAGATCTCTCTTGTGGTCAATGGTCCTACTAGATTTCTAATTGAAATGTCCAAAGAATATCTCCATACAATGCATTCTGTTCTCCAGATTAAAATTGTGCTAATCTGCAGTTTGATAAATGCAGAAGACATAACACACAATCTAGGGATGCAGGGCTAAAAAAGGTTGATATTCCGATATACACATCTAATTTGATGGATGTTCTAATCGTCAATTGATCCGCACATGCATAAAAAATATTAGGGGTAATGTAGGTCCGTAATGTTAACCATATGATTAGAGCAAACACATTTGCAGTAGCATATTTGTGGCTGTGAAACATGGATATCTAATTAAGTGGCAAAGAAAAACTGATAATAGATAATAAATGCAGCAAAACTGAAATACAACAGGTGAAACTAGGAAACTGTGATGAAGTTTTGTTAATCACTGGATACACACATGATACAAAAATCAACGTTTTGACCAAATGGCCTTTACCAAGAACACATTCACATGACAGAGCTAAATATGGGTACATACCAGAGAAGTAAAAACTAGAAGGTTAACACTCTATTAGAGGTGACAGGAGTGGCTTCTGCAAAGATACTGCAGAAGGACATTGAGAATACCATGGACAGAAGAAATGGATGTTGTGTTAAATGAAAAAGAAAATATAACGGGTAGTGTTTTTAACCTTCACCAAACTGTCAGCAAATATAGTCAAAAGATGCAATATTTTTTTAGCAGCTGTCCCCAACTATAGTTGTCCCTTGTTGCTCCACGTCTCTTTCAACATGGAAATCACCATTGTAAACTAACATCATCATCAAGGTAACAAAAGAAATGAAAGACGACATAATTAACTTTCATTTCTACTAGAGTTCAACTAAATAGGATAAGATATATATATATATATAGGAAGATAATTTCCATGGATATCAGAAAAAAATGCACTTGTAAATAAGATGACATGACCAATATTCCCTCTTACGTGCATAGGTAAGCTTCCGTGCACGTAATTAGAAGGTACAGCTCAAGAAATATATCGTGCACATAGCTAGCAACCTTTCTATTTTTTTGTAATTAAATGCTTCACACAGAAATATTCAGCTCAGACATTTTCAAATTTGCTTAAGTGAGAAGAAAGTTAGAGGAAATAATGGGCATTATGAAGCATAATGACTTAGGATCAAACCCATGACCCGTTGATCACAAGACAAATGACTTAGCCACTATGCCAGGTAGTTCCCCCATTACTGAGTAGATCTTCAATAACCAAAGGTACTACCCACCTCTTCACTTTGTCGATCATTAAAATAGCCTCTCTGTCGCGGCCTCTTATCGCTGTAAGATTGGGTGTACTTCTGAACTGACTTGGAATTCTGAGCAAGTTCTTGTGATCTTCCGCCATTATTTGATTGCTTATAATTTCTCTGTCTGCCATTTTTACTTGATACATAATCTGTGAACAAACAAATCAAAACTAAACACTGCATTCACTCTCAAACTCCCACAGAATATCAGAATGTAATCTGGATACGTTGTCATGGTTTTCAAATTGGATGTGATTTTTGTACCTTTCGGCATGACACATTGAACATCAGAATGGTTTATAGGTCACTTTAAATACTCTTATGGTATGGGATATCCAACCCCACTCTGAAAACCTCTTACGACAGGCAGTGTCACTATTCTTTACTTCCCACTCGGGCTCTGGCAAGACACCATGGGGTATTCTTTCTTAAAATACACACAACAGCAATATTGTTGTAAAAGCAGATATAGACAATTTAAATTTAAAATAAAATGTAGACTCAAATGAGAGACCAAATTCAATTTGAAGAACCAATTTTACTGTAACATCCATCCCTTCTCTGGAATGACCTATAATATAAGGCCAGCAGTACACAAGGATGCTAGCATTGGCAGCAATAATCAAACATTTACAAATATCGGTACATACATATTTCTCCCAAGTCAATATATTCCTATATAATGGTGTCCTTTTGCATCCTTACAGGTGGTCAGGATGCAGGCTTGTGTACAATTTCAAGACTATCTACCCTGGGTATCTATTTGCTAGCCTTTGCCTTTCACCATCAGGGGTAGAAGAGTTTTCTGGAGATGACCCCCGTGTGTGCTGAGTATATTGTGAAATTTGTATCCTCTTATTTCGATGGTCCATTGTTTTCGTGGTCATTCTCTAGATCTGCCTTCACTGTATCTGAGTAGTATAGCTTGCTGATGTGTGCAAACCATTTGATCTGTTGTCTCTTAATATATTCCAAGATTGGGGTGGTGCTGGTTCTTTGTCTAATGTCCTCATTTCTCACTGTCTCTTTAGCATTATTTCATGGATTCCGTGTAAGGATGCTACTACAGCTGTCACAAGTTTACGTTTGTCTTGTACTGTCTCCCATGTTTGCCATTGGTAGAACATCTGTGGCATAATAATCACTTTGAATAGTGTTATTTTGGTTTTTAAATCTATATTTTTGTTTCTGAAGATTGGTGTCATTTGCTCTAGGACTTGGAAATTATCGGATGTACATGTGCTCATTCTTACTGCGCATTGACTATTGGCGTATATGCTCTGACATAGGCTTATCAGATGTTAGAGAACACATGTCTGTATTGTTATTCATAGTTGTGCTCTATCCACTGCCAAAAACTTTATCTTGGGCTACGAAAGCCAAATATAACTCTTGGTTTTGTTCCTATCGCTCTTTCTGAAAGTTGTTATTACTCGTGTGTCTGTTATTTTCATCTATTGTTTTTTTTTGTGTGAGTATAAAGTCTATATGGCACTTGTATTCCAAGCTGTTCCATCTATAAGCAGTTTCATTTTATTTAAAGACTATGAAGCCCTCTAATAGCAACTTCTCTTATGATTATGAGAATTTTGTTGACTCTCAATTTGCGGGAGTGAGAATAGAATATACACATCAGATCCAAGTTTTGAGGTGCAGGCCTTTTACATCTACTTTGTTTGTCTTCTGTTCCCTCAGGGCCGCTTCAGGTGATTGGGTTGCCTTGGCATAATGCAGAACTGCATGATCATCTTCAATTTCTTCTCAATGAATTTTTATTGATCCTGAAATCATTCAAGGCTATTTTACAGATATCCTTACATCTCAGTTTTAGTCTTCCTCTTTGCCATCCACCAGATGAGAGATCTCCAAAAGATAATTTCCTTCGGAATGCGAGCACATGACATTCTTTTATCACATGGTCAAGCTATCTTAAGACACTTTTCTACATTCATTCTTAAACATCTGCAGATTTGCAGGATGCAGCCCAGAGAATAGAATGTGTGCTGTGGTTTACACTTTTGCTGCAATACCTGAACCTTTCGATATGATACATCTGACCTCAGGATGATTTCTGGGTAACTTTGACCCTGTATGGAATGAGACATCCAACCCCACCCTATAACCTCCTTAGTCACCTCTTACAGCATGCATGGAAGGTAAACAGTTTGCTATTCTGCTCCCCTTCTGGGCCTGGTAACATTTGGGCATTAGACACTTATGTCTGAAAGTCTAATAGAGTATCTTATAGAATGGTATCTTAGCACGCTGCAGGCTTCGGTGTTGGTGACCTTGTTCTGCCATTTGATGTTCAATATTTTGCTGAGACATGTCTAAATGAAACATATCTCTTTCAAGGCCCATACAATTTTACAAAATAAAACACAAAATACTTCATGACCAGAAAAATATGAACTGTTCATGAACATTTGCCATGACATCGTGGGGCAGTCAAAGTTGGAAGGAGTCTCATTCATATTTGTGTCTGGCTATTCACATGTGTGTGGCAATGAGATTAAAATAGGCTGGCAAGTTCTGTCATTGTATTGAGTGGTAGAGCAAGGGACAGGACTGATATATCACTCCTTATGGGAAACTGCATGGACAAATTAAAGATTGAAAAATCTTAGGGTTCCAGATTAAACAGGCTGAGCTCAAAGTATGGCAGGCTGAAATTAATCTCAATATGGGCTGAAAAGATTCAAAATTTATGGAACGAACGGAAATACACAAAAGAGCGTCCTAATTAAAGTTCCGTCTCTTTTAGCAGGTAACATTGGGTATGTATGACAAAAGTTTCCAACTCCAATTGATTATATATCATTGCCCTCTACTATCTCCCAAAATAATTTCCAATTTCTTCAATCATTTAATAACAATCTCGTCTTCCCTGTTTCCCTCATCATATAGGTCTACTTAATATTTAGCTAAACTTAATGAGAAGAATGTCAACTGAGATTTGAAACTAATAGTGATTGTGAAATTGCAGATATATGCTTAGGTCTACTTAGAGAGAGATAGAGCATATGTACTATGTGCAATAATGATCTGATGACTACAACTAACTTTCATGTTAAATGACTTACATTTCTCACAACTATTGGCATGCCCCGCCACTTTAAAGCTGATTTTTCGTTCCATTTCATTTCGCTGATGATTACTGATTACTGAACTGGATTCCGGTAAACTTTCATGTTTACAATGACCAACTGGCACAATTTTTGATAACTAAAAAATGTGTCACTTTATTAAACCTGTGAATAATTCAATAATTGTATGCTTACATCTATCATATATTTCAGATAAATCTTCCTCTGTTGGAACTTTAATTTGCAGTAGAGATTATTTTTTATTGCTAAATTTACATAGCCTATTGGTACTATATGAGACCAGATTACTGTAGCGGGTATTACAAACTTTGAAAAGAGTGCTGACGTGCCCCTTGACAATTAGATCCCTATACAGTTCAAAGGAACCATCCTTCTAAAGTGATGCAATTTGACATGGATTTCATTGTTCGCTTTGTATTGACAGTTAGGCTGTCAACACAAATGATAAGAGAAAAACCTAATATCTCTTTAGAAGGGTGATTCATGGCCAACATGACATAAACTGACGAAAGGGACAGTAGAACCAGAGAATGTCAGCAGTAAAGACCTCTGTACAGAAAGGAAACAAGTATTCATTTGTTACATTTTTTTTATTATCATGTTTTTCGTTGGTCACTATATTTGGAGTCGGATGCCAAAGAAGCAAATGCCGACCAACGAAATTCACAAAAATAATCAAAATCAGCCTTTTGGGTCATGTTTACTTTCTGTACATAGGTCTTTATACTGGAGCCTGTTCATGGTAAAACACTGCAAGCAAATTAAAATAAAAAGTCAAATGGACAAGAAATAATAGTTTTGTTTTCCCTTTGTTTCAATGTGTTTTTTCTCTAAATGCTCTAACAGCCTTTTGGTTGAAACTTTGATTTGGTCAATTTTATTAATTGATAGCTAGAATATATGTTTTTCATGTTATTTAGTCTGTTTACATTTTAGCTTGTAAAACTTTGGCTACTTCATGTTCAGTCCCTACTCGACCTACAGTATGTGATAAACAGTTCTGTAGACTAGATTGAGATTAAACTAGGACAAGTCAATGCTGAAAACAGTTGATATGAACTTAACCAGTATGCCCTTAGTGTCGCTACTAGCCTACTATACTATTAATTAGTATTATCACTAGGTCTCCATTAATGGTGCAAGTTGCTTTTAATTCTACGTTGTGACCTTTGCTCTAGTTTCATGGTATTTCATAACCTGTGTTGTGTGATTTGACAAGCTTATGGTACTTAGAGTACGGTTAGGATTATAAATATTTCTAATGTGTGCGCGCACCTCACTCCGCATGTAGAAATACTGATCGCTCAGTACAAATAACAGGAAATTATTTTTAAATGTGTAAATTGGAAAAGAAAAAGATTATCTATAAGTTCATCTGTGTCTAAATTTAAACTCAGATATTGTCGGAATGTGACGTCACGGCAGCCATTAATTTCATTGGTGTTAAACGGAAATCTGTGACGTCGCCTAGTTAAAAGTGTAAACAGTGTGCTATTTATAGCACAGTGTAGATTCAAAAGCAACTTTTACCACATTAATTATATAGTATAATAATAGGCCTAGGCTATTATACTATGCTATTTAAAACTAAAATTTTAGCATGTTTCACAAGCTTTACCAACTTCAAAATGATGTAGTTTAACAAATACATAACGCATATAATTGAAATTTTGTGTGAATTTTTAATGGCATAGACCATATAAATTACTTTTTTCATTAAAATTCAGTCATTGGTTTCCATCTTCATTTATTTGCAATATATATCAAAAGACCAGACATCCCATACACATTTTTTAAGATGTTTCCAGTCAATTTTAAGCCCTCATTTACACATCATTGGTTTAATCATACAATTGATATGATGTAAACATGAAATTGCGTTATTTTGCACTCTTGAACACAACTGTTTAACACTTTCACTTCAGCCCCAGATGATCCGGAAAAATTCAGTGCTTAATTCCCAGGAAAAGGGGAATGATTCTGCAAAAATAACAAGTGATTGTGCAAGAAAATGAATTATAAAAATACAATTTACAATCACTTTGTATGATTTAAAGTTGAATTTACAAATAAATGGAAGAGGTACTGATCTGTAAACATATTTTTATAAATGTCATGTAAGACGGGTTTCCTAGCCATTGTAACAAGCAAGAGGAGAAAAAATGAACATTTTCCTGTCAGCCAATTATAGACCCTATGTTCCAAAAAAAAATAATTCAGGTCTAGTCTAGGCAGAATTGTGTTAGGCCTAAATATGTGACCAACTTCTGAAAGACTACAATATATAATACTGGAATAACAATTTAATTTTAATAATAGTAATAATAGATTCAAGGATTCAATTAATTTTCAGTAAGTGTAAGCCCCAATTTATTATTTAGGCCATCATCCATTGGTGGGACAAACTACCAGACTATGAGGTCTTGGAAAATTCAACCCCAATAAGCATTCACACAATACTTATGAAGGCACAAGCACGCTGGGCAGGCCATCTTGTGCGTATGGAGAACTCGCGTTTGCCACAACAAATATATTATGGAGAACTCAAGGCAGGATTTTGAAAAGCGGGTGGACAGAAAAAGCGCTTCAAAGACACGCTCAAGTCATCCTTGAAACATCTTAATATTGACGAGGCGCTTGGGAGAGCTTCGCTCAGGATAGAACACCATGGCGTTACAGCATTAGAACGGGAGCACTAGAGGCGGAAGAATTCAGACAAGAAACTGCAAGACAGAAGCGCAAGGGCACGTAGAAAAGACATCTCAACCTCACACAGATACCTTCTATTGTTGTCAATTCTGTAAAAGAACATTTTGTGCGCGCATTGGACTTGCTAGTCATTTAAAAACGCACTATTAACTTTTATTATTTATTGTTATTATTATTATGGTTGAGTTTTTGGTCATCGTTGATCACGACGGACGAACATCATCATCATTTAGGACTTATTGTAATTACATTTGGCAACCTTAAATTTAAAATCACGAAAAATGATCACCACATTCAATACGTGAGTGTTATAGTCCGTTCAGATTCGTTTGCCGAGATGTTATGATTTATAATTCAAAAAGTTCTTGATGATTTCACATGAATTTTGGCATACGTTGTTAAAATGTCCATGTCGCGAAAACATATGTGTTACTTGATGTCTAGCTGTAACGGTTATTTGAAAGCGGCGAATTCTTTTGATGTTTGCCCATGTAAATATTATTTCGACCATAAACAAAATATTTTACAGTAATCTAGTGCAATGATGACCCATAGGCGTGTCCACAAAATTTTACATGGTGGCAGGTGTAAAAAAATTTAAAATATATCTTTTGTTCGTAGAGTCAATTTGATATTGTTCCATGCTCTTGGTGTGAGTTTCACAAATGTTGTCGCTGCCTTTGAAATAAGTACATATATTTCTTCATGTAAGGAAATTTTGTCTGTAATAGTTGATCCAAGATATCTGAACTTCTGTATTGAATCAAGCGGGCTAATTTTTATAAGTAATGGTTGATGGTTTGCTTATAACATTTTTTTTAATTGCTTGGGTGGTATTGAGCAATGAAATGTTTTACAAATCAACTTGTAAATTTTGCAAATCAAACTTTTTTTAGTGTAGACTTAATCAGAGTAATGATCATTCATAATCAGACGAGTCAAATAGGTCGATTACTGTTTTCGGCTGAACAAACAACAAACCTTCCTTTTTCCAATATTCCTCTTCTTGGCGTAACACATGATCCTCACATTTCACCCAGTAGTCTTTATGTATATTTGATAGAGCCTGATTTGTAAGTGTCTCAATATCACATAATTTGAAAGTTGTATTTGTAGATGCTACGTGTCCTTTAACTTTTGCCCAAATTAGCTCTATAGGATTTAAGTGTGCATGATATGGAGGTAGTCTCAAACATCTATGACCATGTTCTTCAATTAACTTGTCTATTTTAAATATCTTTGTTCGTTGTGTCTGTTTTACAAGGTTAAGCAATTCGGGTTTCAAGTACCTGTCGGTAACTGGTATGTGTTCTTTTATGAGCCACGTTTTGATTGCATCTTTTGTACTTGATGATGTTGGGATTCTATCTTCTACGTTCACTACGTTATGGTATGAAGCATTGTCCATTATCAGACAAGAAGGTCTATCTAATATTGGAAGAATACTTTTTTCGATCCAGTCTTCGAATATGTGCCCATTCATTTCGGAGTGGTAGTCTCTATTGTCAATGGATTTTGAAATGAAAATTAGATGAGCATTCTGCAACAACCCATTATGTCTGCTACCTGCATGTGCAACTATCAAACGTTGCCCTTTACTACTAGGTACTGATCTTTTAATACTTCCATCTGCTAACTGCCATTCCTTTTCATTTGTATGATGAGCGTTGATCCAAGTTTCATCTAAATACACAATATCATAACCATTCTCGCGCATTCCCTTCACTTCACGTAAATACTTGCTTCTAAGAGCTACCAGATGTGGCTTTTCACAAATAATGTTTTTTTCACCAGCATACTTGCTAAAGGTGAAGCCTGCATTTCTTACAGTTTTCCATAATAAAGTTTTTGATATTTCAATGTCGTTATTAGTTTTCAGCCAAATCTTCAACTTTCTAAGTGTCACTTCTTCGTTTTTATCAAACATTCTACATATTTCTCTTTTTACTAGGTCCTTATCGAAACTGTCTATCTTTTCTTTCCTTCCTTGCTTTCGTGAATTTGTTGGCAATAAATATCCGCTTGCTTCCACTATTCGATCAAATGAACGTTTACACAAACCTAAAATATGCATTGTTCTCTTCTCAGGATTTGATAAAGAACAATAAAGATGTCCCTTTTTACGCTCTCTGCAGAAGTATTGATAAATCTTTATAGCAATGTTATGCTCAGTAAAATATTTCGCTTTCAGATTCATTCTCACATAGACTTGCAGAAGGTAATATGCTTAGTGCCGCCTACTTTCTGTAAATATTGAGACGTGCCTATGACTTGTGACTTGAAATCGAGTCAATAGCCGTTTTTGATTTCACATAATTCTAAGTTCAGGAAAAATAATATTTGGTGCTAAACGGGAATTTCCATATGTAACATTGCTTTATACAAATGTACAGTGGAAACAACTACTTTTAGAACGGTGCACATTCTACCGTGAGGGTCATGCCTTTATATTTAATAATCAGCTGTGAGATGTAAGCATCTACATAATCCAGCGGTTGTTTATAATTTAGATTAACTTTTTTTTAATATAGGTTAAATAAGGTATCTTTGAAACTGGATCACATTTCTTTGATAAAAAAATATTTCTATAGCGACATTATTATTCTAAACCTAACTTCAAATGATCAATCCAAATGAACAATACGTTTTTGATAAAAATAATTTAACATCTCGGCAAACGAATCTGAACGGACTATAGTACAATAAATTACTGTTAATTGCAATCTGTGGGTTACAGTTACTCAGTTACCTAGACTAGGATTACAATTACACTTTTTTACAACACACTCTAACTCTACAAATTCTAGCAAGTTGAAATCAGAATTTCTCATGAATGGAGTGACTGGGCAATATAAATATAACTGAGTACTCCCATGAAGCCTAAACATTAACAACGAACAAAAATATTATTTCATTCAATGTTGTAATTGCCTGCGCAACATAGGCCTACATCTATAAATGGAATGCTGAGTAAGTGATTGAACTCTGACCCTGATCCGACTATAGGAAGCTACGACATGAAAGGTAAAATCGCACACAGCTGGGGCAGAAACTACTAAAAGTTAAAACACAAACAAAGTAACTTACCACTTTTTTTCTCGCTGATAACACCATTATTTTTAGGCTGTGACGGCGACTGTCTTGGCGGAATCTTTTTCTCCATCGCACCACTGCCTTCGTCTAGCATCAACAAACCAATAAAATGCAAGATCAGTCTGCAAAGCAGAGTTGGTTAATCCACACTGTTGAAGCATCATGATTAACATGCCATTGTGACCGACTAAATTTAAAAAATATGTAATATTTTTTTCTATATAATATGCAAGACAGCGAATAAGCAAAGATGATAACGGTAAGATGAAGAAGAGAAAGGGCACGCTAGCACCCCAAGGCGTCAGCAGGAACGCTGTCGCATATACTCCAAGCGATCAGTGATCGCCAAACTCCAAAATGGCGTAACGGTCTTCCAACGGTAGGTCTTGCAAGGCAAACTGTAAGAAATGTCCCGGATGTTTGGTATGCCAGATTGCCAGTGTTCCGTCAAATCTGTCAATATTCTTTATATCCCCGCCCTTTGTTTCATCACTCTCTCGATGTATAACTGGTTTTGTTCCTATCCTATTTTAGTTATTTTTTTATGTTGTTATATTTTAAAATTGTATACTCATTTATTTGAGAACAGAAAACTGTTTTTCACAACGGCATTTTGATGGACATGTTTCCTGTTCTGTATATCACGTGATATCAAAATGTGTTTGGCCATGTGATGAGACGTGTTTACATTTTGATCTCAAGCAAAATTTGGAAACAGTTGAGGGTTGGAAGAAGAAGGAATATAGAAAGAATTAATTCTTAATATTAAAGATTGGACATGATTACAATAATCACCACTTGAACAAGGAATAGATGCATGGCTGGGTTTTTGTATTGCAGTTTCTAGAGTGCCACACGTAAGACTGAAAGGTTATAGGTTTCATGATGATTCTAAATAATGCCGTCATATACATCCAAAGAATGGATTATCATACTCAAAATATTAGCATCAAGAAATTAGTGGTCGGAAATCTCCAAAATGGCGTATCAACTGACAATGACGTAGCGCATGTTTAACTCTGGACTACCCATTTTATTTTGAGCCGCGTTAGTGCAGTGGTTAGCGCACTGGCTTCGCATATGAGTGGTCCTGGGTTCATTCCCCAGTTGAGGTGGAAATGTTTTTCAGATCACAACGGCTCCCGGATCAACCCAGCCTTAAATGGGTACCGGATTAATCCGGGAAGTAAAGACTGCGGGGGAGAGGAGCTGGCTACTGCCCTCATTTGCAGAGCCTCTGAAATGTAAGATCGCTAACACATCACACCCCTACGGCATTAAGAAATGCTATGGGTTACTTTACTTTTTTACATATTTTATTATCTGCATGATAATAAGACACATCAGGCTCGAAGGCCACATTGGATTATATTATTATATATTTGTTCAGACGAATTCTTATGGTCAACTTATGGTGCCAACTGTTGTCGTCCTTGTCCTTTTTATTATAGTCGTTTTCATTATACTTTGTATTATTAGGCTTAGTGGTAGGTATTTATAACACATATATTCTTGTTTAATAGAATTACTTTGTTACTTGTGTTACTGTAGCCTATACGTGATTGATTTTTTTCTGGTCTCTTGGTCCAGGTTATGAGTCCAGAAATTAGAAAATGAAGTGATTAAGGGAGTATATTACTTACTTGCGTATTTGATCCTCGGGGTTTTAAGCTATCACTCTTTCTTCCCTGAACAGGTGATGGTTGGTGAGTGTCCTTTTCGGCTGAGTTGTGTCTACATAAAGTCATTTAATTGAGTATATAAAACGAGTGATTAAGGGACGAGGGGAGGAAGTGTGGCCTCTCTGGAAAGATCCGAAGATCACATAGTCAATATCTGATTGAAACTAGGTGTAAATACTCTTGGGTGGCTGCTTGAATGAAGGAAGAACGTTCTTGTGAATGTCACCTGTGCTATGATGCTGGTTTCTAGCTGTAAAAAGTGTACACCAATTTCTGAACACACACAAGATACACTATCAATATACAAGAAACTATATCAGGGACCGTCATTGGTATTACATTTTCTACTGGGATGTAGATATTGATGATGATGATAATGATGTTCCTCCTTTGCAAGCTAAGATGGGCATGCCATGAAAAACATTAAATGCGATGGGAAAAAAATCATAATTAAAATTAGTAATTAGCTAATTTTGTTTGTGAGTTCGTAGATGCCCGATGAGTCCGATTCGTGCACGGAAAGTTCTATTGCAGTGCATGTAGGAGTGCTAAAGGTTCGGGATATTAATACATTAGGGAAGGGGTTTTAACTTTAAAACAAAAGATCATTCGTCCGTCTTAGTGTGTAAATGTTACTATTGGCTAGAAATTTGAAACCCATTTTTGTGGAAAATCGTTAAGGGAAAGATTTTTTACCCACCTTTTGATTAAGTTCATAGTACTAAAAGTCTTATTCAGATATGCTAAGTGGGTGAGGGTTTGAGCACCACAACCCCCCCCCTTTTATCCTTATATACTGGCCTGATTTACCGTGTACCCATAAAAGTCGGATATTTCGGGCCAATTACGAAAATAAAACAGTAATACAAAGCATTACGTTCCCGGAACTACATCCTGTTGGAAATCTAGTAGAACCATTGTCCAGCCACAACAGAGAGCCAATGAAAGATTGAGATTGAAAGCTTTCAGACCAGCAAATAATAGGTACAGGTTAAGCAGATATGGTCTCTATCTATCTGTCTGTCTGTCTGTCTATTCGCTAAATCTTGTGTTGCTTTTCAGCGTTAGGGGTAGAAGAGTTTTCTGGAGATGACCCTCTGGTGCTGAGTATATTGTAGAGTTAGTCGCCTCTTTTACTTCGGTGGTCCATCGTTTTCGTGGTCGGCATCTAGGTCTGCCTTCACTGTATCTGTGTAGCATAGCTTGCTGTGGTATGCTGTCTGATGGCAGTCTGCTGATGTGTGCAAACCACTTTATCTGTTGTTCTCTTTTTTTTATATTCCAAGATTGGAGTGATACCGGTTCTTTATCTAATCTCTTCATTTCTCATTCTGTCTCTTTGCGATATTCCTAGCATTAAGGGCAAGCATGCAATTTCAGCTGTCACAAGTTTACATTTATCTTGTGCTGTCGTTGTCCATGTTTGGTTGGTAATACAGCGTTTATATAATAATAGTTTTGAATAGTGTTATTTTGGTGTTTAAATCTACATTTTGTTTCTGAAGATTGGTGTCATTTGTCCTAGGGCTTGGTATGCTTTACTACATCTGTTGTGTATTTCTATGCTGCTACTGCCGTCTGTTGTTGTATTGCTTCCTAGATATGTGAATTCTGCCACTTGCGTAAGTATGTTGTTTCCAAAATATATGTATGCGTTTCTTTCTGTTCTTCCTATCTTCATTACTTCAGTCTTCTCTATATTTATCTTCTATTTTAAAGGTTTGGGATGTTTGGTGTAATCTGTCTATTTGTCTTTGTAGTTGCTCTTCTTATGATTTTACTAATACTTGGTCGTCTGCAAATAGCAATTCGTTTAAGCTATCATTCAAATTGTTTTTTCCGCTGTCTTTGCTATTTTGCAAATGTGATCTATATATTTTATGAACAATAGGGGATAGTACACATTCCTGTCTAACTCCCGAGTGAATTTGGAAAGTATCCAATGTACCTGTGCTCGATCTTACTGCGCATTGACTATTGGCGTATATGCTCTGACATAGGGTTATCAGATGTTGAGAAATTGCGTATAATTTACCTTATTTTCACTCTTCATCAAAAGCTGCAGTTTTATATTTTGCGGTTGCATCCCTTACACGGCTATCTCTTCTAACTCTACCTATAATTGTGTGGCACGCTTTCTGCAACCGCGGACGGCATTCCAATATGGTTATATCAGGGATATACAACCATCAAAAAGTAGTGTATGTGGTGGTTCTGGTACCAAGCCACCGTGAAAACTGATTCTTACACATTTATAACTTTCATTATAAATATGTTTTGGCCTATCTTTTAAGATAACGTGTTTCCCAGTTGCGCATGCGGTTGTGTCTGTGGGTCTCACACCAATGGCTCACTAGACAAACCATCCATGCAACAGAGAACCTTAGTAGATGCCATGCCTTTATATTGAGGTTATCTTCTTATAGAAGCTTCATGGCACGTCATCTATACAATCCCGTAGTCGTAACCTTCGATAACAGTTATGTTGTTCCGACATGCCGACGTTGTGCTTGAACTAGTTACGGGCAGGGCGTGTGTGGGCGGAACAACAAAGAAAACTGTCACAAGGGCCAGAGTTGTGCCCTGATGTCGACGTCTGTTTCGGTGGCACTGGACTCGAAACACCATCAAGTCGAATGACTGCTGGAACAGAGGGCGGAGCACTTATGGGAATGCCACATGTGCTGTGAGGCCAGTTTTCTAATCAAGAATCAAGAACCCAGTGGCAACATATGGATGCGAGACTTGGACTTCAAATAAGACAATATCCAATATCTAAATGCATTAATTAGAAGGAAGCTACAGTATTTTGGACACTTCAAGCGATATGATGGTACTGAAAGGCCAGCGCCGGATTTAGACGTGATAAGGCACTGAGCTATTTGAGATATGGGGCCCTTCATAAGTCAAAATATTATATGTCAGTGCAAAATATTATTTTTTTTGGGCCCTCAAAAAAGTGAGGGCCCTAAGCTATAGTTTGTTTAGCTTATAGTTAAATCCTGCACTGCGAAAGGCTGATTATGGTGCCAGGCGAGAGCCGGAAGAGGAATACCAAGAAGTCGATAGACCAGCGATATCAAAGAATGATGCACATGTCTGGCTAATGTAGGCCTGCTTGCCCAGTACAGATAGACTTTCTGAGTATCCACGATGTAGACAACGTTCTGGAAAGAATGTCACTTGACACACACACACACGCGCACGCACACACATATATATATGTCATGTGACATTTTTTTTTTCAAAACGTGGTCTTCCTTATGGATTCTTTAAACACTCAGCGATTCGGGGCGAGTTGACCTGCCGCAGCTAGAGACTGTTTAAGCAATCTGACATATCAATGCATCATCGTCTTCTTGGGCGCCATCTTTATATATATATATATATCTTGGCCTACATTTGGTATAATTTGCTAGAAGAGTTCTCAATGTGGTACGAGACTATGTCACCAAATGAACTTTATTAACAACACAATAGACACACAGTTGTGGAGAAACATGATACGTCGCTCAGCATGACACTTGACTGGTTCTTCTTCTTCTTCTTCAGCGTTCATTCTCAAACTCCCGCAGGATCTCTCTTGTAGCAGGACAATGGTCCTCCTAGATTTCCAGCAGAATGTAGTCCAGAGAATGGAAATGCGTTGTGTCGCCGTTTTATTTACGTCACAAGCGCGACACATTTGTTTTCGGCGGGACTTGACTGGTTGATTTATACCTTTATAATTTAAGTATAAGATTCGTTTGCAGTAATTTGCTAAATGAGCCCACAAGAGATTGAATCCATTTTTCTTAATTTATTGTCTATTGTCTTTCTCCAGGTGGTTTGTGATCCACTCTTTCCGTTAAGCGTAAGGGTGATTGGAGCTCGAGCTTACGTTCTAAAGCCAGATGTGTGTCCTCGGCCGTGCCATGACCGTTTCTGTACAGGATGTCCCTGACGTTTTCTATCCATCTTTTCCGTGGTCTTCCTCTGGCTTTGTTCCATGATCTCATTTGGTTATATGCTTGTACGGGCAACTTTTCGTGATGCATTCTCATAATGTGGCCAAACCACTTGATCTGTTCTCTCTCTATGTAATCTATACAAGATATTATACCTATTCTTTCCCTGATACATTCATTTTGCAATCTATCAAGCCTGGTGACCCCGGCAGCTTTCCTCAAGCATTTCATCTTGCATGTCACTATCTTTATTAATTAATTTTTCTTAATTAATTTTAGAAAACGACAAAAACTGTTAATTTATCATGTCCGTGTTTGCTTTCCCTTCAACAAATAGTCCTACGTCTGATTCAAATTTATATGTCGAAGACGGATGTGTCGAGGCATTGGAACAAATAACACAACGCATTTCCATTCCCTGGATTTACATCTATAGTAGGATCCCGCCACAAAAGAGATCCAGCTGGAGTTTGGGAATGAACACTGAAAATGAAGAGGAAGAACCGAATTCATAAAATCATATCGTAACTTCTATTTATTATCCTTAATATACTAAAATAGACATCGGTCTTCAGTCTTCTTCTTTCTGTCCTAAAGTACCTTTCGGCGTTGAGGGGAGAGTGAGTGTACGGTCTTTTGCCCTCCTATGTGCCTCCTCTGCTGTTATATTTCCGAGTGTCTCTAATACACTATCTATCCACCTTTTACGAGGGTGTCCAATAGGTCGACTGTTTTCGTATCGTTTGTTCAGTGTTTTTTGGATAATACTTTGCTCTTTCTGTTTGGTTATGTGGCCGTACCATTTAACTTGTTGTTTCTGTATGTATTCTATTGTTGGTTTGATCCTTAATTGTTTCCTTAGTGCTTCATTCCTGATTTTGTCTCTCAAGCTAACTCCAATCATACGTCTCACAAATTTCATTTCAGTGGTGTTAATCTTATGTATTGTTCTAGAATCTAATGTCCAAGTTTGACACTGATAACACAATGTTGGTAAGAAAATGATGTTGAAAAGCGCTTTCTTTGTTTCTAGTGTAATATCTTTGTTTCTTAGTAAAGGTGTTAATTGACCAATGATTTGACAGGCCTTATTACATCTTGCGTTTATTTCTGCTTCTTGTTTGTTGTCATATCTCAATGTGCTGCCCAGATATTTGAATTCATCTACTTGTTTTAGTTGTTTATTATTTATCTGTATGTTGATGTTCTCCTTTTCTCTTGCAATATTCATTACTTCTGTTTTGTCTATGTTGATTTTCATTCCAAATTGCTTGCCTGCTGTGTCTATTGTGTTTAGGTGGTCTTGCAGGTTTTTAATGCTGTTGTGGAATAAAACCTGGTCATCTGCAAAAAGCAGTTCATTTGCTTCATTAGAATTTGCTGTTTTGTTTATATGGTCCATGTATGTAATAAAAAGTAGTGGGGATAATACACATCCCTGCTTTACTCCTGTGCTAATCACAAAGTTCTCTGTGTAGCCTGCAGCTGTTCTTATAGTGCAACTGCTGTTGTTATAGAGACTTCTACAAACGTTAATTAAATGTTGGCATACTCCATAAATTTTTAATGTTTCCCATAGTTTTTCTCTGTTGACTCGGTCAAATGCTTTCTCTTGATCTATGAAGGATATGTATAAATTTTGATTGTATTCTATTGACTTCTCTGCCAACTGTTTCAGAATAAATATTGTATCAGTACATCCTCTGTTTCTTCTAAAAACCATTTGTGTATTGCTAAGTTGTTGTTCTATTACAGGTCTCAGTCTTTTCTCTACTATTTTTGCATATAGTTTTCCTGCATGGCTTAACAAGGAAATTCCCCCGTACTGGTTACAGTCTCTTTTGCTGCCTTCCCTTTTCCATATTGGCACTATGATAGCTTTTCTCCAGTCTGTTGGTGTCTTCTGTTGCCTCCACGCCGTGTTAAAAATTCTGTGTAGCCAATATAATCATGTTTCTCCTGCTGCTCTTATAATTTCTAATGGTATGTTATCTATCCCTGGAGCTTTGTTATTTTTTGCCTTTTTTATGACCTCAGCAATTTCCTCTATGAGAATATTTGACTCTTGTTCATTACAACTCTTTATGGTTTCTTTTGCTGTATTATTGCTTGGTGTTGTATTTAGTAACTCAGAAAAGTATTCTTTCCATCTTGTTAATGTTCTTTGCTTATTTGAAATGGGATTACCTTCTCTGTCATTTATTAGTTCTGTAGGATCGTGATTTTCTGTTCTGGTTCTCATAACTTTGATTGTTTTGTAGAAGCGTTTTGTAGCTGTTTTGTAATCCTTATTCAAGTTCTTGCCAAAATCAGACCATGATTTACTTTTAGCTTCTTTAATCAGTTGTTTTACTTTTTTTCGTGCTAAGGCATATTTTTCATATTTTTCTTGTTCTATGTTATGTTTCCAGTCTTTGTATAGTTTATTTTTCTCTTTCACGCATTGTCTTATAGTTTCACTCCACCATGTGGTGCTCTTTTTCCCCGCTTTACCACGTTGTTTAGTACCACATATTGCTTTAGCTGTGTTAATTACTGAGGTTTTAAATTGTGTCCACTCTTCTTCTACTGATCTTGTTTCTGGGTTTAATTTCTTGTATTTTTCTGCTATTTGTCTTTCAAACAGTTTTAATGTTTTCATCTTGAAGCTTGTTAATTCTAATGATCTTGTCATTGTCTTTCTTGTGTATTTTATCAATATGTTCGCTTGCATTTGGCTTTCTGATGGTAGCCATCACCATATGGTGGTCTGTATCATCTGATAAATTAGGTACGGCTCTACTGTCCGTGATTTGTCTTCTGTTCTTGGTATTTGTTAATATGAAGTCAATCTGGCTTCTGCATTCAGGCTTGTTCCATTTGTGCCAAGTATAGATGTGTGACTCTGTGTTTAAAGAAAGTATTCGTGATGTATAGTTAATTTTGACTGCATATCTCTAGTAATCTGTCTCCATTTTCATTTCTTGTTGTTAGTGTATCCCCAAAAAGTCCTAGGTATCTACTGTCTTCACTCGTTCTTTTCCCTGGCCTTCCGTTAAAATCTCCCATTACTATTAGGCCATCCTCTTTATCTATTTTGTTTATGTTTTCATTCAATAGTTCATAGAATTCTTCACTGTCTATCTGGTTGTTGATGCATGGGGAGTAAATTTGTATGTAAGTTATTCTTTTGTTGTTTTCTAATATTGTAATGCTCATTATTCTTTCTGAAGTATAGCTTATTTCTAAAATGTTTTTGGCAGTTTTTTTCTTCCACTATAAACACTACACCATGTTTCGCATTGTCATTCTCGTTTACACCTGAATGTGTAATTTTTCTAATAATCGGTCTTCAGTGAAAACGGCAAACATTATCAAATAGACAATGTAATCCGTGAACGCTATAACTACCAGGATTTTTAAGTAACATAGGTTAAAGGTGGGGTCCATTTGGTAGAACTACAGGAAAAATTGTTGTGTTCCCATATGGATCTCACCATTGTATTAAATTTTTCCTTCCCATTTTGAGTTCGTTCTAAAATTGCCATCGTGAATTTCGTGTATTTTCAGGAAAGCATTTGATAAGGTCTGGAAAGAAGGGCTCCTAAAGAAATTGCGAAATTGCAGGGTTAGCTCAAGAATGTACAAATGGGTAAAAGCATACCTGCATAATAGAAGAGCCAGGGTACAATTAGATGGTCGCAAGAGCAAGAAAGTTCTACTGCGTCATGGAGTCCCCCAGGGAGGAGTCCTGTCACCCACACTTTTCTTGGTTTACATCAATGACCTAGTTGCTGAACTACCACATGGGATCAAAGTGGCAATGTATGCTGATGACCTGGTGATCTGGTGTACGGAAGAACATGCAACAGTGGCCACTAAACAAATACAAAGAGCTATCGATGCCCTAACCTTATGGGCAAATAGATGGTGCGTCAGCATTAACACAGAAAAGTGCAGCACTACACTCTTTACCCTCTCACCAAAACAAAAAGCTGGTCATATCAAGATAGATGGAGAGCTCTTGAAAGAAGACAAACAACCCACATACCTCGGAGTTACTTTTGATGATAAGCTGACATGGAAGCAGCACATAAACAAAGCAACAACAAAAGCCAGGAGGAAGCTAGCTATCCTGAGAAAACTAAGTGGAACCACATGGGGAGCCAGTGGAAATATACTCAGTAAAGTTTACCAGCAAGGCATAAGACCACACCTGGAATACGGTTCAGGTGCGTGGTGTCCTGCATCAAACACCACATTACAAGATCTAGATAAAGTGCAAAACCAGGCACTTAGAATAATGTTGGGAGCAATGAAATCAACACCAATAGCAGAGATGCAGAAAATGGGAAGAATGCAAACACTTGGCGAACGCAGAGACACAAAAGTACTAACTCAAGCAGAAAAGTTTCAGTGTATGCCAAGTCATCCAATGAAGGAAAGATTCCAAAATCTAGCAATGGGGCGACTGAAAAGGAGCAGCTTTATCCACCAAGCTAAACGGCTCCGTAGACAACTTACAGACCTACCTGAAGTTGACAGCCCCTTAACGTCTGTACCGGAACAAACCCCGTGGAGTGAAAGACATGGAATGCCAATATATATTCAGACCCATGTGAAAGGAATACTAAGCGAGGACGAACAGAACAGTGTGCAGCGAATGACAGTCACACTCAGTTTCCTGGATGAGGAATATCCACAAGATATATGGGTCAGAGTGTACACAGATGGGTCAGCACAGAATGCTGTGAGGAATGGAGGTGCAGGTGTATATATAGAATATCCACACAAGCCTAGAGATACAATCAGAACACCGACAGGAAAATTCTGCAATAATTATGATGCAGAAATCCAGGCAATTAGTGTGGCAGCTAAAAAATTGCTGAACTCCAACTCTGGCCTACAGCCTGTGGTATTCCTGACAGATGCAAGGTCAGTGCTTCAAGCTCTCCAGTCTGGAAAACTAACAGACTTAAAAAAACTACTTAGCGAATTGTCTTACCAGTATAGGGTAACCATGCAGTGGATACCCTCTCACTGTGGAATACCAGGAAATGAAAAAGCAGACCAACTGGCTAAGGAAGGTGCTGCCGAAGACCAACCAGATATACCAATCACCTACCATCAGAAGAAACAGATGATCAAGTCAATAAGAAAGCCACAAACACCAACACAAGATGACTATCACATTATGAACAGATCAGAACAAGTTGTAATTCTACGTCTCAGAACAGGACACAACCGACTCCGCAGTCACATGTATACAAAGTTCAAGATTGGCAACACGGCCATGTGTACATGTGGACAAGCAGCACAGAGTGCCAAACATATACTTCAAGAGTGTTCTGAGCATGAAACGCTGAGGCAGACATATTGGCCAGAGGAAACAACACTGGAATCAAAACTCTATGGGACACTGTATGAACTACAAAAGACAGTGAGTTTTATTAAGGAGACAGAATTACAGATATAGACATGTTTCAAGTGAACGAAAGAAGAAGAAGAAGAAGAAATATGTTTCTTGTTCTATGTTATGTTTCCAGTCTTTGTATAGTTTATTTTTCTCTTTCACGCATTGTCTTATAGTTTCACTCCACCATGTGGTGCTCTTTTTCCCCGCTTTACCACGTTGTTTAGTACCACATATTGCTTTAGCTGTGTTAATTACTGAGGTTTTAAATTGTGTCCACTCTTCTTCTACTGATCTTGTTTCTGGGTTTAATTTCTTGTATTTTTCTGCTATTTGTCTTTCAAACAGTTTTAATGTTTTCATCTTGAAGCTTGTTAATTCTAATGATCTTGTCATTGTCTTTCTTGTGTATTTTATCAATATGTTCGCTTGCATTTGGCTTTCTGATGGTAGCCATCACCATATGGTGGTCTGTATCATCTGATAAATTAGGTACGGCTCTACTGTCCGTGATTTGTCTTCTGTTCTTGGTATTTGTTAATATGAAGTCAATCTGGCTTCTGCATTCAGGCTTGTTCCATTTGTGCCAAGTATAGATGTGTGACTCTGTGTTTAAAGAAAGTATTCGTGATGTATAGTTCATTTTGACTGCATATCTCTAGTAATCTGTCTCCATTTTCATTTCTTGTTGTTAGTGTATCCCCAAAAAGTCCTAGGTATCTACTGTCTTCACTCGTTCTTTTCCCTGGCCTTCCGTTAAAATCTCCCATTACTATTAGGCCATCCTCTTTATCTATTTTGTTTATGTTTTCATTCAATAGTTCATAGAATTCTTCACTGTCTATCTGGTTGTTGATGCATGGGGAGTAAATTTGTATGTAAGTTATTCTTTTGTTGTTTTCTAATATTGTAATGCTCATTATTCTTTCTGAAGTATAGCTTATTTCTAAAATGTTTTTGGCAGTTTTTTTCTTCCACTATAAACACTACACCATGTTTCGCATTGTCATTCTCGTTTACACCTGAATGTGTAATTTTTCTAATAATCGGTCTTCAGTGAAAACGGCAAACATTATCAAATAGACAATGTAATCCGTGAACGCTATAACTACCAGGATTTTTAAGTAACATAGGTTAAAGGTGGGGTCCATTTGGTAGAACTACAGGAAAAATTGTTGTGTTCCCATATGGATCTCACCATTGTATTAAATTTTTCCTTCCCATTTTGAGTTCGTTCTAAAATTGCCATCGTGAATTTCGTGTATTTTCCGGCAGGGAGCGTGAAGTAAGTTGAGCAGCAGTTCATTTTGCGCCATGTATGCCTAGCCGACGTTGAACAAAAGATATTCAAGAATGCCTGCGCATGTCACTAGAAGAGGCAGGACAACTTGCTCAAGACCACGGAGAATTCAAGAGATCCATAGGGAAGACTACGTTCTGGAAAGAATATGTCACTTGATGATGATGATGATGCCGAGTCGTGGCTCTCGACTGTACAGACCTTTTAGCTGAATTAATTTGGACCCCGATCGTTACGTTTTTTAAATTATTGTTGGACATTTAATTGGTCGCTATTTACATTCTTCGAATCGCATGTCAAAAATAGCCAAGGTGAACCAATAGATTTCAACGCAAATCGGAAACTAAAATTTAATTCATGTTTACTTTTTAGTTTACATGTCTTCTATACCGCCGACGGACGCGGCCTAGCACATCCGTTTTTGACATGCCTTATTTAATTTGTTGACTGTTTGCTGATCCAGTGTTCCATGGGCTTTTACCCAGCCTTATTAATTAAAATCAACACGTTTCAAGTAAATAAAGAATACCATCCATCTTGTGTATTACAATAATGAGGATGTGGGGAAGTCGAAGTTGAAAGGGGACCATTCATTCTCGTGCCTTGTCACTCAAGTGTTCGAAACAATGAGAGAGCAGTTCGGTTGGCTAGTTAAGTCACTGTATTAGCAGTACAGCAATGAACAGTATTGACATGCCATTCGTCCATCACATGATGATGATGACCATTTGTTCATCTATTTTATGAAATTTATTTAGAATTACCAATGCTCTAACCTCTCGGCCATGAGTCATACTGCAACTGCAAGCAATAAATTTGGTACCAGATGGTAAAAGAAAAATAGAAAGACCAAGAGAGACGCTTCACAGAGCAACCATCAGATGACTATGGGTTTCTTCTCCTTCTTCTTCTGCGTTCGTTCTCAATTTCCTGCAGATTAGCAGGATGTAGTCCGGAGAACGGGATGGCTTGTATCATGGTTTACAGCTGTGCTGCGATAACTGTACCTTTCGACCTGACATATTCGACAGCATCCGACTTTGGGTCACTGACCCTATATGGGATGGGACAGCCAGCTCCATCCCATAACCTCCTTAGTCGCCTTTTACGACATGCGTGGAAGGTAAACAGTGTTGCTATTCTTTGCTCCCCTTTCGGCCCCGGCAACACACGGGCGATTAAGGGTTTAAACCACATGCAATAATTATACTCAGTAGCATCATATCGTCCGGCTCTGTGGTGAAGCGGTAGTCTGTGACGACTAAGGTACCCAGTTCGTTCCCCGCAACAGACAATTGTGCATCCTGACCATGCAGAAAGAAATGGCAAACTACTGAAGTATTTATATTGCCTAAAAAACAAATGCTGGGTTGATAGCTAGGTTCTGAATAGGATATACTACCAAATTTAGCATCATATCGCTCGAACTGGAGAGCTCTGGCCCACGCACCGTAATTTGGTGCTGAAGGACCTTATCTATATAAATCGATATATTCCTAGATCTTTAATGGGTTACTTTAGCACTTCTTTTGACGATTTCTTTGAGACTGTTTGCCTTGAACATGAATGACAAATTAATCAGGTTGATATTGAACTCCTTGCGAGAAACTGCGCGAACAACGGAAATTAATGAACGTGATAATTTTCTTCCCCACATCCAGAGTAAATGAGCTAGACTTGAAATATAGCATCGTCAGTCATAAGAAGCTGTCAACAAATTACGTCAACAATTGGGGGGGGGGGGGGTGGTTTGGTTAGAAAAAGATTGACTATTAATGGACCAGGGGAAGGCAAGGGGGTTTGGAAATAAGTTGGCGCCAAAAATAATGTTATACATCAAATAAATAGTTTGAAATTAAAACATGTTTCTTTAAATCTGAAAAAAATAACAACATCATGAAATTCTTCTGCTTAAAATGTGTGTGTGGTGAGGGGTAAATATTTGTGGCATAATTAAGCAAAGGTGGGGGGGGGGTGTTATACCTTAATTCGTTACAGTTGTTGACAAGGGGGTAACATATTGACAAAAAAAACATTGACATAATTATGGACATTGACTAAGCGTCATAGACTTGTTGAGAATTAGCTATACAGAACACAAGACATATATATCTGTTCAGCACAAAATAAACTAACTTGCAGGTTATTAAGAACCACTTTTGGCAGTGGTGAAACGACGTAAACGTTTTTGGTTTGAACATGTAACAAGGCACGACTCGATGTATAAAGTTATTTTGCAAGGAACAGTCGAAGGTATAAGGAAGAAACATCATGGATTGACTACATCGAGGAATTGAGAGGGCGTGATTGTCATTCATTGATCCGATTTTTCACTCATCGGAATGGCTAAGGATAGAGTTGTTTGGATAACATTATGTCCTGGTGTATCCAGCGTGAGACCCTACGATCATAATAGGTACGCGTATTATTATTATTATTATTATTATTATTATTATTGAACTGAAAAAAATATATTTGTCAACCAGCAGAGAAATGCAACTATCAGTCATTGTGTAATTGCGGGTATACTCTTCGGAGGGGGGAGGGACCGGATCATTAGTGAACGTGTCATGTTTGCAATGATGATGATCTGACGGCAAATTTACTAACTGATTTACTGCCTGTACTTACTTGCTGTATTACAATCTATATTTATTTGGTTGTCTATCGCAGTCAGCGGTCCCACAAGAAAATCTGGTAGGTACATTAGGGGACATAGAACCAGGAGAAGAATGTGAAAGTAAGCAAATCAAGCTGATGACAGCTTGCATTGAAGTGGTAATACTTTCCAAGAAACGTGACAACGACAACCCAGTGCATGTAGATTCAAAAGTCCAGGCTTTAATCAGTGATAATTAATCAGATGGGTACTTAGCGAATTGTCTTACCAGTATAGGGTAACCATGCAGTGGATACCCTCTCACTGTGGAATACCAGGAAATGAAAAAGCAGACCAACTGGCTAAGGAAGGTGCTGCCGAAGACCAACCAGATATACCAATCACCTACCATCAGAAAAAACAGATGATCAAGTCAATAAGAAAGTCACACACACCACCACAAGATGACTATCATATTATGAACAGACCAGAACAAGTTATAATTCTACGTCTCAGAACAGGACACAACCGACTCCGCAGTCACATGTATACAAAGTTCAAGATTGGCAACACGGCCATGTGTACATGTGGCCAGGCAGCACAGAGTGCCAAACATATATTTCGAGAGTGTTCTGAGCATGAAACGCTGAGGCAGACATATTGGCCAGAGGAAACAACACTGGAATCAAAACTCTATGGGACACTGTATGAACTACAAAAGACAGTGAGTTTATTAAGGCGACAGAATTACAGATATAGACATGTTTCAAGTGAACGAAAGAAGAAGAAGAATCAGATGGGGATTTTTCTGTCTACATTGATGGATCCGTGGATCGGCACGACTCAATGAAGAGAGAAGTATTTTATTGAAGGAATTGGAGCTTTCTGTACAGCCATGAGGTTAGAGGTTGTGTCAGTGCCAAGGGCAATGATATGTCTGGAATACCATAGTGCTACATGTATCCGTTTTCTTACTAATCTATTAGTTTGATTCGAAAGTTTCAGTCAGGCTATCTACACCATCAGTGGTTTGAATCGATGTCACAATATGTGTTGAAGCGAATTACTTTCACACCTGAACCCTAGGGGAAATGAACGAGCATTATCATCAACATTATATTATTATACAGATTTACTGCGGGTGCAAAAGTTATTGATTTCCTCTTGTGTGTTGCCGGGACCAGGAAATAGGCCAAAGAAAAGTGACATTATTACATGCCCCGCGCGCCGTAAGATTCTCCTAAGCAGTTTTTGGGGATGATGGTTGGCTGCACATTCAATACGTTAAAGTGAGGTAAGAGCCACGCCAATGTGTCAGATAGAACAGCGCAGATATCGCAGCCAAAATTTAAACCATGACACAATGCATTCCGTTCTGTAGAATCATCATCATTATGTGCCGTATCCGCAACGAAGGTTAGCTGCAACGAACCTCCAACATCTCCTGTCTCTTTGTCTTGGTGGTACACTCTGCTAAATTGTAACCTGTCCATCTCGTGATGTTACTCTCCCACTTGTATCTCTGCCTACCTATTGCTCACATCACCTCGACTTTACCCCTAGGAATAGTCTTAAACGAGGTGTTATGTTTTTTAATAAGTCCAAAATACTTTATTTGTCCAATTTTTATTTCCTTTACGCATTTTTTCTTCATAGGAAGTGTTGTTAGAGCCTCTTTGTTTGTTTTCTTCTCTTACCATGGTGTTCTCCCTATTCTTCTATATATTTACATCTCAAAGGCAGGCATCAATTATGTCTTCTAATTTTATTTTTATTCTCCATGTTTCTGAACCATACATTTATATAGAATAGATGCAACATTTTTATAATTCTCATTCTTAGCTTTTTTGTAATTTATTTAGATGTCAATATTTTCCTCGTGTCATTGAATGGAGTTTTAGCCATTTTTAATATCCTTTTAACTTCTGTTTCACGTGTACCATCATATGTGATTGTATTACGAGATATTGTTGATGTTCTACTTGTTGTAGTATTTCTCCGTATACTTTTTTATATTTAGCAACTGTTCTTCTGGGGTTTTGTTGATTACTATTGTTTTTTGTTGTTTAATGTTTATATCTAGTCAATTTTCTTTAATTGATTTATCGATTTTATATATTAGTCTTCTAGTTCTTGTTAATTTTCTGCTAGAAGGACAATGTCATCTGTATATCGCATGTTATCTCCAGAATCTATTGTCTTTCCTCTGCATATGATGTGATGCCTAAGAATAGGTATAATACCTTGCACAGATTACATAGAACGGCAGCAGGTCAAGTGGTTTGACCACATTATGAGAATGCATCACGACAAGTTACGGTACAGGCATATAACCAAATGAGATCAGGGACCAAGCCAGAGGAAGACCACGGAAAAAATGGGTAGAAAACGTCAGGGACATCCTGAACAGACACGGTCATAGCACAGCCGTGGCCACACATCTGACTTTAGAACGTAAGCTCGAGCCCCAACCACCCCTACGTTTAACGGCAACAAATCACCTGGTTACAGACAATAGATAATGATGTGATGCATCGCAGGATTGAAAGAAGATCGGTTTTCGGGCTATTGCACGTGTGGTCGCTTGATATTCAGTAGTATTGTGTTGTGTCAGAATGTTGGTATCTCCTTCAATCCACCTTCTAATTGATCTTCCTCTGTACTTGCTCTTTCTATTTTCAAGTGGTATGCTTTTGCCGCTGGACAATAAATGTTCATTCTCCTTAGGTGGCTATTCAATCTTTGTTTTCCAATATACTTGACCAGTGATGTTGTTCCAACAGTTCTTGTAAACTCCTAATTTATTACATGATCCCTTATTGTTCTGTTTGCTGCTTTTCTTAGATATATCATTTGACACTTTCTCTCATGTTCTTTAGTTAGTGTCCATGTCTGAAATTGAAAACATAGTGTTGTGTGTTTCGAAACTGGTGTAAGTTCATAATTTACGTAGTTTGCTTTTTGAATTCTTGTCAATTCTTCCGTCGGCATCTTCAAAATACATCACGCTTATATTTATTTAATATGTAGGAGTTTGGGAATGAACATAATTGTACTTACGTAAAACACAGGTTTATATAATCGCTTCAGTCAGACACGACAGACTACAGCTAAAACTAGTGGGTAATGATGTGCACACAAGAAAACATATAAATTACAAATCATATTCAACGTTTAAACCAAAAGGTCTTTTTCAAGATACACACAAAACATCAAAAGACGACGAATGTAAAAATTATCACAACAAACAAACGTATCCAACGGAAATGATATGCCGGAATGTCAGGAAGTACATAAAAAACGTAAATATATGTGGAAACGAAACGAACAAAAAGATGAGTAAATGACGGAACAAAAAGAATAAAGACAAAGATCGCACCAACCCAGTACTAGACATAAGAGTGGTAGGAATTGAATTCAATGGCTTGAGTGTATCTAATTAAAAAAATGAGACGATTTTCTAGAGCGTACCTTGATCTATCATCGGTGGTGCAGGATCTGATGGCGGTGACCTGAATATCAAAAGCACCATGATGACCCTCGCCGTTGAAGTTTGTGGCCACAGGAGTGGGTGTTCTGTGCTTGATAGCATGAAGATGGTTACAAAAGCGATCGCTCAATCGTAGGCCGGTTTCCCCGATGTACTGTTTGCCGCAGCGTTTTCACAAATGATCACGTAAATGACATTACGGGACTCGCATGTAAAGGCCTCATCGAAGGAGAAAGTGACCTTGGGAAATGAAATGAAGCGCATCTGAACCACGTAAGGACATGTATAGCAACAGACACGTGAGCAACGAACAGTGCCAAAATGGTCTGGAACAGAAGACTTAAGGTGGCTATGGACCAAGATCTTCAGATTTCTGTCGCGCCTATAAGCCACCAGAGGTAAGTCTTGGAAAACGTCACGGGTGTCAGGATCAGACTAGAGAAGAGAATAATGTTTCAGCATGATCCGTCGAACAGAAGAGTTATGGGGATGGAAGGTAAGAAAAAGTTTAACCCTAGAGGAGGAGGAAGAACCCTGAGAGTTTGTCAAGGTATAGAGGCGAGACAAATGGCGCACACGGAGCCAAGCGGATGAAAGAATGCTGTCAGGGAACGAGCGCCTACGGAAAAACTCAATAATCTCAGAGGACTTGTCGAGAAAATCGTCGTAATCGCTACATAAGCGACGCAGGCGAAGAAGCTGGGAGTACGGCAGAGAGTTGCGAAAAGCAGGAGGATGAGAAGAAGTGAAGAGCAGAAAGCCATGTGCATCAGTAGGTTTATAGTAAACGGATGTGCTAAGGTAAGGGGGATGAATGGTGACCATGATGTCAAGGAAGTTGACAGAGGTAGTGGAGATGTTAGATGTAAATTGAATAGCAGGGTTGAAACTGCCGATGAAGTTGATGAAGCGAGATAATTCCACTTCGGACATGTCGGAGATACATATCCCATCGTCAATGTATCTGTGGAAAAGAGATGGGAACGGTCCATCATAGGTAGACCAAACTAGATAGGTAGACCAAACTAAATGTTCAAGATGTCCCATGAACAGACACGCATAGCTAGGTCCCATTTTGGTTCCAATGGCAACGCCACTGATCTGATCGAAAAAGTGTCCATCAAATTCAAAAGAGTTGAGTGTAAGCACCAGTTCAGCAAGGCAGATAAGAGTAGAAGTGGATACAGAGGGATGGGGACTCTTGTCCAGAAAGAACTGCAGAGCCCCGAGATCATCTGCATGGGGTATAGAAGTGTACAAAGAACAGACACCAAAGCAATAACAGACGATATGTACGGTCAGAAGACAACTGGACGGAAGAAAAAAATGGTCAGGGCATGCTTAGTGTCTTTCAAGAATGAAGGCTGTTGTTCGACTAACGGCTGGAAAATGCTGTCAAGGAAGTTGGAGATGCGCTCAGTGGGACAAGAGCAAACAGAGACAATAGGCCTACCCAAATTTGATGTCTTATGGATTTTAGGCAGCATATAGAAAACAGGTATGCCTATACAGCTTTGATCGATGCAAAGAGCCTTGGCAGTGGTAGGAAGGTGGTTGTTAAGGATAACGGCTTTCATAGTGCTGTTAACAACCTTCTAGTTAGGTACAGTCGAGTCAGATGTGCGTGCAGTGTAGAAAGAGGGGTTGGAAAGTTGTTGGTAGCCCTCCTGGAGGTAAAGGTCCTTACGCCACACCACAACGGCTCTGTCATACAAGCCCTGACATCGACAAACTCCCAGACCTGAAGGAATCCTTACGAGAAGTGTAGTAGTACAGTGGATACTATCTCACTGTGGCATACCAGGAAATGAACATCATCATCATCATCATCAAGTGCCGTCTCCGCAACGAAGGTTGGCTGCAACGTATCTCCAACATCTCCTGTCTCTTGTCTTGGTGGTGAACTCTGCTAGACTGTAACCTGTCCATCGTGTAATGTTACTCTCCCACGTGTATCTCTGCCTACCTCTTGCTCGCTTCCCTTTGACTTTACCCTCAAGTAAGGTCTTCAATAGGGTGTCATGTCTTTTAATGTGTCCAAAGTATTTTATTTGCCTGATCTTTATTTCTCTTAGTAGTTCTTTCTTCATATTAAGTGTCTTTAGCACCTCTTTATTTGTTTTCTTCTCTTTCCATGATGTTCTTCCTATTCTTCTATATACCCACATCTCAAAGGCATCAATTTTGTCTTCTAATTGTTTATTTAGTGTCCATGTTTTTGAGCCATACATTAACTCTTTCAGGACTTGATTATTTTTAGGTTTGGACCAAATTAATTTTATATATGTGTTTTTTATTGTATTACTTGACATACTAATATTGATAAATAGTGTATGTGTAATACATCATTAGAAAGGGGAATGGATACAGAATATGAATATATAAGTACATTGATGATATTTGATTGCTTCACAAGGTTACAGTTAGCCTTGTGAAGTAATAAAATATCAAATCAAAGCCAGTAAAGTGGCAAAAGGTCCTGTAGACCCATGCCATAAAGCCAGTATAGTGGTGATTGGTCTGGAAAGAGTTAATATGGAATAGATGTAGCATTTTATAATTCTCATTTTTAACTTGTTTGTAATTTGTTTAGATATTAATAATTTCCTCATGTCATTGAAGGTACTTTTAGCCATTCCTATTCTCCTTTTAACTTCTGTTTCACATCTGCCATCATTTGTGACTATGTGTCCAAGATATTGATACTGTTTTACTTGTTGTAGTTTCTCTCCCTGTATGTTTATGTTTACCTCCTGTTCTTCTGTGTCTTTGCTGATTATCATGATTTTTGTATTGTGAATGTTTATATCCAGTCCATATTCATTACTTGATTTATTGACTTGATCTATTAGTCTTTGTAGTTCATGTTCACTTTCTGCTAAAAGAACAGTGTCATCTGCATATCTTATGTTGTTTATTATTTTCCCATTGATCTTGAGACCTGGTATTTCTTCTATATTTATAAAGATATTCTCTGTGTAGATATTAAATAGGCTTGGTGATAAAATGCATCCTTGTCTTACCCCTCTTCTTATTTCTATGTATGGAGAGTAGCTGTTTTCACACCTTATTGATGCAGTTTGTTCCCAATATCACTTTCTATTTGTTCTATTTGTTTCCCCTTTTCGTGCCAGATCAGCTTTTTCATTTCCAAGTATGCCACAGTGACCAGGGTCTGTAGTATTGTTTCTTTGGTAGTACTGCTGAGGTGTAGTGAGCAAGGCTATAAGTTCATTCATGCTCGTGTCTGTTGTGACTGCAAGAAATTTATTAGCATTTTGGCTGCCTCTATTATGACTTCCATTTCTGCTTTGAAATTTGTGAAAGTAACAGTTTAATCCCTTAGAGTTTTAAGGGTGTCAATTAAAAAATATCAATACAAGAATGTTGTCATGTTTCTCAGTTCCTTGTTTATGTGTAGATAAGACGGATGTGTCGGACCCTGAATTAAAATTGCGTAATTTAAAAAAAAAAATCATCCGCCAATGCTTTTCTAGAATTATCTGGTCATATTTAGATCACATCCGGTTTCTTCCCGTCTGGGACAAACAACAATTGTTGAACTAGATGAATAATATTTGTGAACTTAGCAACATTAAAACATATATGTCGGATGACTGCCATCCACTCATTTCAAGGTAGAAGATTAGACATAATAAGCTCGTATTTTTGTGTGTAAGTTGTTTAGTGGCTTTGTAAGTTGTTTGCTGTTGAAACACCATCGAAGGTAGACAATTCAATTGTTGCACACTGTACTCTCCGTGTGGTGTATTCATGTATTCTCATAATGATAACGTAAACTTTTCCTCATTTAACGTTTGTTTTTTTAATTGTAGTAATTGTAATAATAATAATAATAATAATAATAATAGCTCAATTTAAAAAAAAGTGATAAAAAAAATAGCACCACCAAAATGCATTTCATTGTAGTTTAAATCGTCACCAGTGATGCACTGTTTATAGTTTATTTATACACTTTTGAGATCTAGGCCTGTGGATTGGAGGATACAGAACGATAATTTCATGAATCACATAACCAAAATACTACTCAAGATAATATATGAAAGAATTAAAAACAAGATAGACATTGAGGTCAGTGAAGAGCAATTCGGTTTAAGGAAAAACAAAGGAAGTTTTACTTCGTATCCGACTACTAATGGATAAACATATAGCAGTCCACAAAAATAGAGATATATTTGATTCATGGGCTTGTCTACAGCAAGGTCTTTGACAGAGTCCAGCAGGAAAAATTAGTTGAATGTCTTCAAGAAATAGGCATAAATGGAAAAGACATCAGATCTACTTACCATACATAGAAAAAAAACCAGGGGTAATTCATATATGTATTTTATCATCCAACTTATTTAATATCAACACAGAATATCATTCGACATATAGAAGGAATGCTAGGACTCAAGATCAGTGGGAAAATAATAAACAACCTGAGATATGCAGTGATACTCTTCTTTTAGCAGAAAGTGAACAGAAACTACAAAGACTAATAGATCAAGTCTAAAAATCCCCATCGAGGTTAACTCCCTGAAGTGGAGATACGGCTTAGTCCATCCAACAGAGGCAGGAGAGATAAAACGTGGAAATATACGTATCCAAACAGAATACGAGCCGGTGTACTTGGAAACTACACTAGTTAAGAGACTGACATGGAGGCCTCACATTGATAAAATATAAGCAAATGCAAGAAAGAAACATGCCTTCCTGAGGTAATTCACTGGTTGGGGGGGGGGAATAAGGCAACCTTAAAGATGGTATATACAGATGCAATATATTGAGATAAACCAGTAGTAGAATATGAATCAACAGCATGGAATTTAGCAGTCAATTCCCATCTACAAGCCTGGACAAGGTATAAACTCAAGCACTTTGCCTTATCACAGGTGCCATGAAGACCTCTCCCATAAATGAAATGGAAAAAATTACAGGCATCACCCCCTTACCATACAGGCGAGACGCTAAGACAATGGTCCATGGAGAAAATTACAAGAGTATGCCAGCACATCCAATGAAGGCCAGATACAATGACCTAGCCAGTGGAATGCTGAAGAGGAGCAATTTTATTCATCGATCCCAAAAACTAAACAGAGTATAAGGAAGAACTGCCAGATATAACAAGAGAGATAACACCAACTATTTTTTCCAATTCCGTGGGAGCAATATCAAAATTTTCCATCTCAACCATCATAAACAACAACTACACTATGATAGAACTGAATACGACCTGAAGGAAGTCATACGAGAATGTAGTACTACAGTGGATATCATCCCATTGTGGCATACCAGGAAATGAAGAGACAACTATCGCTATCCGACAGAGCTGAGCAGGTTATTATCTTCCGTTTGCGAAAAGGACACAACAGATTAAACAGCCTCGTAAATAGACTAGGACTGGTCCCATGACCTCTGTGTTCATATGGGTAGGCAGCACATACAGCTGAACATACCCTGCAAGACTGCATTACACCAAACTAGTTAAGGGAAGAACACTGACCTTCAAAGATGGATATCCACAGAAAGATGTATGGGTGCACCAAAGAGCTTTCAAATACAGCAGCATTTATTAAGAAAACCGGACTTGCTGTGTAGACATGTTCAACAGCGAACGAGAAGAAGAAGTCTATAAATCATGTTTGATTCTTTGTTTTGTGAATGCTGCATAATAATTAGCACAGATATGTGTGCGACTTCAACCGGTAGCGTAGTTACGTTGTGCCACCGTTATGCGCCGTGTAGGCCTATCACAGCCAATTTCGGCATGTCTTGACATTTTGGGTAGACTCCCTAGCTTGTGACAGCCTTCCTATCTGTCGCCAGGCGAGGAATGTGTACTGACTACACCGAGACGGTTTGTACTTACGTCTATCTTGCACGAGGTATTCCGCATCCAATAAACATGTCTCGTGTAATTAGAAGTATTGTGCCCGTGCCCAATTTCGGTAGATTGTATGCAAATGTGTGGCATAGATATGGGATTAGCCTACAGACTAAGCTAAAAGTGTACAAAGCTATGGTATTTCCAGTGCTGTTATACGCTGGTGAACTATGAACCGTGTATAGATGACATGAGAATTGAACCAGTCCGTTCTACGGCACCAAATCGCCTAGCAACAATTGCACACGCGTTTATCCGTACTTGACTAACCGCATCTCCAAAAAAAGATGCGATTTCATCAATCCATTCAAATCGTGCACACAAAGTCACCCGAACGGACCAATCGAGACAAGGACTATTACAACAACAACAAACATCCCGTACAGGTATTGAAATATCCTCAGTAACAACAAACACATAACATAATATCCGTATTTGGTGCCGTAGAACTGACTGGTTCAATTCCCATTAGTCTCAAGAATTTTTAAAATTGTCCTCTGGCTTCCTACTTAAATTTACTTGTATAGATGACATGTGAGGGAGCTCCATCACTTTCATACAATTTGTCTCATAAAATCTATGGACATCATATGACAAGACTAGATTCCCGATATCACTGTCCTTGACAGATCTAGCATCCCTAGCATTGACACCACTCTGATGCAGAAATAAATTTGTTGGCCAGTTCATATGCTAAGTAAAGTATCCATATCATCGCCTGCCAAAGATTCCTCTCTATGGTGTGTTGCAGAAGGGCATACACTCTCAAGGTGGAAAATAGAAGCGCTACAAGGACTCATTCAGCCTTCTTTATTGATATGATCTGTGGACAGATACCTCTGCTTGTAGAGCATATACGTCAAGAATATCCCGAATAGGAGATACTGAGACAAACACACATTTGCCCAGAGAAACAACACTGGAAGAAACACTCAACAGACTTCAGTACGGGTTACAGAAACACAGTCAAGTTTATAGAAAAGACATAACTTACATATAGGCACATTCCAGGAAAACACATTGGCCCACAGAAACAAAGCTCTGAATGAGCTACAGATCACAGTTATAAAAGAGACAAAACTTCAGATATAAGTACATTTCAAATGAAAGAAGAAGAATTAGAAGAAAATCAACCATTCTATCATTACTTTCTTTAGTCACCATTCACAGCCATTTAGGTTGTAACATCTGTTTTGTATTCTATTCTCCATACAGGAATACATTTCCTTGTGAAGGATGAGATTCATCTGTAATAGTAACCAACTGAACAATGCAAATATACTGCAATGAGTCAGGAAAGCAATGGCTCCCTCAAGTTTTAATTAAGAATTGTAAGTTTGTGGTAATCTTGTTTATAGTGCCGTAGATACATTTTCAGAGCGAGAGAGAGAGAGAGATAGATAGATAGATAGAGAGACAGAGAAAGAGAGAGAGGAGAGGAGAGGTTGCCTCAAAAAAAAGAAATTTGCCCATTTTCTTTGCACGATCCTCATTTTGTTCTAGATTTTTGATGACACTGTTGGAAAAATCTTGGGGTAGGGCGTTTGTTCAACTAAGTTCCTAGTACTAAAAATCATGGCCAAGTTCTTAGTACTAAATGTCAAGTCATATTCTTCTTATTTCCTGGGAGGGCAAGGGGGGGGGGTCGTCAGACCGTCACAATAATATAGAAGTGTCAACAGACAATTATTTACGGACTTGCTTGTTTGTTTATTTCATTGCTCAGGAATTATGTGCAAGCGAGGAAGTTCTCCTTTTTCTTTCCTTTGTGCAATATTGAGAGGGGGGGCGCGGGAAAGGGGTAGAAAGGGTGTGTTCTCCAGAGCTCTCTTACATACCATAGGCGAAACTTGGGAATAGGGTAAATGAATTTTTGTTAATGTAATCTCTGGAAATACATGAATTTACATTTCAGCCAAAATGCCTTTTTCAAGAACACATCAGAACATATACTTCAATAATAATCTGAGCATGACATGATGAGAGAAAGAACTGGCCCAATGGAAACAATATAATTAAAGCTATATGGTCCTCTATATAAGCTGCACCTTATCAATCAGGAACATCCCATCGAGACCAGCTCTCGAAGAGGCTTAGTTCAGTCAACAAAGGCTGGAAACTAAGACTGCTCAGGCCATACCTTACATTGAGCAGGACAAGTCCAGCACAGATGCTGAAGTCATGGATATTAGGCCAAGAGGCGCACCAGAAAATATGGTTTCCAGCATCCTGCTTAGTTAACATGTCCGCACAACACAATTTTGCGAACAAGAAGACGATCAAGAGCACACAACACACAAGGAATTATAAGTTCTGCACTTTTAAGATCTAGGCCTGTGGATTGGAGGAAACAGAACGATAATTTCATGCACATAACCATAATACTACTCGAGATAATGCATGAAAGAATTAAAAACAAGATAGACATTGATGTTGGTGAAGAGCAAATACCTTATGATGGTACTTTACATTCGCATCATAGGTACTGTTCACATTCGCATCATAGGTACTGTTCACATTCGCATCATAAGGTACTGTTCACATTCGCATCATAAGGTACTGTTCACATTCGCATCATAAGGTACTGTTCACATTCGCATCATAAGGTACTATTTGCATCATAAGGTACTAATCACATTCGCATCATAAGGTACTATTTGCATCATAATGTACTGTTCACATTCGCATCATAAGGTACTATTTGCATCATAAGATACTATTCGCATCATAAGGTACTGTTCACATTCGCATCATAAGGTACTGTTCACATTCTCATCATAAGGTACTGTTCACATTCGCATCATGAGGTACTGTTCACATTCGCATCATGAGGTACTGTTCACATTCGCATCATAAGATACTGTTCACATTCGCATCATAAGGTACTATTTGCATCATAAGGTACTGTTCACATTCACATCATAAGGTACTGTTCACATTCGCATCATAAGGTACTATTCGCATCATAAGGTACTGTTCACATTCACATCATAAGGCACTGTTTACATTCGCATCATAAGGTACTGTTCACATTCGAATCATGAGGTATTGTTCACATTCACACCATAAGGTACTGTTCACATTCACATCATAAGGTACTGTTCACATTCGCATCATAAGGTACTGTTCACATTCTCATCATAAGGTACTGTTCACATTCGCATCATAAGGTACTGTTCACATTCGCATCATAAGGTACTGTTCACATTAGCATAATAAGGTACTGTTCACATTCGCATCATATGGTACTATTTGCATCATAAGGTACTGTTCACATTCGCATCATAAATTTAGTTCACATTAACATAATAAAGTACTGTTCACATTCACATCATAAGGTACTGTTCACATTCACATCATAAGGTACTGTTCACATTCACATCACAAGGTACTGTTCACATTCACATCATAAGGCACTGTTCACATTCACATCATAAGGAACTGTTCACATTCACATCGTAAGACACTGTTCACATTCACATCACAAGGTACTGTTCACATTCACATCATAAGGCACTGTTCACATTCACATCATAAGGAACTGTTCACATTGATACCATAAGGTACTGTTCACATTCACATCATAAGGAACTGTTCACATTGATACCATAAGGTACTGTTCACATTCACATCATAAGGAACTGTTCACATTGATACCATAAGGTACTGTTCACATTCACATCATAAGGTACTGTTCACATTGATACCATAAGGTACTGTTCACATTCACATCATAAGGAACTGTTCACATTGATACCATAAGGTACTGTTCACATTCACATCATAAGGTACTGTTCACATTCACATCACAAGGTACTGTTCACATTCACATCATAAGGCACTGTTCACATTCACATCATAAGGAACTGTTCACATTCACATCGTAAGACACTGTTCACATTCACATCACAAGGTACTGTTCACATTCACATCATAAGGCACTGTTCACATTCACATCATAAGGAACTGTTCACATTGATACCATAAGGTACTGTTCACATTCACATCATAAGGAACTGTTCACATTGATACCATAAGGTACTGTTCACATTCACATCATAAGGAACTGTTCACATTGATACCATAAGGTACTGTTCACATTCACATCATAAGGTACTGTTCACATTCACATCACAAGGTACTGTTCACATTCACATCATAAGGCACTGTTCACATTCACATCATAAGGAACTGTTCACATTCACATCGTAAGACACTGTTCACATTCACATCACAAGGTACTGTTCACATTCACATCATAAGGCACTGTTCACATTCACATCATAAGGAACTGTTCACATTGATACCATAAGGTACTGTTCACATTCACATCATAAGGAACTGTTCACATTGATACCATAAGGTACTGTTCACATTCACATCATAAGGAACTGTTCACATTGATACCATAAGGTACTGTTCACATTCACATCATAAGGAACTGTTCACATTGATACCATAAGGTACTGTTCACATTCACATCATAAGGAACTGTTCACATTGATACCATAAGGTACTGTTCACATTCACATCATAAGGAACTGTTCACATTGATACCATAAGGTACTGTTCACATTCACATCATAAGGAACTGTTCACATTCACATCACAAGGTACTGTTCACATTCACATCATAAGGAACTGTTCACATTCACATCACAAGGTACTGTTCACATTCACATCACAAGGTACTGTTCACATTCACATCACAAGGTACTGTTCACATTCACATCACAAGGTACTGTTCACATTCACATCACAAGGTACTGTTCACATTCACATCACAAGGTACTGTTCACATTCACATCACAAGGTACTGTTCACATTCACATCACAAGGTACTGTTCACATTCACATCACAAGGTACTGTTCACATTCACATCATAAGGAACTGTTCACATTGATACCATAAGGTACTGTTCACATTCACATCATAAGGAACTGTTCACATTCACATCACAAGGTACTGTTCACATTCACATCATAAGGAACTGTTCACATTCACATCACAAGGTACTGTTCACATTCACATCACAAGGTACTGTTCACATTCACATCACAAGGTACTGTTCACATTCACATCACAAGGTACTGTTCACATTCACATCACAAGGTACTGTTCACATTCACATCACAAGGTACTGTTCACATTCACATCACAAGGTACTGTTCACATTCACATCACAAGGTACTGTTCACGTTTACATCACAAGGTACTGTTCACATTCACATCACAAGGTACTGTTCACGTTTACATCATAACAACTAAACGAGATAAATGAGGAGGTCCAGAAGTGTATAAATTATAAACAGTTTCAATTCCAGTTATGTCTCTTGGGGTCATGTTTTAGCTATCGGGTAAGCAAAGAGTGGATATGTCTGCAGAATGTGCTCTGAATCTAGGGACCTTTTTGACATGGACATTGATTAGTTTGGACAACTGTAATTTTGTGGAGAGATGTGCTTGTAATTTTCTAGTGTCCTAGCCTGAAAAATGTTAGTGGCTGTCTGTTTCTGTGGTTCAAAAGGGAAGCAAATAATAGTGACACTGTCTACCTGCCATGCATGTCGTAGGTGGCGACTAAGGAGGTTATAAGGTTGAGTTAGCTGTCCCATTCCATATAAGGTCAAAGTGACCCAGAAGCTATGATAAAGTTGGATGTGACAGGTCGAAAGGTGAAGATATCGCAGCACAGCTGTATACCTTGATACAACGCATTCTGTTCCCCGGAATCTGCTAATCTGCAGTAGTTTGAGAACAAACACACAACCCAAAAAAATAAATTTAATAATAGATCTTATTTTTGACAATTTAAACAAAGTACCAACTACTTTTTCTAGGTCAGACATCACTTTACCAAGATAACATGCTACCGAGCAGTGTATGGCTTCCTTAAATTACATGCCTGGGAACAATCACATATTAGTTGTACGGCCATCTTGATACTTTCAACAATTTGCATTAGTCTCTAAACATAATTCATGGGCTTCAAAAAGGGGAAGCCTTCGTCCAGTGCTTTCATCAGAAAAGGTGTGACTTTAACATCCGATCCAGCATCTGCTAATCCAAATAATAAATTGTCGCGGGTAAGTCGGTCCACTCAAATTCGTTATATCAATCGTCGTATTCAAACCCAGCCTCTTGATTTATTTTACAGTGGGAGACACGATCCTTCTGCTCGATCCAACCATGCGGCAGAAGTTCAAACATCGGAAGCCATTCTTACACAGTCTCTCGCCACCAACAAGATCTCAGTCACCACAGACTGCGCTAACGCCAACAGATCTATGCAAACTAAAATTGCTGGTACAGAAAATTTTCAACAAATTTCCACAGAACCCTCATCTGTTTCATCATACCACCTGCCGACACTTTCAGAAAATGTCCAACCTCAATCTAATTTCATGTCTGGCGATTCTGATTTTGTACCGGGAGCTACGGAGTTTGCACCAGCTCTTAACCAATTCACAGAGTCATCGCTCAGTAGTATTGGTAGTATTCATTCTGCCAATAAAGTTTGTTCAGTGACTCCAGCAAAAGTAATATTAAATAATTCAGACATCAAAACACCTTCTCAGTATCCAGTTGTTCTCACTCGGAAATCTCAGTCTCGTTACAGTTATCATCGACCAAAGACATTCTGTTTAAATTCAGATTATCTCACAGCAGAATACCCATTAGATACAAAATCTACACTCTTGAAATCGACTGCTGATAAATATCAATATTCGCATACTGCCACAGATACCTCTGAAACGTCAGTATACCCTCTGTCACTCTTTGATAGGTCATCTCAGACATCTCCGAGTATTTTGAGACAATATTGTCACATTTCATCAAGCTCAAATTCTCATGACAATCAAATCATATTGCCGTCTTTACATACTCAAGTTAATGCAGATCTTCTTCCTGTTCATGTCGTACAGGAGTCGTCAAACGATAACAAATCCATACACCAACCAAACACAAATTGGGTTCATCTGAAAAATTGTGCTATCTCCACGTCTGTTGTTTTACTAGATAAATCATGTGATCGTTCAGACGTGACTCCACTTTTAGATCAACAAAGCAACAAGTCACAACTTGATTTAATTAATCAAAACATCAAAAAGGTACCTTCTAATTCCAAAAACAGTGAACAATTCCGTCAACTTTCAACCAAATCAAATCAATGTAAGGATGTGCTAGAATCTTCTAAAAGCAACACAGAGTATCTGGTTTCTAGCAACGTCTCACTGAAATCTGATTACAAGTCACACCTTAGTCACTCTAAGTCACATCACGGCCACTATAAGTCGCACACCAGCCAGTCTAAACAAGATGACAGTTTTGGTCACCATAAGTCGCACACCAGTCAGTCTAAACAAGATGACAGTGTTGATAATCGTAATAAAGGACAACTTTTGAATTTAGATTATGCAGAGAGACCAAATTCTAAAGTGAAAAAAATTCCAATCATTGAATGTCAACCCTCTGCAGCTAGTTCCATTCCTACAGAGGGAACTCCAACTTCTAACACAAAAAGGGAGCCGTCCAGCTTCTTTGCCAGTCACACCGCTCCGTACCAGCTTCATTCTTCGCTACCTCAAATTAGTAAGTCCACAGATACTCGCTTCATAAGCCGCTGTTGTCAGACAGAAATAATTGATCCAAACTCTTCAGATATGCCGTCTTCGCATAATTATTACTTATCACCAATTGCATCATCTAATGTATTGCCTTTATTTAAATTTTCTCAATCTGGACTGACATCTAGAAGACACCAAACTAAGTCGTTAAGGGTGCTTGTGCCAGATTCTGCAGAAACATATATTGAAGATAATCCTCTTTCTGGTGGCCACCTTGGATATTCATCAAATAATGAAGTTAGCGCAATCAGACCTCCAACTGTCATCTGCTATATATGCGGACGTCAATACGGAACTGCCTCAATTTGTATTCATGAAAAACAATGTCTGACTCAGTGGGAAAAAGAAAATGCTGAACTGCCCCCGAGTCTAAAACGTGTGGAACCTATTAAACCACAAATAACAATCGAAACAGCGCGGGCTATTCATGGAACTAAAACTGGGTCATATGATTTGGACGCGATTAATGCAGCTGCCTTCGCTGCACTGCAAGTTCAGTATGTTCCATGCGAGCTTTGTGGTCGTACCTTTCTTCCAGACAGTTTCCTAGTCCATGCTAGGTCATGTCAGGGTTATTCAAAGAGAAAGTTGTTTTAGTTAATATGAATATATCTGGACAAATTGGAAGTATTTAATAAAGTTTTTGCAGTTTTGCTTTTTGTTGTTTGTTTCCATGCTTTGACCATCTTCATTGCCCTCTAGCCACTAGCCCTAAGCACATACATTTAGGGAGGGGGAGGGAATTAAAACCCATTTAAAAATCAGAACATGGTTTTTAATATTTAGAATTTAGCCAAAAGACTGCAGCCTATGCCACCTCCTCCCCCTTACGATTTTTTAAAAAAATGGCACCAAAAAAGCTCATGACAATGAAGTAATAACGTATGAAAATAAGAATAGTACTTTGGTAAAACATAATTTCAATAAGCTTTACAATGAATCACAGACTATCAAGACCAGGCGTGTCAAACTCAAAAATAAAAATGGGCAGCATACGATACTTTGAGTATACTGGCCGGCCACACCAACAAATCTGAGAAACACTGTAATCTTATTGAATTATATTTAATTAATTTGCACGCCTACTACAACGGTTTTATTAAGCTAACGCCCCAACAACGCCAAATATAACAATTGTAATGCAACATTTATTTAAGAACATTCAATCATTTTTACTCATTAATCAGTGTTTGTCCTGAGGTTTGATGCCTCTTTTTCATGACAATTTTTCGTATATCTGGCTGAAATGTATTTGCAGTTCCGGCCTTCATCAGGGATGACAAGTGTTCATCGGTTAGCCTTGTTCTCTGAGAAGATTTTGTTAATTTTATGAAAGAAAATAATTGTTCACACACATAGGTGGAACCGAACATTGCCATAATCCTAGTTGAAAACTTTCTGAAGTTTGTAAGCTTTTCAGGAAGGTATGAATAGAAGCCAGGTATCCCGACTTCTAGATACTTTGTTTTGAGTTTAGAATCAGACTGCATTTATAATAGCTCTATCTACAAGTTTTCCTCTGTTTTGACAATATCAAAGTTCAATGGTGCCGAGAATACTGCAAAATGGTATTCAAAAGATAAGAAATTACTAAATCTTTCCTGGAACTCTTTTGACAATAACTCTAGGTGATTCTCATATTTAGCAAAGGTAAGTACAGAGTCGGCATTGGCCTGGTTTTTTTTAGTTCTTTGCAGCTAGGAAAATGAACCAAATTTTCACGTGACAACTGTGTCTTCCATAAGCTTAGTTTTATAATGAAAAACTTGATGTCGTACAGCTGAGTGATGAGTTTGTTTTTGTCTTGTAATATCAAATTAAGATCACTTAAATGTACAGTAATGTCCACAGATCCTGGATCCAACTTTCATCTTTTATTTCACCTGTGTTTTTACCTTTCATCTCCAAAAATGAAGTAATTTTATTTTACACTCAGTATGCACTCAATTACACTACAATTATACACTCAGTTTAAAGTATTTACATTCGTCATTAAATGAGACAACTGCAGTATCCTTTGTGTTGGTCGCACACGTGCTTGCAAAGGGCCGCACGTTTGACATACCTGATCAAGACGATCAAATTATAGAGTATGTGTATGAAAAATTACAAATAACAGTATGCAAGACAGTTTCAATGTTTGAATCTTAATAAGGTCTTTGTCAAGAAAATACATAACCAACAGTGAACAAACAGCATTTTCCTGGATCTAGCTGGATGCAGCTCAATGTTTTCTTTTGTCCACTGAACCAGACATGAATATAAATTGAGGCCGTTCCATATTGACATCCGCGGATATATCTTATGACGGAGGTCTGGTTGTGATTATTTCATTGTTAGAGAAATATCCAAGGTGGCCATCAGAAAGAGGATTAGCTTCAATAGTTGATGTAATAGATGTATTTTCAATAGTTGTATTTTATTTTCAATAGTTGTATTTTCTTGATATTTATCAGTGTCAGACTTGGACACTAATTAAAGAACATGAGAGAAATCTTACTACGTGTGAAATGAGATGTCTAAGAAAAGCAGCAAACAGAATAAGAAGAGATCATGTGAAGAATGAAGAGATTACAATAGCATACAACATGAAAATGGAAACAGCAAGACCATGCAGAATGAGACCACGAAGAAGGTGGATTGAAGGAGTTACCAATATTCGGAGGCGTCACAATAGTTAATTCTGATCTTCGGCCTGTTCCTGTCGTACAGGAGTCAAGCGACCAAAGGTGACATAGTCCGAAAATTGACCCTCATTCAATCATGCGACGACTTACAGTAAAATCAGAGTAAAGAAAATAGATATATTTTCTTGAAAAAGACCTTAATGTTGAAACTTTCATATATTGTTATTTGTATTTTTTCATACCCATACCCTATAGTCTAATAGTATGTGTGTTCATTGTAAAACTGATCGACCTTGTGTTTTACGTAAGTACTATTGTTATAAAATTTCACAGTAGTTACACTTATTATTTAATGGAAATATTCAAATTCTTCTTCTTTTTTCGTTCGCTAATAATGTCTATATCTGCAGTTTTGTTTCTTGTATAAATTGGACAGTGTTTTCCATTTCTTGTTTTGTGCCATAAAGTTTAACATTCATCGGTGTATTAGAAGGCCAGTAATTGCATCTTAATGTGTCATAGTTTGCACATTCTTGAAGGATATGTTCTGAAGTCTGGTTGGCTTGTCCACAATTACACTTTGCTGTTGTGCTAATTTTAAATTATGTATACATGTGGCTGTTTAGTCTATTGCTTCCAGTTCTGAGTCGAAATATGATGACCTGTTCTTGTCTGTTAAGTATGTGGTAGTCGTCCCGTGGAGGTAAGTTAGGCTTTCGTTGTGCCTTTATCATGAATTTCTTTTGGTGATAGCTGACTGGTACATCTGGTTGCTGCATGTTAGCACCTTCCTTGGCGAGTTGATCAGCTCTCTCATTTCCTGCTATTCCACAGTGTGATGGAATCCATTGCAGTATAACTGTACACCTATTTTGTACTATGGACAATACCTCTTTTGACAAGACCTTGCATCTGTAAGTATTACAATAGGGTGTGAGGTCCTGTCCAATGTTAACAGTTTCTCTGCAGCTATACAAATAGCTTTGACTTCAGAGTCATAGTTGTTGCGGTAATTCCCTGTTGGTATACAGCGTGGTATCAGTGGTGCCATCTGGGTATTCTGCATATACACCACTTCCTCCATTTTTTACTGCATTCTGTGCTGATCCATCTGTGTATACTCTGGTCCATAGATCACTTTGGTAAACGTCATCGAGGAAGCTGAGAGCTGCTACTCTTTTCTGCAGATTACTCTGATGTTCATCCCCATATACACCTGTTATTGTTGTTTGGATGGTCACAGGTAGGCATGTCCGTTTTTTCCATGGAGTGTGTTCTGGTTGAGATATCAGTGGTATTGTTACCTCTGGCATATCCGATACCTGTCTACGTAGACGCTTGGCCTGGTGTATGAAGCTGTTTCTTTTAAGCCGTCCTTGTGATAGATTCTGGAATCTTTCCTTCATTGGGTGACTATAGTGGGAAAGAAACTTTTCTCCATGAATTATAATTTTAGTATCTCTACGTCCTTTTAATGACTGCATCCCTTCGATATTCTGCATTTCTATGATTGGTGTGGATCTCATTGCATCTGTAATGATTCTAAGTGCTTGGTTCTGTACTCTATCTAAGTTTTGTAGTGTAGTGTTTGATGATGAACTCCATGCTGTAGAACCATATTCCAAGTGTAGTCGAATGGCTTGTTGGTATACATTTTTTAGAATTCTTTCATTAGCTCCCCAAGTTGTCCCACTCCGTTTTCTTAGTATAGCTATCTTCCTTCTAGCTTTTGTTTCTGCTTTGCTGATATGATGTTTCCATGTCATTTTGGCATCAAATGTTACACCAAGATATGTGGGTTGGTCATCTACCTTTAAGACAGTTTTATTTGAATAGATGTTTCCTGCTCTTTGTTTTGGTGAAAGTGTGAAAAGGGTTGTGGCTGACTTCTCTATATTGATGCTTACACACCATTTGTCAGCCCAGTTGGTCAAAATGTCCATGGCTCTCTGAAGCATTTTTGTGGCAACCATGGCGCTCTCATGTGTGCACCATAGTAGTATAATAGGTTAATTTGGATATATTTTTTCCTGCCGCAAAGAATATATAAGGATTAATTTGGCGCAAAAGACAAAGAAGGATTAATTCCAAGGGACACAAGGGTTGGCTGAGTTTTTCTGGGGTTTTCTTGAGGTATTTTAAAAAAATATTTTGAAATTTTTTTAAAATTTTGATTTTAATTTTATGGCAATTTTTTTCATGGAATTTTTGTGTTTTGTTTCGTTTGTTATTTTCTAATGTTTAGGGCCTAGTGTTTAATGTAGTACCGTCCGATATCTCCGGTCTTTACTTGTTGATATTGTTGTGATGTCATGTCAGAGTAAATTGTCATAATGCGTGGCGGTCTCTACATACAAGAATTATTCTCAAAAACCCTTTAGCTCTTCTGTTTTGATGTTACATAGGCCTAAACTGTGTTAATTTTTGTTGTTACGTCTTGCTATAACCAACTTGGTATAATTGTATGTCTAATTCTGTGTTTGTTGCAACTCCATGATATAACCGAGGGAGTATGATGTGTATAAATATTCCGTCTCCTTACAAAGAACGGCTATAAAAACCCAGCGGCTTCTATCTAACTTGTGTTATTTCTAATCAATAGTGGTCAACCTGTCTATGTTTTAAGTGTATATGTCGTTTTATTGTTCGTAGAGGGTTGCATAGGGCCTTCCGAGTAGTTGATGATTATTACGTAAACAATAACCTAGGGTTTGTTGTAACGTAGGTGTTGGTAGAATACACAGGGCGGTTATTGTCAGGTCGAGTGTTACATGTGATACACTTCCTTGGTAGTATAGGTAAAAGGGAAATACACAAGGATCACATATATACAGACAAATGTAAATAAAACATGAAGCATTTGAGTTGTGTTGAATAGGTTTTATTCACGTTCTTCGTTGTTTTAAATGAACATACATATAATTAACATGAAAAGTGGATTTATGTATACATTATCAGTAACATACATTCGTATATACATAACACTCGTTGGTAGTCACATAGTTCAGGGAAATACCTGTTTTTTACATATACATACATACAAAAAACTTAGATAAAACATGAAGATTTTGAATAGTTTAATTCATATTATGACAGGGTCGTCTGCATAGTTAACAGGAAAAATGCTTCGCTAATCCATTTCAGCGAAATATATAATTTATACATATATACAGACAAATGTAGTACCATTTTAGTTCTCTATTCGTCGTTTTACACAAATATGCACACAGTTAACAGACAAATTATGTTAATGTGAGTTTATGGGTAGCATACATTCAAATATACATGAAATAACACTAGTTGGCAAGCACATAGCTCAGGGAAGTACAGGATATTTACACATATACATTCAAAATATAGATAAAACATGAAGATTTTGAGTGGTGTAATTCATATTTTTGGCTTGGGATGTGGTCCCATAGCAGGAAAATGTGTTTTATTAATAACAGAGTGGTGTTTTAAATTGATAAAAAGGGATGACAAGAGGTCGACCCGAAATAACAATGCTTATATAACAATTAACCTGGAGCAAAGCACTAATACGAATTATTTCCAAGGAAAGGAAGGCTTGGCTGAACTTTTCTGGGGGTTTTCTTGCGGTATTTTTTTAAAGTCGAATTTTTCATAATTTATATTTTGTTTCTTTTCTGCTTTATTTTATATTTTATTGTTTATTTGTTGGTATTTTCTTGTGGTTTGTTATGTCTTGTTGTTTATTTTTTTCGGGAGTTGTTACATGCCTAGGTTTTAACAGAATTAGATCCCCTTTTGTTGTCTACGTACCTGAACATGTTCAGAATTTCCATAAAGCAAACACACCGTTTATCATTTTACCAAGTTAGCATACATCAACTTACATAGCAGCAATTTTGTCCCTAATCAGATGCCTATACCGGCTATATATATATATATATATATATATATATACCGCATAGGTCCTTGTGTGCGTAAGAAACATTAGACAGCTTGCTTGACCACATCCTAGTAATTAGAAATAACAGGCTAGATACGTAGATACGTAGGACTTTAAGAACAATTAGTTGTGCGGAGACGGCAAACCATCCAGGAGCATAATAAGCACCTGGTTACAGCTGGGCGTTACTACAAGCAATAAACACATAATTTGAAACATACATAAAAACAATAGAGGGGAGGAGACCTACTAGAAGTTATATTAAACACACTAGACAAATCACTGAACTAAACAAACAAGAACATACAATAATGTGTAGAGACGTCAACTTCAACACCGAACAGAAGTCCACTGTGTTTGAAAGGTTAACATTCGAAACATAAAAAAACAACAATCTATAACATATATATATTACAGATATAACCTTAAAAAGTGTTAGTTTGCACTAACATTAGCCGACAGCAGTAAAAATTACGATCGAAATCATTTACTATGACCTAATGAGAATAATATATTTTACTATATTAAGAATACCATTTAAGTCTTTTATAGTATATCTTTTACAGAACGATTCGATACATACAATTACAGCATTAGAGTTATCAAATAGGTAAATAAACAAGGTATTTCTGTCATATGCTTACATAGGTTACATAGGTTACATAGGTTAGCAAAAAACTAGATTATGTCCCTTACATAAACAGTTGTATACTATTCTTTATATACTATCCATTCTATGTTAACATTTTCTCAGTATATTCTCACGAACTTATAACATTTTCTACCATATTATAAAATATTCTAAATGTTCTCCTTAGGTTCTGCAACTATTTTCTCATCGGCCTCTTAAACTGTGTTTTCACGCAACCTTATTTATTTCATAACTAAAAGATGAGAGCCAGTACAACTAGCTATAAGAATAATCCTGCCGCAAAGAATATATAAGGATTAATTTGGCGCAAAGACATATAAGGATTATTTCCAAGGAAAGGAAGGCTTGCTGAGCTTTTCTGAGGTTTCTCGAGTTTTTTGTAAATATAAATTTGAAATATTAAAAAAACATTTTTATGTTAGTTTTATGGTTAATTTTGTTTATTTTCTAGAGTTGTTTGTTATCCCGTGTTTATTTTTGGGAGTTGTTCTTACATGCCTAAGTTTAACAGAATTAGCACCCATGGTGGTGTCTCGAATTATCTTTACTTGGGGTATTTTTAAAAATAAATTTAGCATTTTTAATTTTTGATTTTGTTTTTATGGTTAATTTTGTTTAATTTGTAGAGTTTTCTTTTTGTTGGTTAGCCCTTGTTGTTTATTTTTTGGCGCTGTTGTTACCTACCTGTGTATTACAGAATTAACTGTCATTGTGTTACTCCAGTTATCTTCCATATGGTGTTAGAACGTATCTAGACGTGGTTCGTGACTTGGCTGACATTACTGGTGATATGAAACGTACCTGAACCTGTTCAGATTTTGATAACTAGGTGAAACACCAGTTTATCATTTTTCTATAAACGAAGAAGAAGAATCAACTTACATACCAGCACTTTGTCACTAACTTCATACATCATTTGCCTATATCTGCTATATATATATATATATATATATATATATACACACACACCACGTCGGTCCTTGTGTGTGTAAAAACACATAAAACAGATTGACTACTCACTAGTAATTAGAAATAATACGATAGATAGAGACAGAGAGCTTTTAAGAACCATTCGTTGTGTTTCATTCGGGGTGTTTCCTTTTGTGAGTTTCTAATGTTTACTGTTAAAATAGGCCGTCTGCCTTTAGTTGTTCTTATTATTGGGACGTCATGGTATAAGCAAATGGGATAGTGTGTGATGAAGGGCCTTCGCCGCCTACAAGAAAGGTTCTCAAAATCCCTCTTCTATTTTAATAATACATGTGTTGTCTATTTACTCTGTTTATTTTGGCTGTGTCGTCTTGCTATAACCACCTTAAATTTAAATGTGCATAGATGATATATTATCTTCACCCAAATGAAGGGCTCTCAACCGTTACCTTTTCTATTTTGATGTGTTTATTTGTTGTGATAGTACATTGAATAAGCAAAGTGTCATAATGTGGCACGGCGTCCCGTCTCCGCCCAAAAGTATAGCATCCAAAAACCCACGGACCCTATCTATAACCTGTGTTATATCTATGCACTAGTGGTCAATCTGTCTGTTTTAGGGTTTATAAGTAATTACGAGGTTAGTAGGACGCCGAATAGAAGTCTCACTAGTAGTTACTGATTATTACGTAAACAATAACCTAGGGTTTGTTGCAGCGTAGGTGTTGGTAGAATACACATGTCGGTTACCATGTCGGGTGTTACATGTGATAAACTTCATAGGTAGTATAGATAAAAAAGGAAACACATACGGTCACATATATACAGACAAGCATAGGTAAAACATGAAGCTTTTGAGTTGTGTTAAAAAGGTTTTATTCGGGTGTTCCGTTGTTTTAAATAAACATGTCACATACGCAGCATAAAAATATATATTAAAAGTAAGATGGTTAAATAGATTTTAAAAAGTGTGATACATAGTATTCAAGTAGGCAATTCCTTACATGGTTTACATAAAATACTTGAAATTAACATGAAAAGTGTGTTCATTATTGTTTTATTAATAACATCGTTTAAATAGATATTTACATGGAACACATAGTATTCAATTAGGTTATTCATTACATGATTTACATAAAAGTAGGTGTGTCTTGACATTGTCGTCGTTTGTACATGACCATATCACATATAAATATACGAAGTTAATATGAAAAAGGCGCTAATGGTAGCTTTATTAATAACACACATTCATATACACATGAAATAACACTCGTTTGTAGTTATACACCTCGGAAACACATAATGTTTACACATATACATTAAAAACATAGATAACAAATGAAAATTGTACGTCGTCTAATTCATTTTTCGTCTTTCGACGTGGACCAATAACATGAAAATATTTGTATGAATAACAGTGGTGGTTTAAATAGATGGAAAGGATTACAGAGGTCAATCATGCCTTTATCTGTCTTTTATTATAAACATGAAATAAGGATCAATAACTGTCGTAGAACTAGGTAATATTTTAGACATTCAGGGGCAAAGTAGATATATTATCAGCCTGTACCTGTCTCTTTATGTAGAAATAGGAAAAGGCGGCTCTATCTTGTTCGTATGTGTAAATGGCTGACTTGTGGACTTTGAAACCTACATTTTTACCGCTGTGCGCCTGTTGTGTGGTTAAGACAGCTAAAATATGTTTCTGTCAAATGTGTTATGTTGATGACTCAGTCCTTTAGTCGATATCTTATTATGGTCACCAAAGCAAAAAATAAGTTTTACTACAAAGGGATATATTGCCTTTTCCGGAATATTCGAGTTTGAATAATCCGGGGCGTCTCTTATCAAATACTCTAACATCGACACAGTGTGGACAATCTTTCGGGGGACTGAGAAACAGTTCTGCGTGCGTCTGACAGCATTCTCGAGGAAACCACTGATCATAAACTCTGAGAAATTCAACTTTCATGTCTGGTTTAATGACATTGTGGAGATTGGGCGCTGATAAGGCTAAATATAATGAATCCGTGTTTGTTTCCGTTAATTCAAAGTCAACCCTATCGACAAATCTGTCTAGGAAATAGTAGTAAAATTCCAACATCCGCATCTTGGCATACTGGTAGACAAAAAAGCCTATCTGTAATGGGAGGTCCAAATTAATTCTCTTTTTACCCAGCTCTACTTCAAAAATGTCGGCAGATATCTCCGTCGTGTTTTTAAATCCTGGGGAGTTTATTAATTTTGATGTTTCGTCACCTCTAACATAGGATATATCGGCGTGTCGGGCCTTATTAGTCAAAGTTTTCCCATAGGCAGAATTCCCTAATAACTTCATACTGTCACAAGTAATTTAATCACCGGGGGGAAATATCACCAGGACGGCTAGCTGCTGTGACAGTATCACCAAAGTGTTTGAAACAAGCCACAGGTTGATACTCAATCACTTGATAAATTTCGGTTACCACCAATCCATGATTCAGGTACCATTTTAACAATGGTGTAGCTAGTAGAATTTTTACCGATATAACTACCAATCAATGTCCGTCTAGGTGTCATCAATAGTCTGTGCTCTTCTGCATATTTCTGCATCAGAGGACCAATGTCTGCTCTAGTAACATCTATATTTTTTAATATAGGCGTCATTTCAGCAAAGTGAGCCTTTAGGGTGTCGGGTACGTGGATATCGCACTCGACTAGTCCAAATAAGGTCTCGTCAGTGACAGAGGCCAGAATCTGCTGAACCTAAAACGGGTATTTTCTTTTGGTGTAAGATGGTTTTTGGTGAGGGAAGGTATCGCGCAGAAAAGTTGTAAGCACTGGATCAGTTCGTTTTAGTTTCTGCCATGTGCATTCCCACATTACCACATTACCACTTTGCTGAAATGACGCCTATATTAAAAAATATAGATGTTACTAGAGCAGACATTGGTCCTCTGATGCAGAAATATGCAGAAGAGCACAGACTATTGATGACACCTAGACGGACATTGATTGGTAGTTATATCGGTAAAAATTCTACTAGCTACACCATTGTTAAAATGGTACCTGAATCATGGATTGGTGGTAACCGAAATTTATCAAGTGATTGAGTATCAACCTGTGGCTTGTTTCAAACACTTTGGTGATACTGTCACAGCAGCTAGCCGTCCTGGTGATATTTCCCCCCGGTGATTAAATTACTTGTGACAGTATGAAGTTATTAGGGAATTCTGCCTATGGGAAAACTTTGACTAATAAGGCCCGACACGCCGATATATCCTATGTTAGAGGTGACGAAACATCAAAATTAATAAACTCCCCAGGATTTAAAAACACGACGGAGATATCTGCCGACATTTTTGAAGTAGAGCTGGGTAAAAAGAGAATTAATTTGGACCTCCCATTACAGATAGGCTTTTTTGTCTACCAGTATGCCAAGATGCGGATGTTGGAATTTTACTACTATTTCCTAGACAGATTTGTCGATAGGGTTGACTTTGAATTAACGGAAACAAACACGAATTCATTATATTTAGCCTTATCAGCGCCCAATCTCCACAATGTCATTAAACCAGACATGAAAGTTGAATTTCTCAGAGTTTATGATCAGTGGTTTCCTCGAGAATGCTGTCAGACGCACGCAGAACTGTTTCTCAGTCCCCCGAAAGATTGTCCACACTGTGTCGATGTTAGAGTATTTGATAAGAGACGCCCCGGATTATTCAAACTCGAATATTCCGGAAAAGGCAATATATCCCTTTGTAGTAAAACTTATTTTTTGCTTTGGTGACCATAATAAGATATCGACTAAAGGACTGAGTCATCAACATAACACATTTGACAGAAACATATTTTAGCTGTCTTAACCACACAACAGGCGCACAGCGGTAAAAATGTAGGTTTCAAAGTCCACAAGTCAGCCATTTACACATACGAACAAGATAGAGTCGCCTTTTCCTATTTCTACATAAAGAGACAGGTACAGGCTGATAATATATCTACTTTGCCCCTGAATGTCTAAAATATTACCTAGTTCTACGACAGTTATTGATCCTTATTTCATGTTTATAATAAAAGACAGATAAAGGCATGATTGACCTCTGTAATCCTTTCCATCTATTTAAACCACCACTGTTATTCATACAAATATTTTCATGTTATTGGTCCACGTCGAAAGACGAAAAATGAATTAGACGACGTACAATTTTCATTTGTTATCTATGTTTTTAATGTATATGTGTAAACATTATGTGTTTCCGAGGTGTATAACTACAAACGAGTGTTATTTCATGTGTATATGAATGTGTGTTATTAATAAAGCTACCATTAGCGCCTTTTTCATATTAACTTCGTATATTTATATGTGATATGGTCATGTACAAACGACGACAATGTCAAGACACACCTACTTTTATGTAAATCATGTAATGAATAACCTAATTGAATACTATGTGTTCCATGTAAATATCTATTTAAACGATGTTATTAATAAAACAATAATGAACACACTTTTCATGTTAATTTCAAGTATTTTATGTAAACCATGTAAGGAATTGCCTACTTGAATACTATGTATCACACTTTTTAAAATCTATTTAACCATCTTACTTTTAATATATATTTTTATGCTGCGTATGTGACATGTTTATTTAAAACAACGGAACACCCGAATAAAACCTTTTTAACACAACTCAAAAGCTTCATGTTTTACCTATGCTTGTCTGTATATATGTGACCGTATGTGTTTCCTTTTTTATCTATACTACCTATGAAGTTTATCACATGTAACACCCGACATGGTAACCGACATGTGTATTCTACCAACACCTACGCTGCAACAAACCCTAGGTTATTGTTTACGTAATAATCAGTAACTACTAGTGAGACTTCTATTCGGCGTCCTACTAACCTCGTAATTACTTATAAACCCTAAAACAGACAGATTGACCACTAGTGCATAGATATAACACAGGTTATAGATAGGGTCCGTGGGTTTTTGGATGCTATACTTTTGGGCGGAGACGGGACGCCGTGCCACATTATGACACTTTGCTTATTCAATGTACTATCACAACAAATAAACACATCAAAATAGAAAAGGTAACGGTTGAGAGCCCTTCATTTGGGTGAAGATGATATATCATCTATGCACATTTAAATTTAAAAAGCTTCATTATAACAGTAAACACAGAATTAGACACACAACTATACCAAGGTGGTTATAGCAAGACGACACAGCCAAAATAAACAGAGTAAATAGACAACACATGTATTATTAAAATAGAAGAGGATTTTGAGAACCTTTCTTGTAGGCGGCGAAGGCCCTTCATCACACACTATCCCATTTGCTTTATACCATGACGTCCCAATAATAAGAACAACTAAAGGCAGACGGCCTATTTTAACAGTAAACATTAGAAACTCACAAAAGGAAACACCCCGAATGAAAGACAACGAATGGTTCTTAAAAGCTCTCTGTCTCTATCTATCGTATTATTTCTAATTACTAGTGAGTAGTCAATCTGTTTTATGTGTTTTTACACACACAAGGACCGACGTGGTGTGTATATATATATATATATATAATATATATATATATATATATATATATATATATATATATATATATATATATATATATATATATAGCAGATATAGGCAAATGATGTATGAAGTTAGTGACAAAGTGCTGGTATGTAAGTTGATTCTTCTTCTTCGTTTATAGAAAAATGATAAACTGGTGTTTCACCTAGTTATCAAAATCTGAACAGGTTCAGGTACGTTTCATATCACCAGTAATGTCAGCCAAGTCACGAACCACGTCTAGATACGTTCTAACACCATATGGAAGATAACTGGAGTAACACAATGACAGTTAATTCTGTAATACACAGGTAGGTAACAACAGCGCCAAAAAATAAACAACAAGGGCTAACCAACAAAAAGAAAACTCTACAAATTAAACAAAATTAACCATAAAAACAAAATCAAAAATTAAAAATGCTAAATTTATTTTTAAAAATACCACCAAGTAAAGATAATTCGAGACACCACCATGGGTGCTAATTCTGTTAAACTTAGGCATGTAAGAACAACTCCCAAAAATAAACACGGGATAACAAACTAGAAAATAAACAAAATTAACCATAAAACTAACATAAAAAAGTTTTTTTTTAATATTTCAAATTTATATTTACAAAAAACTCGAGAAACCTCAGAAAAGCTCAGCAAGCCTTCCTTTCCTTGGAAATAATCCTTATATGTCTTTGCGCCAAATTAATCCTTATATATTCTTTGCGGCAGGATTATTCTTATAGCTAGTTGTACTGGCTCTCATCTTTTAGTTATGAAAAAAATAAGGTTGCGTGAAAACACAGTTTAAGAGCCGATGAGAAAATAGTTGCAGAACCTAAGGAGAACATTTAGAATATTTTATAATATGGTAGAAAATGTTATAAGTTCGTGAGAATATACTGAGAAAATGTTAACATAGAATGGATAGTATATAAAGAATAGTATACAACTGTTTATGTAAGGGACATAATCTAGTTTTTTGCTAACCTATAGGGCAAATGACAGAAATACCTTGTTTGTTTACCTATTTGATAACTCTAATTCTGTAATTGTATATATCGAATCGTTCTGTAAAAGATATACTATAAAAGACTTAAATGGTATTCTTAATATAGTAAAATATATTATTCTCATTAGGTCATAGTAAATGATTTCGATCGTAATTTTTACTGCTGTCGGCTAATGTTAGTGCAAACTAACACTTTTTAAGGTTATATCTGTAATATATATATGTTATAGATTGTTATTTTTTTATGTGTCAAATGTTAACCTTTCAAACACAGTGGACTTCTGTTCGGTGTTGAAGTTGACGTCTCTACACATTATTGTATGTTCTTGTTTGTTTAGTTCAGTGATTTGTCTAGTGTGTTTAATATAACTTCTAGTAGGTCTCCTCCCCTCTATTGTTTTTATGTATGTTTCAAATTATGTGTTTATTGCTTGTAGTAACGCCCAGCTGTAACCAGGTGCTTATTATGCTCCTGGATGGTTTGCCGTCTCCGCACAACTAATTGTTCTTAAGTCCTACGTATCTACGTATCTAGCCTGTTATTTCTAATTACTAGGATGTGGTCAAGCAAGCTGTCTAATGTTTCTTACGCACACAAGGACCTATGCGGTATATATATATATATATATATATATATATATATATATATATATATATATATATATATATATATATATATATATATATATATATATATATATATAGCCGGTATAGGCATCTGATTAGGGACAAAATTGCTGCTATGTAAGTTGATGTATGCTAACTTGGTAAAATTATAAACGGTGTGTTTGCTTTATGGAAATTCTGAACATGTTCAGGTACGTAGACAACAAAAGGGGATCTAATTCTATTAAAACCTAGGCATGTAACAACTCCCGAAAAAAAATAAACAACAAGACATAACAAACCACAAGAAAATACCAACAAATAAACAATAAAATATAAAATAAAGCAGAAAAGAAACAAAATATAAATTATGAAAAATTCGACTTTAAAAAAATACCGCAAGAAAACCCCCAGAAAAGTTCAGCCAAGCCTTCCTTTCCTTGGAAATAATCCGTATTAGTGCTTTGCTCCAGGTTAATTGTTATATAAGCATTGTTATTTCGGGTCGACCTCTTGTCATCCCTTTTTATCAATTTAAAACACCACTCTGTTATTAATAAAATACATTTTCCTGCTATGGGACCACATCCCAAGCCAAAAATATGAATTACACCACTCAAAATCTTCATGTTTTATCTATATTTTGAATGTATATGTGTAAATATCCTGTACTTCCCTGAGCTATGTGCTTGCCAACTAGTGTTATTTCATGTATATTTGAATGTATGCTACCCATAAACTCACATTAACATAATTTGTCTGTTAACTGTGTGCATATTTGTGTAAAACGACGAATAGAGAACTAAAATGGTACTACATTTGTCTGTATATATGTATAAATTATATATTTCGCTGAAATGGATTAGCGAAGCATTTTTCCTGTTAACTATGCAGACGACCCTGTCATAATATGAATTAAACTATTCAAAATCTTCATGTTTTATCTAAGTTTTTTGTATGTATGTATATGTAAAAAACAGGTATTTCCCTGAACTATGTGACTACCAACGAGTGTTATGTATATACGAATGTATGTTACTGATAATGTATACATAAATCCACTTTTCATGTTAATTATATGTATGTTCATTTAAAACAACGAAGAACGTGAATAAAACCTATTCAACACAACTCAAATGCTTCATGTTTTATTTACATTTGTCTGTATATATGTGATCCTTGTGTATTTCCCTTTTACCTATACTACCAAGGAAGTGTATCACATGTAACACTCGACCTGACAATAACCGCCCTGTGTATTCTACCAACACCTACGTTACAACAAACCCTAGGTTATTGTTTACGTAATAATCATCAACTACTCGGAAGGCCCTATGCAACCCTCTACGAACAATAAAACGACATATACACTTAAAACATAGACAGGTTGACCACTATTGATTAGAAATAACACAAGTTAGATAGAAGCCGCTGGGTTTTTATAGCCGTTCTTTGTAAGGAGACGGAATATTTATACACATCATACTCCCTCGGTTATATCATGGAGTTGCAACAAACACAGAATTAGACATACAATTATACCAAGTTGGTTATAGCAAGACGTAACAACAAAAATTAACACAGTTTAGGCCTATGTAACATCAAAACAGAAGAGCTAAAGGGTTTTTGAGAATAATTCTTGTATGTAGAGACCGCCACGCATTATGACAATTTACTCTGACATGACATCACAACAATATCAACAAGTAAAGACCGGAGATATCGGACGGTACTACATTAAACACTAGGCCCTAAACATTAGAAAATAACAAACGAAACAAAACACAAAAATTCCATAAAAAAAATTGCCATAAAATTAAAATCAAAATTTTAAAAAAATTTCAAAATATTTTTTTAAATACCTCAAGAAAACCCCAGAAAAACTCAGCCAACCCTTGTGTCCCTTGGAATTAATCCTTCTTTGTCTTTTGCGCCAAATTAATCCTTATATATTCTTTGCGGCAGGAAAAAATATATCCAAATTAACCTATTATACTACTCACCATAGAACTAAGTCATCTGCATATAGTGCTGCTCTAGTTCCACAGGGTATTTATTCAATTAGATCATTGATAAATATGAGAAAAAGAATGGGTGATAGAACTCCTCCCTGAGGTACTCCATGGCGTAATAATACTTTCCTACTTTTTTGCCATTTACTTGTACTCTGGCTCTTCTATTGTGAAGAAAGGCTTTCGTCCATCTATACATATTTCCACATATCTTGTAGTTTCTCATTTTTTAAAGCAATCCTTCTTTCCATACTTTATCTAAGGCCTTCTGTAAATCAACCCATGCCACTAAAACTGGTTTTTTTGTGTCTTGGAAAGCATCCTCAATTTCCTGTGAGAGGTATGTGGTTTGATCCTCTGTGAAGTAGCATTGCCTGAAATCTGCCTGTTGTGGTGCAAGGAATTTTCTACTTTCCAGGTGAAATTTTAGTCTTAGGTTTATGATGCGCTGCATTGTTTTGCACAGGCAACTTGTAAGACTAATTGGTCTGTAGCTAGTTGGTGTTGTTCCATCTTTTCCAGGTTTAAGCAGAGGGACCATAATTGATTCCTTCCAGATTTGTGGGATTTTCCCAGTAGTCCAGCTAATATTTAGGATGTCCAATAGTTTCCTTCTGGCTGTTGTTCCTAGATTCTTTATCATTTCATTTGATATTTCATCAATACATGGGGACTTATTTAGCTTTAGTTTAGAGATCGCTAATTCCATTCCACTATATGTGAACAATGTATACATAATTTCATCTGCGCTGTTTTCATCACTAATTCTAGTCTGAGCATGTTCCATTTTACTTTTTTGGTCGCCCCGCACTGTACGCTGTTTCTCTGGACTAATTTAAATATTGCAGTCTTGAGCAAATATCCTAGCAAAATTATCTACTGCTTGCTTTCCTGTAATCATTTTGCCATTCTGTACGAGTGTTATGTTTGTGCTTCTTCCTGTTCCCTCATCATTTAGTTGTTTCACCAGTTTCCAGTTGTCTTCCCTCCTTTTCAAAATTTAAGGATCCTGTATCTCTTTCAAGCTCTTTCTTCTAGCTTCTAGTTTGGCTCTTTGGAATTTAGCTTTTGCGTGTTGATGTTTGTTGTGATGTTCCTGGCTTGGGTTATTTTCCACTTCCGTCCGTGCTTTTTCTAATTCCTCTTGCAGTAGTTCTAGTTGCTCACTCCAGTATGGCTTGTATTGTTTGCGTGCTCCTCTTGGTATTGCTTCCTTGGCAGCTTGATGAATACATTTATTGAACTCTTTGACTATGGCGTTTATGTCTTTTCCTTCCATATCTATGTGTCCAGCTAAAACACTACTGCGGTGTTTAAATAGTCCCCAATTTGCTTTTTTATAATTCAATCTCGGAAGGCTACATGCATTTCCAGTGAGTTCCTTTTTAATACTAAGGAGGACTGGTCGGTGGTCACTACCTCCAAGTTGCTTCCCCACTATTCTGTTGATTTCCCATGTTAGGTCTGCTGAGTACAGTGCCAAGTCTGGTGTGGAAGTGGTTTTCCATGCTCTTGAGTAGTATGTTGGAAGATCTTTTGGCTTATTAAGCAATAGAAGACATTTGTCGTCTTGCCAGGTTTCAAGTTCTTCTCCTCTTTTATCCATGTGGTCATAACCCCAGCTTTGTGACTATTAAAATCTCCACATACTATCAGTCTTCCTATGTACGGTATTGTGTCCAGGGAAAGGGGCTGGTCATTTGGACAATAATAATTTAGTAGGTGTAAGTCTGTGTTCTTGGTCTTTAGCTGAAGGACCTGGTATTGTGTTCCTTCCATGTATAGCTCAGTTTGATGTGCGCTGATATTATTTTTGACTAGGGTTAGTATACCTCCTTTTCTTCTGTCTATTCGATCAGCTCTAAAGCACTGATAACCTGCAATTTTAAAGGCTATATCATTGCTGAAGTGTGTCTCTTGTATGCAACAAATGCTGACCTGTTCCTTAAGAAGTGTGTTTTTTTAATTTTAATTTCTTGCTAAAGCCATATTTTTTTGCTATTTATACCCTCAGCATTCTAGTGCATTATTGTAAGTGGTGTCTCATTGGTTGGTAATATTTGTTGGTCAGTAATATTACTCTTGTGCCTTCTGGCTCCACAAGGCAATCGAAGAGGACCTCCAGTGGTATGGGGTGGGCCCTTTCGAGGTATAAGGCCCGGTGCTACTTCTGTCTGGTTATCGTCACAGGGTTAGCACCATAACGAGGTAATGCAGATATAAACATTCATGTGCGATAATGCATGACATTCTGATTGTTGCGGTGCGCCTTCTGGCCAAATGTCGCTGACTTCAGCACCTTTACTTGCTAGGCAAGACTGTGGTCCTGCCCGAATGTGGGAGGGCCCGGCCAGTCTTAGTTTGCAGCCTCTGCTGGCTGGACTAAGCCCCATCTCCACGCCAAGGAGCTGGCCTCGATGGGGGAAATATTCAAATGAGATAAGCACATCCCTCCTTTACCGAAGATATAGCTATGTCCTGGACTAGCACTTTATTTTTCTCTTCTTCCTCCATATTCTTTCTGGTGTAGTAGTTAAGTAGTTTGCCGTGTGCTCTGATAATTTTCAAGAAGTCACATGTTCGAATCCAGCACATGATGTCTTGTTTACAAGATGGATTATTTTAGGAAATCTCTGAGGATTATAGCTTGTAGCTTCGGAGTTGCGTGCTGAGTAAGCAGTGAAAAATGGAGGTTCTGGGGTGGAAATAAAATGTCCAGAAAAATAAAATATTCACCAATGGAATCTTCTTTTCGGTGAAGCTACAGACACTAAGCAGTGTCGCAGAATTAGTTAAAAACAAGCCAATGTCAATAGGTGATGTTTCCTACTGATGCAATGTTTGTCCTACAAACCATTGCCATCGATAAACTGTCACACCTGAAGGAAACCATGAGTATCCAAAGAAGGGTAGTACTACAGTGGATGCCATCCCACTGATATACCAGAGAATGAAAAGGTAGATATTCTAGCAACAGATGGAGCAACACAGGAACACAAAAGCCAAGAAATCACCTACCAAGAAAAGAAGATCTCTATGAAAGCTATTTAGAAAGTCAACCCAAAAGACAACTATCACTATCTCGACAGAGCTGTGCAATTTATAATCCTCCACATCAGGACTGGACACAATATACAAAACAGCCACTTAGATTAACGCTGGTTCCATCACCTCTTTGTGCCCATGTGGGCAGGCAGCACAAACCGCGAAACACATCCAACAAGACTGTATTTCACTAAACCAGTTGTAAGAGAAGTACTGACCCACATATACATACACACACAGAAAGTTGTATGGTAGCACTGAGGAGCTTTCAAATACAGCAACATTTATAAAGAAAACAGGAATTGTTGTGTGAACAATATAAACCGCAATAGAGTTTATTCAAGTTGTGGAGCTTTCAAATACAGCAACATTTATAAAGAAAACCAGATTTTCTATATATACTTGTTAAAGTGCTAACGAGAAGACATGATATAAGCGATACTCTTTGCTGATGACATTCTTCTTAGTTGAGAGGGGCCCTCTATAGATGTGAGCAGGTAGATCTTGACACCAGATGATGATGAAGCAATATATTTAGCTGTGGGAAAGAAACTCTTGGCACAAAATGATGCAGTAATCGTTTTAGAATTGAGCAGGTAGCTCTTGGCAGCTCATACATTATTTTGAGAGTAGAAACATAGCCTCAAAGGCATAATTGTTTGAGGTGTTTTTTGGATGCAAGTTTGGTCCCCAAAGGAGGAATTCCAGTCCAGCAGTATTCCGGGATCATCACCTTCTGCCAGGAGCATATCATAAACTTCTGTCTCAATTATTTCATCATTACTTTGATAATGATGTTATATATAGCAATCTCTGCCATCTATGTTTCTGCGACGAATGGAGAACAAAAATGTGACATCTGATGGCCTGCAACTCATCGTAAAATACGGGGAAAAAGGATAAGATATTGAGAAAAGACAATGATTTAGTGTCATTTCTATGGGGTGAAGTCTATCACCGTGACTTTATGGGCAGGAGATGGAAATCAACTCTCCCATGCAGCCAAAAAGAACATACTATGCACAGTATTCGAATGCAGTGTTCTATAATTTGACCCTTTAAAAAATGGTTCTGCAGATGACAACAATATTTAACATAATTATTTCGTTGTTTTAGTCATCCAAACTACAATATTCTGCGGTGCAGTCTGGCAAGATATCTACAACGTTTCCTCTAGTTTCCTATGTGCAATTTCAGGTTTCGTTTCCTTTAGAGCTTTCTTTCATACTGAGAAGATTCCAACTCTCAGATAAATGCCATGACTGGCTCCAGTAAAGACCTCTGTACCGACAATAAACAAGCCTGCATTCGTTACGTTTTATTATTATTATTGTCGTGATTTTTATTGAGCACTATTTATATATTCGAAGCCACTCGCCAAAAAAACAACCACCAAAGCCAACCAATGAAAACCACGAAAATAATACACAAATCAGCCAACTAGGTCAGGCTTAATTTGTGCTGAGAGGTCTTATAGTACAGTCGATAGTCACGGTTATGCTTTGAGAAGTCTCCTACTCAGAGGATAGAACCATATCCGGGTTCCAGTAAAGACGTTCCTCTGTACAGAAAGTAAACATGATCTGTAAGGCTGATTATTGATTATTTCCATGAATTTTGTTGGTCGGCCTTGGCCTTTTCTTACATGCGGCTCCAAGTATATAAATATTGAACAACGAAAATCGCGACAATAATAAAAACGTAACGAATGAAGGCGTGTGTAATTTCTATACAGTGGTATTTACTGCTGACAGTCTCAATAGAAACATGTGGTGATGGCGTTTTGTCTTTCACGACGGTGAGGAAGCAGTCTACTGTGAAATATCAAATGGTGATGAGGCCTAAAACTTTCACACATGATTGCTTGTCCATGCTGATTTTATGGTGAATGTGTCTTGCCTATTTGTAAGAATTCTTGTGATTAGTTGCACGGGAAAAACAACGCCAATAGTCTTGGAAACAAGCAGAACTGAAGGAGGTGCCAGAAAAGAGTTCAATCGTGACTTTCGCCAATACAGGTATCGCCAACAAAATTCAATCCACCCTTTTATGTCATGTTTTTGATTATTTCATTTGTCGGCGTTGGCAGGTGACACACATTTTATAAATAGTGTCCAACGAGAAGCACAACAATAATAAAAAACGTCACGTAAGAAAAATGATTATGCTTTGTTTTTATTCTGCTATGTTTTATTTGGCGATTCGTTACGGTTTAATATATCACTGACTGCCTTAGGGTTTCACCTCCGGATTATATATATGGTTTTACTCCCTTAGCATGAGGTAGCTTAGTGTAAACCGTAAGGCAGCGGGTGGTATATAGATATGGCAGAATGCAAAAGTAAGAAATTTATACAAAATATATAGTGACTGATTATAGACACAGGTGACATGTCAGCATATGACTTAACTTTCCTTACCATAGACTTATGTATGTAAAAAACATGTTCAAACATTTTGTATGAAGACATCCAATCGCAGAAAAGTATGCACCAACTGGTGATATCGATGTTTGTCCGTATCAAAGCATGACCATCTATGTATACAAAAAGCTATAACATGGATATCACAGACAGGGTGGGTCATTGTTACCGAAAATAACAGAGATATCCATATGAAGAATTTAGATGTTTTAAATACTGTATGTGTTTCCATATTCTACTTTATTTCAATTATACATTATTATTAACAGTCTAGGGTAGAAGGAAAAGATGCGGTCAAAGGATATTCTGAATTGATAACATCACTTCTTTAAATGGTGGAAAACAGATTTTGGAGAGCTATTTTGTGATGATGTCTCCAGTGTGGAACACCTACGACACCCAGGGGTTATGGTTCTCTTTTGATAAATGGATATGTTTCCGCACTTTAATGTTGCTATTTGCAAGATTCGAGCGTTGACAAAGGAGAAACTTAGTTTTTTCGTTACTGTCAATCCGATACAAACATCTCATTTGGTGACCTATTCTCGCCGCTGGGCGGGTTCACTGACCGTGTCAAAATGGTCTGCCCTATTTTTACACGGTGTCAACCTGTTACAGTCGATGTGATATTGGGCGACACCCTGTAGCTATTATGGACACTCACAGTGCTAAGAAATAAGCCAACCTAGCATTGTTAACAAAGGCTTTGTCTACCTAGGCTTAAAAAGTCTGTTTGCGGCGAAATACTCGGAAGAAGTTGGCAGGTAACTCAACGGGTACATAGGCGCTAACAGCAGAGCTGTGTGGACAGCATAGGGCACAGTTAGACACATAGTACGCTCTGGCCATCCACGGCACCTGATTTTCTCCCAGTTGTCTCGACTTTGTCTTGCCACTGGACCAAGATAAAACTCAGGAGAGAGAGTGTGGTTGACGATTAGCGCAACTCTTCCACACTATAAACCAACTTCAGCGATAGTCATTTCTCAACCCATGTATTTACTTATCTTTATTATATTATGGAGCACTCAAGGCAGGATTTCGAAAAACTGGTGGACAGAAAAAGCGCTTCAAAGACACGCTGAAGTCATCCTTGAAACATCTTAACATTGACGTAGGCGCTTGGGAGAACCTCGCTCAGGATAGAACAGCATGACGTTACAGCATTAGAACGGGAGCACTAGCGGCGGAAGAATTCAGACAAGAAACTGCAAGACAGAAGCGGACACGTAGAAAAGAAAAAACATCTCAACCTCACATAGATACCCTCTATTGTTGTCAATTCTGTAAAAGAAAATTTTGTGCGCGCATTGGACTTGCTAGTCTTTTAAAAACGCACTATTAACTTTTATTATTTGTATTATTTATTGTTATTATTATTATGGTTTAGTTTTTGGTCATCGTCGATCACGACGGACGAACATCATCATCATGGTTCTCTTTATTATTTACCAAGTCCTTCTTCAGCACTCTCCTGTTTGCTTATCTCACACAGCGCTACTCATCTTGGCTGACATGACTGATCGATTTTCATATTGCGTGTACTTTTTTTGCCAGTGTATAACAATTAGGGAAAAAACGGATAGGCCGAGACTGATCGCCGGTATAGAATACCTGTTCGCTAAATTAAGTTGGACCCAATTTGTTACGTGTTTTTATTATTGTTCGCATTCAATTGGCTACTATTTATAAACTTGGAATCACATTCCAAAAATAATATTAAAAAAAAGAATATTCTAATTGTATAAATAGTAACCAACTAAAAGCCAAACAATAATCAAAACACATTATGCATGGGATCCAACTTAATTTAGCGAAAATGTCTTCTATACCGTTGTTGGGGCTCGCCTATACCAAGATAAGTGACGCTTCATAAGATAGTTGTAATTTATCATGAAGACGTGACTCTGAACAATACAAGACCAACGAGCAGAATAAAAACAATCTTTCATACGTTAGGGTTGTGATTACATGATTTTCATTGGTCACACAGCGTATATACTTTGAGTCATATGCCAGCGTCGACCAACAATATGTACGGAAATAATCGAAAATATGCCATAAGAAGGCTTGTTTTGATTCTGCTAGTAGGTCTTCTATTGTCAAGGGTTACGCTAGTTAAGTGCTTGTTTTCTGTGAAAATTGGTTCAAAGCGAGAAATCTCGAATATCTTTAGTAACATCCACCTATTCCTGTGGTAAACGGTATTAAAGATACAGGAAAAAAGGCACGAAAAAAGTCACACATTCGACTAAGAAAACGTCACAGAAAAAAGTCACAATTATTTTATTGGAGTAGGTAATAAAGTCAGAGAAAACGAATGTCGGTAGGAAAATAAGTCACAGGAAAGTCACAATATTGACTAAGAAATAAAGTGAAACATAAATATTCAAATAAGTCATCTGTACATATTTCATAACAGCTGTGACGATATTTTTACATTACATTTCGTGAAGTGGGACCAACTAACCACTCCATCATAGAGCCGACAGAATATATCCATTTAGTTATTTTCATTATGAATATGCTTTTCAGACCTGAACTACTTTCGATACTTCTCCAGTAAACTCCTGCAGATTTGCAGAATGTATACCATAGAACGGAATGCATTGTGCTTTGGTAGCAGCTTGACTGCGATATTTGCGCCTTTCGACCTGACACTTACGACTTCAGCATTTCTTATGAGACACTTTGAGCCTTTTTTTTGTGAGACGAGACAACCAATTTTTCTTCTTCTGCGTTCATTCTCAAACTTCTGCAGATCAGCAGGATGTAGTCCGGAGTTGTGTCATGATTTAGAGCATTCCTGCGATATCTGCGCCTTTCGGCCTGACACATCCAATTTCAGCATGGCTTCGGGTCACTGACCTTATATCGGATGGGGCAGCCAACTCCATCCCATAACCTCCTTAGTCGCCTCGTACGACATGCATGGAAGGTAAACAGTGCTGCTATTCTTTGCTCCCTTTCGGGCCCGACAACACAAGGGCGTCAACCAATTCTATTCTAAAAGATTTACTTAGTCGCATCTTACCACATGCAGGGAAGGTTACAGTATGTCTATTATTTGATTTTCTTTCGGCCACGACAACTAAATACTCGTAATAACGCAATGAACGGACTAACATATTTTTTTTCTTGTCCTTTTTCGTGTTTGTTATTTGTACATTGACTTTTTTTACTTATGACTATTTTTGTGTGACTTTTTTCCTGTGACTTCTTTTCCTGTGACTTTTTCCTACAATCTTCCTGTGACTGCTAGTGATAGTCCATATGCATCTAGAAGTCTGTTTTGGAAGCCATATTCAGTCAATATGCGTTAAAAGTGGGTAACATCAAACATTAAAAAAATGCACAGAATAGTAAAGATATTATTGATAACGTGTGGGTTCGCGAAACTGTACAACGAGATCAACAATATAACATGTCAAAATCAGCACAGTGTGACGTTTCGGTTTCCTGCCTTTGACAAGACACAAGAACGAAAGCAAACATAAGAATACGCCTACAACATTATATATATGACTCCTGCAACCTCTGTTCACTCTAAGAATGAAGTGTGTCAAAACACAACCCCACATTACTCCGCGACAACAGATTTTTTTTAAACAGCTGATGACATGTAAAAACAATATTATTTAAATCATGTCAAAATCTTAGAGGATTGACATTATTGTACTCTGTTTCCCATATGTACTCCGTCACTCTCAACGAAGCGGCACGCCGCCTGCCAAGAGTACCACTTATAGCACGTAACTCCGTAGCTTCAATCAATAATGCATATTTAAAAACGAAACTTAAAAACAATATTATTGGGCACTTAATAATAGATTAATACGTTCTGCGTCAAACAACCAATCAGAAGCACTGACCTACTTCATTCTTAGAGTGAGCAGGGTATACAAGCAACTACACCTTCCATTATTAATTTTGCCATGTATTTATGGCTCTTTATATGGTAAAAAATATTCTTCTTATTATAATGTTGTTTAAAAGTCAACTCTTTTAAACGTTTAATATTTTTATCACTTCCTGATTTGTCTTTTTCGCTGTCCATGCCATTCTCAAAATTCTTCTGTAACATCTCATTTCAAAGGCAGCTAGTCTCTTTGTCACCGAATTATTAAGTATCCATGATTCATAACCATAAATTACTAATGGAAACATATTTGTCCAGAAGTAAGTTTGTTAATATTAGCACGCTACAGTGGGGTTCCTCTATAGCGCACTCTTTTATAACAACTTTCCCTATATAACAACTTTTTTCAAGATTCTCAATTATTTATTTTATATCGTTCGTACTGTACACAGTGAATTTCTATTATTATATACAAGTTTTGTCGGTCCGGACCAATTTGTTATAACGGGATTCCACTTATTTGTTGTTATTTTTTTACGTCCGTTTGTTATCACAGCTTTTCCTATTAGTAAAAACTTGACAGTTCTAAGTTTATACGTTTTTTTTGCCTTGTATTACTGCAACGTCGTATAATGTCTATGACGTCATATCACCTCTGTTATTCTGTGATTTTGATCGTCCACAATGGATACAGTGATTTGATCATTGATTTCTTGAGCTATAGTCACTTTTTGGGCACTATATTTCTTATCCCCATTCGTTGAGAAAACATCTAGACTGATAGATTGATGCGTTTTTAACATCGATTGTCGTAATTTCATATCTGTGGGGTTACGATAAAGGCAACTAGTGTCTAGAAGTTGAGTAACCATATAGGAACTCTTGCCGGAAGTTCCCTGATCCGAGTAACGTGACTGCCCGCCATGTTGTAAATGTGGCAAACAGAATATTCTCCGAATAAATGAGTTCTGGATCCTTCTGCGATATGATGGATTCATTGTGAAGTAGACCTGCAAATGAAATAATCAAATTAGTAAATGCCAGTAAAAATCAAATTAGTAAATTTCTAGTAAAAATCAAATTAGTAAATGTATAGTAAAAATCAAATGAGTAAATGTCTAGTAAAAATCACATTAGTAAATGTCTAGTAAAAATCAAATTAGTAAATGTCTAGTAAAAATCAAATTAGTAAATGTCTAGTAAAAATCAAATTAGTAAATGTCTAGTAAAAATCAAATTAGTAAATGTCTAGTAAAAATCAAATTAGTAAATGTCTAGTAAAAATCACGTGAGTGATATTTTGTTAGTCGTAAGATGACATTGTGTTAGTCGTGAGACGCAGTTAGTAATCGTTTTGAACTTGATCTAAAGCTGTTCCAGTTTTTATTTGACTAGGCTATTAGGCACCGCAGCCAACCTTCGTTGCGGAGACGGCACTTGATGATGATGATTGCTTACCTTTTAATTAGTACAGATGTTCTTTATTTTGTACAGAAAATTTTCAATTTTGATTTCTACTATCTATCTATTGTCTTCTATCTGTTTTTGTTATTAGGCACCGCAGGATTAAATGACGATCGGTTTTCAGGCTATGGCACGTTTGGTTGCCATGTACAGCAATATTGGGAAGTCTCAGAACGTTAGTAACTCCTTCAATCTAGATTCTTCTTGATCTTCCTCGTGTTGTTTTCATTCCATGTTGTATGCTCTTGATGCTAACCACTATGGGTAATTGTCATTGTGGCCTTTTCACTGAGACAAGTTCCTTGAAGTGAACAAACGTTGGAAACAAAGACTAGTCGGGCCATCCCATAAAACTAGCAGGATCATAGTCCTGTCCAAGAAAGCACAGATGGTGAAGTCAGAGATACCAGGCCGAGAGACCCACCAGTAACAATGGTATGAAACCCTCCTAACATGTCTGCACGACACTATGTGCGAACGAGAAGAAGATTAAGTGGCCGAGCAATTTTGGTCTCTGTTTATCAATAAATTTGACCACAGACGCTGTTTCAACAGTTCTTGTAATCTCTTCATTCCTCACATATGTTCTTGTTCTGTATGATGATTTTCTTAGACATGTCATTTCACACGTAGTAAGATTTCATGGCAACGTTTGTTATATGCAACCTAAATCCACATACTTAAAGAAAATAATCCAGACTTTTGAAAACGCGTGCTGTAGACGAGTGTTGGGTATTTGTTACCGAGAACATACCACCAATGTGTTTGTGCATGATATAATCAATGTATTAGGGGGCCAACAACAACCAATGTTAACCATCATCAAACTTCGAAAACTCTGATGGTACCGGGAACATGATGAGACATACCTCGATGACAAAAGATGTTCTCTATGGTACAGTGGAGGGTAGAAGAAGACGAAATGGAAAGAAGAAGACATTGATAGATAATATCAAGGCCTTCACAGGGTGTGAAGTTTCCAAACTACTTAGGATTTTAGAGGATAGAGATGCGTCGATAAGCCCGTAGATAAGAGGACTGGGGAGGGGATTAAAACACCCCACCCCCCAACAAATCAAGAGCATGACATTAAGTACTACAAATGTAGTCAAAAGGGAAGAAAACCTCTAATTTCACGATTTTCCCCCGCAAAAATGTCATCACAAAGAGGAATTTACACGTGAAAACTAACAAATGAACATTTCTTTTTAGGTAACCCCCCCCTTCCTTACCTGAAACGTATCGAGGATTTTTCCTCATCACATGTCTCAATATACTCAATATACGAGGACCATCTCCAGAGAACACTTCAACCCCTGACGCTGAAAGGCAATAAAGGGTTTAACTAATAGATAGATAGACATGTCTCAATGGGACACTTCTACGACCCTGGCGTGTTATGGATTTTATTGTATTATTATTGTTATTATTATTATTATTATTATTATTATTATTATTTAAATTAAATTCTTACGAAATCATATGACAGAAATAGCAGTACCACATGCAGTTGAGATAATATGCACATTCTAATGATAGGTTGTTAAATCGAATCAAATATTTGTTATGGATGTGAAGCATTATTATCATGAAGGTGAAGCAATCCTTTAAGCTATGAGCAGGTAGCTATTGGCAGTCCATAGCAATCATAATAAAAGCACAGGTTCTTCTCAGTTGTGTAACTGAGGCGATGTACGGATTAACATCGTGGAATCCTGCTGTAGCATCTTGGTCCGGAGCGACAAAATATGTATGTAATATCAGAAATTTTCTATATACAGTATAAAGAATATAAAATAGATATAAGTGAGGTTTTGAAAAGTGTTATTATATAGGAAAATACGTTATAAAAGAATGCGTTTCATGATGATCCCAATGTATAACGTTGTTTTAAAGGCAAGGTTCTGTAAGGTGGTCATGGGGGTGGATTATCCCCATAGGCTGGTAAATTTCTAACGCCAAATTTTCTGTGCCTTTTCTACCTTTTCTAAATTGTTTCAATCTAAAAACGTTAATCTTCTCCGGGTTGTTCTATTTACACCAGTTATATTTTTAGTATATGAACTTTTACAAACATTTGTATATGTTAGTCTTGAGCACCAATGGATAAAAATGTATGCGCTAGTGCACGGTAGCGCAGCTTAGCTAGCGGGAACAGTGCGTGGCGGTAGATGTTGTTTCACCATCTTCTTAGATAGCAATCTATAGTACGATCTATGTAAGCGTGAACAGATGGCTTTCAACAGGCAACTGTTACTTTCATAATTATGCTGATCAAGTGAAGCGACTGTACTCTCCAGGTCGCATATCTGGGCATAGAATAGGGTTTAGGGACTACTTGAAGACATTGTGTTGTGCAATGCCGAGAGGTTAAATAGTTGGTCAGATCTGGAAGAGTTCTCTAAGCACTGCAGTGTTGACCCAAGCTCTTTGGAAACCACAGCTCTTGGCCATCCATGTATGACCACCTGCAGTATAAAAGACCTAACTGCATAAAGTAAACAAGACTTCATTCGTTAAGTGTTTGCTTATTGTCGTGTTATTTGTTGGTCAATTCAAAAGAGAGACCAATAAAGGAAAAAAACAGACTGTTTTCTCTCAATATCTACTATACAAGCAACCATTAAAAACGCATCGAAAATGTGTTTTGGTTTCACCCTTAAAATGTATATGTACAATGTGCGATTTTCCAACACAGAACGCGTACAAGTGATGACGTTCATGCAGTCCTATTGTTGTGTTTATGTAATCTTTCGCATTTTTCATGCCTAGCTTGCAAACAGAAATTAAAAACAATATTAATCTATTAAAAGCCAAAACAGGTTGAAATTTGTCATAGGCATTAATACATTTTTGGTGAGTAAAAAGCATTAGCATATTTGTACCGAAAGAAGGTCTGTTACTATTGTTTTTTTCCCATGCATTGACTAACGTTTTGAGGGAGATGCTAGTATGTTTGTCAGTGGAATTGCGACCACAGAAATTGTAAGACATTACAATTGTAAACAGTCCTCTGTAGTAAGGATGTACCAACAATTCTGGCGACAGGTACAACTGATGATCTGGTCAACCTCGTGTAACACCACTAGTTCAAGGTCGTTATATTGATTGTACTGATGCTTCTGCGCAACGGCTTCCAAACAACAGCTAATGCACGTGGCACTTGGGGGACTTATTAACGCAAACACTGTGTGAACACTTCACTACTCTTGCTTGTAAAAAAAAGTCCTAACATTGGTTCTATCCGTAGTAGACGCCACAGCACCAACAGACTGGCTTGGGTCCAACAAAATCAATCAATCAATCAATAAACCTGTAACCCTTCAGGGTCGTAGGGGAACCACATTGGATGCCTCAGCACACAGTTCTCCAGCGAATTCTACCCTCAGCGATGCGGATGAGTGTGGAAATATCTTGCCCTGTCCATTCCTTTATGTTGTCTGTCCATGCCTTTATTTTCCCTCCTCTGCTTCTTCCACCCTCGACAGTTCCCTGCAGTATTGTTTTTGACAAGGAATCGTGCCTGCATACATGTCCGAACCATGCTAGTTTTCGTCGTTTCACTATTGAAAGCAATGGCTCCTGAACACCTGCACACATCACTACTTTATTTCTTACGTACACATTGGTCTTATGTTCCCTATAGGAAATTCGTAGAATTCTTCTGTAGCATTTGTACTCGAAAGCATGTAATCGTCTCTCCATTTCCGCAAAATATTCAGCGTCCAAGGACGGAATGGAGATCGACGATGTTCTCTGATGAAAGTAGATTTTAATATCTCAGTTTTTGATAGGAAAACTCCAGTCTAGCGTAGTCGTGGAGAAAGATATGCTGCCGTGTGTATAGTCCAGCATAACAGATATGGAGAAGGTAACGTACATGTTTGGCTACTGTGACATACCGTTGTGCCTTTCTTCCACAATCACCAAGATCTTGTAATTTTTCAGCACGGCAACGGTAGACCTCACACTGTCTACGGTGTAACCAGGAATTTCTTAGCCCAGCAGCCTTTTATTGTACTGGATTGGCCTACGAAATCTCCTGACATGATCCCGATTGAACATACGTGGGATAAACTAAACAGTAGGGTCCGGCTGCATGACATCAACAATGTGGATGATTTAAATCAAGCATTAATTGCAGAAACGGAACGTCATGCCTCACATATTTTTCGATACACTGCAAATATCACGAGACGCTGATGCCAAGTATGTATTGATGTTAATGTGGGAACACACGCGATAATAATGATGGCCATGACTTGACAGTGAGTGGAAACACATTTTTTACACCAAGGGTAAACAACCGCTTACTATTCGCTTCTGAATTTTTATCATTTAAAAAAATACTGCAGATTTGATTCGGCAAATGGTTTATAAATGTCCAAAAAAAAAAAATCGGTTCAGTTAATTTTAATTCAACGCGTACAGTGGCTAATGTAAAAACTGTTTGTTCATTATCGGTGTTTTTGGGCCATACATTATTGTAGAATAGATATTTACCATTCTCAGTTTCTTGTACATTACGGTTTTATTTTTCATCATTTGTGTGTGTGTCATCATAACAAAGGCCGTTTAGCCGATGCGTTGATTTTGTGAGAAATTTCCATAAAGATTAGGCCATTTTTCTTGTGCTCAAGCGGCCTTGAGTTTGATCTTAGATCTTCTTGTCTAAATATTTTTATCTGAGAAGATTACCATTATAAATTACGAAGTTACGCGCTACCTAATGCTGATATTGGTAGGCCGTGTGCCTCTTCTTTGAAAGAAGCAAAGTATAAAATTTTCCTCCGCGTACAATGAAAAATCAATCCCCTACGCCCCTTCGTTGATTTTATGCATATTTATCATCTGCAAAATTACGTTTCAAGTTTTAAAGTTCCAATTATCCATTATCCAATATTGGAGACATTTTTACAACTTTCCGTCCCTGTCGCAGAGTTTATTTATTAAGTAATGCAAGATGCTGGATAGTATAAATCGAGACACAATTAGAGTCTCTCTCTAAACCGCCGGCACATAATGCGACTATGAAGTCAACCCAGTAACTCTGAACAGCCTCAAGATGCTTTCGGATTAAGCATAATTGAGACATCGTTCTGAACAGAATCTGTTGCATAATGAATCAATACTGTTCGGCGTATTTTCTCAATATCGTGTTGTTCTGGCGTCTTCAGAAATATCGTCTGGCTCTTCACGTGTGCGCGTAGTCTAAGAATTCGTTGCAGCATTAAACGAAAATGGCGTCTTTACAGTCTAGAGCAGCGGTTCTAAGATTTTTCATTACTTCGACTAAAATATAAGTTTTTAACTTCCGCTGACGCCATTATATTCCATAGGGCTGTCCATATATCATGTCAAGGGACACGGGGGGAGGGGGGGGGGGTGTTGAGAAAAGTTGATGACATTGATTACAGTTCTTGTTTTAATAGAGCAATGAAATTGTGTGAATGTACAAAATTGTTTCTTACTTTTTCTGCTAAAGAAATGAAGTAATTGGGGGTGCAGTTGGTGTTTGAACCCCTCAAAATTCGCCTTCGTCTACGGTGTTTACTCTTTATCTTTGTCTTACCGTTATATATAAAATCACTTTAAACATGAAGAATTTATCGATTTAACTCTTCGGCCAAATGGTCTTTATCAAGATGACATAAACAAAACGACGAAAGGAAGCTGCATACTTAGGATACTTAGCAACTTAGGATATTATTGTTTTTCCATCTTTCAAAACGTGTACTGAGAGTCCAAAACAATGGGTTGGTCTAAATAACGGTTATAGCTTTAACGAGATACAGCGTTAATTATCTGTGTAACTAGCATTTATCTTATTGTACGAACACTTTATATTTCAATCTTCTCCAGTATTTTATCATATATCAGTCTTTCCATTTTAGATTTTTGTTAAATCATCGATCGACGATCGATGTATAAGTGATGTATATGTATAATTGATGTATATGTATAATTGATGTATATGTATAAGTGATGTATATGTATAAGTGATTATACATATGTATAAGAAATATATTTATACTTTACGAGCACCCTGAAAGTGCATCACGTGCCACTTAGAATCAGCGGACCGCAGATTAAGAACCCGTGTCTTAGAATGAAATAACATCGGTAGTGTAGAAGAAGGAGAAACTCAAGATGCCCTTTTTTTCTGATTTAACGAAGCCAATTCGTTAGACGCTCTTTGCCTGGCGTCACTTTTTTTATGTTGATTGAAAGGTTTTTAAAACTTGTTCGATTTTGATCACGACCGTTCTCCAGAGTATTATACCTATACACAGAAAATGTAAACACGATCTGAAAGGCCGATTTTTATTATTTCCGTGCATTTCGTTAGGGTGCTGTGGTTGACGCACTGTGATTCTCAGGGGTGGGAGCATACGATCGAGGTCTTCGGCAATATAAGACCTATTGGCAAATGGGAAATACAGCCTTCTAAAATAACTCATTTAACTATTCACCTTGATTTCCAGTGGCTGTCACACAAAATATAATAATAATACTTCTTCTGCGTTCGTTCTCAAATTCCTGCAGATTAGCAGGATGTAGTTCGGAGAACGGAATGCGTTGTGTCATGGTTTACAGCATTGCTGCGATATCTGCGCATTTCGGCCTGACTCATCCGACTTCAGCTTGACTTTAGGTCACTGACCCTATATGGGATGGGACAGCCAACTCCATCCCATAACCTCCTTAGTCGCCTCTTACGACATGCATGGAAGGTAAACAGTGTTGCTATTCTTTGCTCTCCTTTCGGGCCCCGGCAACACACGGTCGGAATAATAATAATAAGACCCATATCCAGTCAGGGTCACAGTGGATCCACACTGGATACATCAGCAGAAAAAGTTATCTAAACAACTCTATCATCAGCCATACGGAGGTATGTAAGAAAAATCTCGCTAAGATCATTCCTTCTTCTTCTTCTTTCTGTTCTCATGTACAATTTCGGTGTTGAGGGGAGAGTGAGTGTACGGTCTTTTCCCCTTCTATTTGCCTCTTCTGTTGTTATATTTCCGAGTGTCTCTAATACACTATCTATCCACCTTTTACGAGGGCGTCCAATAGGTCGACTGTTTTCGTATCGTATCATTCCTTGATGTTTAAATCCAAGAATTTCTATGTCCTCTTCTCTTCCTTCCAACGGTGAACGTTCCTTCCAAAATACTTTTCGAAAGCGAATCGTGTCTCGTTACATGTCTAAACTAAAAAAATTTACGCCGTTTCACCACTGCTAAATATGCTTCTTTATTATCTACAAGTTATAAAATCACAGTGATCAATGAAAATCACGGGAATAGTCAATGATTTATTAACAAGTCTTTTCCATTTAGTTAGTAGATCTTCTATTGTAGACGATCATGAAATCGTCTACGTTAAGATGTACTGATAGAAGTAGACTTATTTTGTCATCTGTGTGTATGGTTTTTGGCCAAAAAATGCACGATCGATCTCAGAATCCAGGTCTAGCTATTTCACAATGTCAGCTGCAGGGTTGACAGATAGCAGAAACTGTTTATGGTAACATTTCTGCTTAAATATGACAAAAACGAGAGCACTGCTAACTGTTAATACATTATAAAATTGACCAAAAATATATAAATTACCAAATGTTAATTTCATTGCAAGTGACGTTTAAAAATTTGGCATTGAATTGGTCAAATTTTGGCAACCTAGTTAACATTTATGAACTAGCGCTTAGTGTTTAGTTACGTATAATGTACCTCTTATGGTGAGTTACGATCCTTTCAACCGTGGATGTTAGTCCAATTTGGTTATATCATAGCTATTAATCACACAAATGGTGGAGTCGCGGTTCTTGTAATCCATCCACCACGACCTTCAATAGTCTACCAGCTTCATAGCACACGGTTTTCCATTAAGTGCTCAGTTGCCTAGCCACTGGTTTTGTAGAAACTGCTGGACAAGCGTCGTTTACATCACTTAATCAGTCGTGATGTCGCCATTCCTCAACCTTCCCAGAGTATTAGCTCTGGTAGCCAGAAAACGGAACGGTATTATATCATGATTTAAAGCCAAAATGCGATGTCTGTGCCTTTTTTCCTGGCACATTCGACTTCATAATGACTTCTGGGTCACTGATCTCCTACGGGATGGGGCAGCCAACTCTGTCACAAAACCCTCTAGCATGGTAGGTAACAGTGTTGTTATCCCTTTCTCCCCTTTCTCGCCCAAACAACACACTGACCGCTAGTCTGGTGGGTGACTGGCTTAACACTACTCTTCCTACGGTCCCTTCATTTATTTCGTTAAATCTGTATCCCTGTCAGACTTTCCTTTCTTACAAGAATATATTTAAAAGATGATAGAAATTGAAGATTTGTAGCTTACCGGCACATTGGGTTGGACAAAGGTTAGCGATAGCATCTTCTGCGTTGATTCTCAAACCCCTGCATACTAGCAGGATGTAGTCCGGAGAACAGAATGGTTTAATAGTTTAGCTACGTTTTTTTTCTCTCTTTTTGTCATGACATATCCTACATCAGTATTCAACCCCAAAATCTCCTTAGTGGCCTCTTACGACATGTCTGGGAGGTAAACAGTGATGTTACTTTTTTCTCCCCTTTCAGACCCTTTTAACATATGGGGGAGTGGCAACATATGGGCGGCTTACATTTTTTTACACACGGCCGTAGAATGGACAGAGGGATGGTGACAAGAAATCAAAAAGTTTACTTTAATTATGAAATTACCAATATTGAAACACAAATTTATCCCGGTGGAAACCAAACGGAAAATAATAAACTCAATCTTCCTACCAACATTTTGTTATCAATGTCAGACATGTACACTAACAAAAGAACAAGAGAGAAAGATTACGTGTGAAATGATATATCTAAGAAACGTAGCAAATGCAACAAGAATAGAGCATCATCATCATGTGACATATTCTTTCCAGAACGTAGTCTTTCCTATGGATCTCTTGAATTCTCCGCGGTCTTGAGCAAGTTGTCCTGGATCTTTCAGTGACATGCGCAGACATTCTTGAATGTCTTTTGTCCAACGGCGTCTTGGTCAGCCTTTGCCCCTGTTACCTTCTATCACCCCCTCCTTAACACTCTCTCCATGCGACGTTCTCTTAATATGACCCAAAAAAAACAACTAGCTTTTTCTTTAATATGGTGTTCAGAAGCCAGTCTTCCTGAACTTTAATTGTTCTTAACACCTGGTTTGTTTTCTTCGCTGTCCATGGTATTCTCAAAACTCTTCTATAACACTTTAATTCAAATGATGTTATTCTCTTGGCCACTGTTTTATTTAGTGTCCATGCTTCGCATCCATATGTCCCCACAGGAAATACACATGTTCGTAGTAAACACAATTTGGTTCTTATGTTAGTACATTGTACCTTAAGTACCTTAAGAAGAGATCATGTGAGGAATTAAGAGATTACAAAAAAAGTGTTGGAACAGCTTCTGTGCTCAAATATAATGAAAAAAAAGAGACTGGAATGGTTCGGCTAGATAATGAGAATGAATCCATATCGACTAGCAGCAAGAGAATACAACATGAAAATAGAAGCACCAAAAGGTAGAGGAAGTCATAAAAGAAGGTGAATTGAAGGAGTTAGAACATTCTGAGACGTCATAATGTTATTGCGTAACAAGCTTCGAAACTAGAACCCGAAAACATGGTTATTTAATCCTTGAATCCTACACAAGCATAAGCAGAGGGAAACAAACAAAAGAGCGGCTTACCGGAGATCAACAATTTAAGATCGACATGCTATCAAATCTCTTATCCAATATTGTTGATTTCGTAATCTAATCCATTGCTTGCAACAAGAAAAATAGGAACAAAATACAGCCCTTTTGCAAGAGCTTTGACCGAGTCAAATGTATGACTTTTTGCGTTTTGTAGGCGGGTCAAGATAAGAAGAATCAACAAGAAGAAGCAATCCGTTGAATATTTACTCTTCTTCTTCTTCTGCTTTCATTCTCAAACTCCTACTGGATCTAGCAGGATCATGGTCCTGCTAGATTTCCAGTAGGATGTAGTCCAGAAAATGGAAATGCGTTGTGTCGCCGTTTTATTTGCGCTAATGGCCCGACACATCCGTCTTCGGCGGAGAATATTTACTCAGAAACTGTGACATATCCAGCGATGATACCACAGCAACTGAAGATTTCCATTTCCTCCTTTGTCTTTCTTTTCGATATCTTTAAATTATTATTTCTGAACAATGCTGCTCCCGCACGCAGGTTCTGCGTACCAGACATCCCAAGTTTCGGTCGTGTTTTCTTAATCGCTCCCCTATCCGGGGATGGTAGGGGAGTAAATAATAGCAAAATTGTAACATGATCTACATGTTGTAAGAAGCAACTAAGGTAGTTTTGGTGGGTGATGTATACTGTTCCATTTTGTAGGTCAGTTGACCTAAAATGAATTCTGCAATCGGATATGTCACATTGAAAGGCGCAGATATCGCAGTCAATCTACAAATTATGTCAGAGCTTGATTTGTTTCACAAGCTACATCCTGCTAATTTGCAGGAGTTTGAGAATCAACGCAGAAGAAGAAGACTATTTAACGGCTTTGTCCTCTGTATTTACCTTCTCAAACTCCTGTACATTAGCAGGTTGTGGTCTGGATAACAGAACTCGTTGTCATAGTTTACAGCTCTGTTGCGATAACTACGCCTTTCTGCCGGATATATCTGACTTCAACATGGCTTCTGACTTACTTTGACTCTAAATGTGTTGGGACAGACATCTCCACCGCATAACTTCCTTAGTCGCCTATTGCGACACGCATGGAAGGTAAACAGTGTTGCTATTCTTTGTTTCCTTTCGCGCCCTATTTATTGAAGATTAGAATTTTGGGATTATAATTAAAATTCGATTTCGGAGTATCTATCATCTGCTCGAGTATAGTAGCACCCGAAAGAACAGGAGAATGGAACACTCTGATCAGACATTCACCATCCATCTATAAACCTATAACCCATCAGAGTCGTAGGGGATCTACAGTGAATGCGTCAATACAGTCCACCAACGATTTCTATCTTAAACGATGCTGTCCACCAGCCATTTCTATCTTCAACGATGCTGTCCACCAATAATTTATATCTTCAACGATGCTGTCCACCAGCCATTTCTATCTTCAACGATGCTGTCTACCAACCATTTCTATCTTCAACGATGCTGTCTACCAACCATTTCTATCTTCAACGATGCTGTCTACCAACCATTTCTATCTTCAACGATGCTGTCCACCAACGTTTTCTATCTTCAACGATACTGATGTATTGATAAATCTTAATTTTCCAGTCTTTGATAATGTCTATCCATAATTTTCTTTGACTTCCCCTGCTTCTTTCACCATTAAATGGACCCTGCAATATCGTTTGTGACAGGGAATCATGTTTACATACACGTCCAAAACTTTGAATATATTAAGAGAGAACAGATCAAATGGTTTCCACACATCAGCAGACTACCATCAGCAAGCATACCACAGCAAGCTATGCTACACATGTACAATCAAGGCAGACGTAGAGGCCGACCACGAAAATGATGGACCACTAAAATAAAAGATGATACAAATTCCACAATATACTCAGCACACAAGAGGACCATCTCCAGAAAACACTTGTACTCCTGACGCTGAAAGGCAACAAAGGGTTTAGCGAATAGATAGATAGATTCACGTCCAATCCATGCATGTTATGTCGTTTTACTATTGAAAGTAGAATTCTACATAGGGCCTATGTGTTGGCCATCCTATGTTGATGAATTACGTCAACAAGTTTTGCCGATTTTGTATCCCTACTCATGCCAACAACTGTCCAGAATTCAGGGAACACACCCCTTCCTGCTTAATTTTAATAATTTACAATAAAATGTAACTCATAAATCCTCAATAAATTGTTTTTCCGAATAAATGTACGAAAAACTACCTTTTTTATTTCAGATTCTTAGCAAAATTGTTTCAAATTCAAACTATTTCATTGGTGTATAAAATAAAAGGTATTGCTGCTATAAACTTTTGTCAACCCCATGTCTTCCTTGTCAACAATGTCCAAATTTTCAGACATTCTTCTCCTCTAATTGATAACGTAGTTTATGGACAGGGTCTTTGTATTCTTTCTGTAGACGTCTCTTACAATTGGCGGCGTCCAACTCCTCCCCAATCGTTGTTAACGTCACTATGCTTTTCATAGTGCCGTATGAATATGTTATGGTAGTACAATACAACCTACAGAAAAATATAGAAAAATATAAGAGAAACAAGCAACCATCAAATTTTATTCTGCATCTTCTTCTGCATACATTTTCAAACTGTCTCTGTTTTGTGTTCGTTCTCAAATTCTCATCGGACCTATCTTATAGCAAGACAATATTCCTACTAGATTTTCAGCAGGACGTAATTCACAAAATGAAAATAAGCTGCATCGCCTATTTGTTCGCTCAATGACCCGACACATCCGACTTTTGCGATTAACTGTCTGTAACCTACCAGTATTGTTGTCATTTTGTTGCTCCCACATAATTATATTGTTGATTTTACGTGCACGTGAGACTTATCTGCCAGACCTAATTATGAACGTTATATGGATACTCTACGGGAGACGAGTGAACGGAACAAAAAGCTAACATAATTAAATGGAACGAAATGCCGATAAAGACGCATATACCGACGCATCCAACGTTTTACGCGTTACGCAATGAGAGACCCCTATCACTTGATATGCTCGCTACACACTGAGTGGGAGATGGATGGCCAGTGCGTTGCATGCAAATCGCTAGTACAGCATCCTTAGTTACGATTTTTAAAATCTCCGAGTCACGGAAGCTCTGTGCAATAAATTTTCTTTGCTGCATGTTTTCCGGTGAATGAGTGCGGGGATGTTTTTCAAGGGGCTGTGGAAATAAAGACCGCTTTGCCATAGCAGACGCCGTGACATGTACATGGATAATTTTTTTTACCCTCGAAAGAAAGAATCCTGTCCCAACCGTGGATTTAACTCGGGACCACAATTGTCTGAGAGCGGCGTTCTAACCACACAGCCATGCGCTCCACGAGGATTAACGTATGAAAGTAAAAAGTTGGATTGTTGTCACGTGATATGGTCACTGATTCTTGAATTGACCCGTTATGTGTTTGGTGTTCTCTCGACAATTGAAGAAAAAAAAAACTTCATTTAATGATGTTTTATGGTGAGATGACTCACATTTCCTCGACAATTACTAGCATCATGTTTCATTATCTACGATAAGAAACGTATCCTTTTTTTTTAAAATAAGAATTTCAGAAACGTCCCATAATTTTTTTTTCTGCATTCGTTCTCACAAAGTGTAGCGCATGGCCAAGAGGTTAGAACACAGGTCTTACATCGTGAAGTCCAGGGCTCAAGTTCCTGTTAAGAACGAGTTGTTTTTTCCTGTCGGAGAATACATTTTAAAATAATATCACCCAGTGTTTAGGAAGGTTCAAAAGGAGATAAAATAATATCATTCTTTACCTTCCATGTATGTCGTAAGAGGAGACTAAGATTATAGGGTGTATTTGACTCTCTTTCGCTATGCTTAAGTCGCAAGTTTCAGGCTGAAAGGCGCAGATATCGCAGAAAACATGTAAACCATGTCAGTGTATTTCGTAAAACACCCTGCTAATCTGCATGAGTTTAACAACGAGCTCAGAAGAAAACGAAAAACTCACCCTGAACACGACGTGGCGACAGCATGGGCTTGCAGTCTTTATCACATAAGTCACTCGCAACTTCCCTGCAACACCTTAACGGAAAAATACAGTATTGAAAGTTTTTTTTTCCATATCCAGGATTTACAAACAATGAAGCTTTTGTTGCCTATGTGCAATGCTGAGGTTTATCCGACATCTTTCTTCCATATTCAGAACACTTCGACTTCCAGCAGTAAACAATGCTTGGAGAAGCTTCCTACCCAGAGACGATCGGTACGTGAATAAAATAATTTTCCTTTATTTCTCCATGACTGGCCTCCAGTATAACAGACTTGTGTAGAGGTGAAAGGCCGATTTTGATTATTTCCGTTCATTTCGTTGGTTGGCCGTGAATATTTTTGGCAGGCGACTTGAATTATATACATAGTGACCAACGAAAAGCGCGACAGTAATACAAAATTCACGAATAAAGTTCTGTTTATTTTCTGTACATCTTTCTTCTATCGAGAAAAGTCAAAGTTTGCATTTTGTATTTTTCTTTAAATGGCTTCGGGGTTGCCCGTAAAGGAGGTAAAAAATTGGTGTAGTCGGAACAGGTTTGACAATTGTTGACAAGGGGGAAGATGTCGGGATTGACATATAATGAGCCGAAACCGACGGGAGTGAAGATCTCTGCCCAGATAGTAAACAATACTGAATTCGTGGCACTTTTGATTATTGTCTTGTTTTCCCTTAGTCAATATTTATATACTTGGATTCGTCTGCCATGAAAACACCAAGGCCGAGAAACAACATGCACGGAAATATTTGGAAAAAAACCCAACTTTTCAGGTCATGTGCACAGGTCTTTACTGAAGACCCGGCGTTGATTACCTTCAACAATATTGTTTTTATACATCAATTTCCGCCAAAGGCTGATGTGTCGAGCCATTTGCGCATAATAAAAAACGGCGACATTTTTCAATTCTCTGGACAATATTGTAAAATTCTCCTGGAAATTTAGCAGGATCTTTGTCTTCTTATAAGAGAGATCCAGCGGGAGTTTGAGAATGAAATCTAGTAGGATCATTGTCTTGCTACAAGAGAGATCCAGCGGAAGTTTGAGAATGAAATCTAGTAGGATCATTGTCTTGATACAAGAGAGATCCAGCGGGAGTTTGAGAATGATATCTAGCAGGATCATTACTTTGCTACAAGAGAGATCCAGTGGGAGTTTGAGAATGAAATCTAGTAGGATCATTACATTGCTACAAGAGAGATCCAGCGGGAGTTTGAGAATGAAATCTAGTAGGATCATTGTCTTGATACAAGAGAGATCCAGCGGGAGTTTGAGAATGAAATCTAGTAGGATCATTACTTTGCTATAAGAGAGATCCACAGGCTTGTCCATAGGAATGTTATTCCCATGGGAAACGTCCCATGGGATGGGACAGCACATATTTGTATTTCCCATGGCCGGATTGTTGTTGAGTAAGTTACGAAAACGGATGTCACCAGCTCTCGTTATAAACTCTGTGTACATCAGATTTGCATGTAAGATGAACATTGTGGAAATGGTTCACGGATTACCCGAATTAACTGAATTAGTAGAAGCAGTATATCAGCGGGAAATTGATAATGTGCTGAATGAGCAGAGTGACTCAGAAATGGTCTAATAAAATGAGAGTGTCAGAATGATACTGAATTGTCATAAAGGTAATAAATTTTGTCGTTTTGCATGTCTCTTTGTATATGTAGTCCTATTTAGTAGACACTAAACCTAAACTTTCATAAATTTCATAATTTTATTTTAAATGTATTCCATATTAATATTATAATAGTAATCCCATGACACGCATAAATTGCCATGGGATGGGATAGGACACGCATAAATTGCCATGGGATGGACTGATTGTTATATTGTACCCAAAATACAAATAACAGTATACAAGACGGTTTCAGTATTTCAACCCTAATTTTAATTCACTGTCTTGTATTTAAAGTACCTTAAGGGTTAAACGATGAAAATATCTTGAATGCTGTTATTTATATATTTTTCGTATCAATAACATATAGTCTGATAGTTAGTGTGTTGATTGTAAAGCTTATCAAACTTGTGTTCTGCATAAGTACTTACGTAATTAATTAATGGACAGCCTAGTACTCAATACCTTCGATTTTGTTGTGAGATAGAAGTTTTGGTACATTCTCGGCAAACGGGCCTACCGTCCAGCTATTTTTAAAATCTGCGCCAATCCGAAATTTGTTGTAATATTGTGACTGCATTGACTTCCGGCTGAGTCCGAGATATAAATTGCTAATGTAATGGTGATTTGTTTGCAGATGTAGTATGTCTACTACAATCGCGATGACTGCTGCCAGATGCAAAGATGTGTGCCCCATACACATAGTCCTCACCCCCCCTCATGTGCGCACCACCCACTGAGAGACCCACACATACAACTCTCCTAAATTAAATATCTTGATCTTCAACTACTCTTGCATAATTATAACCAAGGGAAATAATCACGGGAAAAGCCTACCCTTATTTTGTTTAGCTTTCTTCATGAAGGTAGGCCCGTTTACCAGGATTGAACCTGAGCTTCATAGGATGTACATACCAGCGGATTCACCACATGACTCGTCTTAGCAAGGACCGTAGGAATGGCTGACTGCACTGGAGTCACGTCGAAGCCGGGCACATAGGCAAAACATATACTTAAAACTGCGTAAGGCAACCAGATGATGATAAAACATACACACATCAGTACAGTCATCTGAAAATATTCATTTTAAAAACATGTGTTTAACGTGTCTTTATTAAATTATATATATTTATATATAAAATCATCGAATATTTATTATTAAAGACTAAATAATGATGCAGCAAATGGGTTTGAACCGGGTTCGCACAGATGGCACCTATTTACCTTTTACTTGAATCAACATGTTTCCCGTCTTTGACCACACATCATCGCAAAAGAATGAGATGTTAGTAAAGACTTTCAACGTGTATATTCTCAAGCCACTTTAAATATGGACCGGTTGAACTACACACAACACAAACACTGCAAACAATGTAAATTTCACGAGAACCACAAACACTTAACATTAGCACGTGCCAGGACGCATGTTTGTCTTTATTAAAGGGACTTTAATTAACTCTTCTTAGTCTGCTGCCTTCATTCTGAATCTCCTATTTTCAGACCTAGTCCTTCTTGCGCAGACATTCGTTGGTTACGTCGTGGTGCGGATATCTGAAGAGACTTGAAACTAATCGAAAGAATCAAGGCATAAATTTCTTCCGACGAAGAGAGAAATCTCCAATGTCGTGATACAACACATTAGAGTTGCGAGAGCTGGGGCAACACAGAGCAATAAGGAAAAACGGAAATAGGTTGGGAGTGTTCAGTGCTGCCAATATCAAAGTAATGATCTGATATTGGCAACACTCCCTACATATTCTCGTATGTTACATTTCTTCCAATGATTTTGCACTATTTACAGAAATGTTATTGATTTCAAGAATATTATTCATTTATTCTTAAACTCCTGCACGACGTGGTCCGGAGAACAGAATACGCTGTCATGGTTTGCAGCAGTATTGCGATTTCAGCGACTTTCGACCTGGCGCATTCGACTTCAGCATGGCTTTGAGTCACTTTGACCCTATATTAGATTGGGCAGCCAACTTCATCCCATAACCTCCTAACTTCATACGACATGCATGGACGGTTAAAAGATGTTGTTATTCTTTGCTCCCCTCTCGGGCAAGCACAATATTACCTTCAACAATATTGTTTTTATACATCAATTTCCGCCAAAGACTGATGTGTCGAGCCCCCAAGGGCGTCACACGGGGGTCCTAGTACTAAATGTCTAATTTCCTAATGGGAAGGGTTTTAGCCTTCACCTACCTAGAGGATTGTTTACGGAGATGGAAAGGAAAAAAAGGAAGTTCATATGAACAAGTATTTTATATGTACTTCACTTGTACTTATCGACTCTTTCTACCTGATGTCTGCTTCCTTTACACTTATATACGATAATCGAATGTTCTTAAGGTGTTGAAGTTCTTCCCTTACAAGTGTCCTCGTTCCTCTGTGTTTACTGCTCTCATCCGTCTTACTGCGATTGTTCTCTCTAACAGCACCTTTTAGTGTGATCATCACTTCTGCAACTAAATCAGCGGTGTGGTGGCATTAAGATGAGATCCTAGGTATCGCACGTGTTGCGAAGCCGATGAAAAGAACTAACTTAGTGAGTAAAACTAGTGGGTAATAATATAAATAGTTTTAGTTATAGTCCGGTGTGTCTGAGTGAAGCGATTATATAAACCTGTGTTTTACGTAAGTACAATTTGTTGTTAAGTTTCACGCAGTTACCTTGTATTGATTATCGAAACGAACGAAATAATCTCTTGTTGTGACAGACAATGTGCTAGTGTAATGGTGTGTTTCTATCGATATGAAAAGAAAAGGCCTCAGAAAAGAAGATATCTACATACAAAATGTTAAGACTTCTATTATAGATGTGCTTGGTGTGCTTGATAAATCAAACACGCATGCTTTTGCGCACATAAACTCACGCATATATAAATAAACAGTTGCTGTTCCATCACATTGATGATGACTTTTTAAACATTGATGATGACTTTTTAAACATTGATGATGACTTTTTAAACATTGATGATGACTTTTTAAACATTGATGATGACAATTTGTTATATTCACTTTTGATATTCAACTAGAGTTATGTCCTTGATTTACGAGATCCTAGGTGGCTAATAATTCCTATTCTGGCCGAATCTATTCCTGGACAGTTTCGGCATGGGATGACCACTGTAGATGGTTCTGAAAACATCATCCAACATAGCAGAGAACATGATGTTAAACAGGGTTGGCGCTAATACACATCCTTGTTTAGCTCCATTTGAGACAGGAAAAGTTGCAGATAACTCTCCATCATCCTGAACTCTAGCTTGCATTCCATCATGCAATTGCTGCACCATTGTCATACATTTCTGTGGGCAACCATATTTTTTTCTATAATCTTCCACATACCCTCTATACTTACTGAGTCAAATGCTTTTAATAACACTATGAAAGCTGCGAACAGATCACGGTTGTTCTTTACATTTTTCTTGAAGTTGTCTTTCAGCAAAAACCATACCAGTTGTTCCACGTTCTTTTCTGAAACCATTTTGTTTTTGGGTAATAATCCTTCATTAAGATCAGATTAAAAACGGTTTAAAACGTTTCTGGAAAATATCTTCCATGTGATGGACAGTAGATAGATGACTCGGTGGACATTACATGATTGTTTCCTTTGCGCTTATACAGATGTATAATTGTTGTATCCCTAAAAGTTTGTGCAACAGTTTCACTTAATGTGAAATCATGTGAGGTTTCTCAATTATCTTTGTACCACCATACTGATATATTTCAATTGTTATTCAGTCGGATACATGTGCTTGTCTACTCGAAAGTTGGTGAATTGTTGTTTGGGTTTTCTTCAAGGTAGGTATGCCATCTAGCACTTCATTGAGAGGAAACTGTGGTAGTCACAGAGCCGGATTTAGACTTGATAAGGCACTAAGCGATTTGAGATATGGGGCCCTAAGCGATTTGAGATATGGGGCCCTAAGCGATGTGAGATATGAGGCCCTAAGCAATTTGAGATATGGGGCCCTAAGCTATTTGAGATTTGGGGCGCTTTAAGGATTAAGAATATATAAATAGTACAATATAAAAAAATTGGGTGGGCCCCCCCCCAAAAAAAATAGTTGGTGCCCTAAGCTATAACTTGTTTAGTTTATAGGTAAATCTGGCACTGGGTATTCGGTTTATATCCTCTTCATTTATTTATAATGGATTATTCAAAATGTTCTAGAAAAAAGTGTTCTACCCAACACTGAAGAATTTTATCTTTCTCTACGATTAATTGTAATCATCATGTATATAAATAAATACATAACAACACAGCACAAGAACTAGGAATGTAATACAAATTTTAAAAAACTAATATGAATGTCTGCAATAAAAACGTGCATTTCATCAGGAATGTGGGATAAGTTCTTGGAAAACTGATCTAGAATTTAATTTCCAAGAAATTTGGCGTAGATTATGTTTCAAATATTAAATGTCTAAATTTAAAATAAAATGATGAAATATATACATTAAATAATGTCAGTAATCTTCACAACAGAGGTTCTCAACTCTTCAAACGGCGAGCACCGCCCATATATACGTGTTAGTACTCTCGAGCACTTTTTTAACTCGCATGGTGCGAGTATACGTCCTAACGAGAGCACTAGGGTGTAAGGATGGTGAGAACGCCAGCTTTACAAGTTGGTAGCATATTTTTTGACTAGGGATTTTATAGACTATATTTTACGTTTTATAGGTTGACATTGCTTTCTGAACGGTCCTGATGCACAGATGTGTGTAGCTGGTTTTGAACCTGAACCTGGACGTCATAAGGAGACCTCTGTAACACTGCCACATTCCCTTTTACAAGATGCTTCTCAGCCTTTAGCAGATTCGCTATATTTCATTTCCTAAGATCACGTTCACTAACGACGATACCTCTACATGTGAATACCGTAACATTTATTATATTATAGTTTGTAAACGTCGTGGCAAGAAATATATAGGTGAAACTAGCAAACGACCAAGTGTCCGTTTCTGTTGACATCTTGTCATTAACTACAGAACACCTACTCGTGTCGCTATACATTTTAATAACGAGGATCTTCGCGGTGTCCATGATAGTCTAGGTCACTGTCTTAAGATTTTGCACGAAAGAGCTAGATACACCCTTGAAAATTGCTCGATATTGCAGTTTGGGAACCTTAAACCATTTAGTTTTAAATAGTACACATCATTCATTTATTTCGATTTGGGGTGGGTCTTTGTTGTGCTGTCGTGTATGTTGTTTTCATGCATAGTTGTTTTAGTTCATTCTCATTTCCCATATGTTTTAAATGCGCGGATCTATAACAATACTTGTATATGCGTACGCCATTGTTACCTTGTATGTCTGTACTGTTAAATGTCTGCTGTCTAAATCATTGTGATAGTGTCATTAAGTTTATTGTGTTTAACGTTTGTTCACTGTTTGTCTTCTTGAACAAGACCTTAAAGTTGAGACGTCTAAACTGTTTTATTTACCGTTATTAGTAGATTTTCTTATACATACACCATAGTTTGATAGTCTGCTTCTTCATTGTAAAGCTGATCTATCTTGTGTTCTACTAAGTACTATTGTTAAACAGCTTTACGTAAGTACTATTGTTAAACAGCTTTACGTAAGTACTATTGTTAAACAGCTTTACGTAAGTACTATTGTTAAACAGCTTTACGTAAGTACTATTGTTAAACAGCTTTACGTAAGTACTATTGTTAAACAGCTTTACGTAAGTACTATTGTTAAACAGCTTTACATGAGTACTATTGTTAAACAGCTTTACGTAAGTACTATTGTTATACAGCTTTACGTGAGTACTATTATTATACAGTTGTACGAAAATACTATTGTTATAGTTTTACGTAAGTACTATTGTTATAGTTTTACGTAAGTACTATTGTTATACAGTTTTACGTAAGTACTATTGTTATACAGTTTTACGTAAGTACTATTGTTATAGTTTTACGTAAGTACTATTGTTATACAGTTTTACGTAAGTACTATTGTTATAGTTTTACGTAAGTACTATTGTTATACAGTTTTACGTAAGTACTATTGTTCTACAGTTTTACGTAAGTACTATTGTTATACAGTTTTACGTAAGTGCTATTGTTATACAGTTTTACGTAAGTACTATTGTTATAGTTTTACGTAAGTACTATTGTTATACAGTTTTACGTAAGTGCTATTGTTATACAGTTTTACGTAAGCACTATTGTTATAGTTTTACGTAAGTACTATTGTTATACAGTTTTACGTAAGTACTATTGTTATACAGTTGTACGTAAGTACTACTGTTCTACAGATTTACAGCAGCCTTACTTATTCCCAATTTACACGTTGATAACATTTTCTATTGTGGACGTAGAGGTTACGAAAATATTGTTTTTTTTTGAGTGTAGAGATTTATAGGTACAATTTTACATGCAGAGTGTACACATCACTTTCTGAACGTTCCAGAGACATACTTACCTACATCGGGGTTTGAACCTATACCTTGGCCACCTGAGACGGGCAAACACTGTTCTTTATATAATAAAATTATATAATGGATTTTTTATGGCAATAATTTTATGCACGGTTAATATAGTGATTCATGACCATAATGTCACACAAAGATCAACACCAACTAGGCTTAATATAACCGACATAGATTTCGATCTTAGGTTGAAAGTATCGCGCCTCGGCAAGAGGTTTTAATCCCCCATTTAAAAAACAAACAATCAAATTAAATAATGTTAGAGATAGAGCTATTTTTCTATAGCTATTATATAGCGTGACATATTCTTTTGAGAACGTTCTCTTCGTCGTGAATACCCCGAAACCCGCTATGTCCTGGGAAAGCAGGACTGCATTGGCCAGAGATATGATCATACATTCTTCGATGTCGCTGGTCCATCATATTCTTGACTTCCTCTTCATCTCTTACCTAACACTCTTATCAAATCAGCTTACTAAATCAGCCTTTCGATGCCATCATCTCTATTTGAGTGTCCAAAATACTGTACAGTCCTTATTATGATTTTATTTAGAAACCACCCTTCATTTAATTTCAGCATTTTCACAATTTTGATGCTCTTCTAATTCTCTCTTCATGATATTCGTATGATCTTTCTGTAGCACTTCATTTCAAATGAATATTTCCTTATGGATATCTAATGGTTACGTCTAATAGTTATCTAATGGTCTACGTAAAACACAAGGTCGATCAACTTACAATGAATGCACAGACTAACAGACTATTGGATACAGATATGAAAAAATACACATAACAAGACATAAGATAGTTTCAGCATTTCAACCTTAAGATCTTTTGCAAGAAAATACAAGTGTGTTTTATCTGCATTTTTGTCACACCCGTACCCAATAGCCCGATAGTCTGTGCGTTAATTGTAAAACGTATCGACCTCGTGTTTTATGTCAGTAACATTGTTATTGTCCCCTTACGTTTGAAGCAATAGACGGTTCTTGTTTGGAATCCGCTCCCCCCCCCCCCATGTAATTATTTTCCTTGGTAAATTTTGTCAGTTTATTTTTTATCCTTCATTAATTTTAATATAAATGTATTTAGGGTCAGAGTTAGTTATGTAAAACAAAACCTCTCCTAACCCAGATCCTAAGCTTTACCCTAAAAAAAAATAATAGTTAAATTAATAATTGATAAATATCAATTGGCAAACAATACCAAAGGGAATAATCACATTAATAATCACATCGGGTGAAACGGGTTCCAAACAAGAATCTCCACTTGCTAATCCGTCGGGATATCTACAGCATTAATGGTTCAAGTCGATGACTAAGTATGTGCCGAAGGGGGAGGGTTTACCTTTTGTATCTGGATAGGCAGGGGGTATAGGAAATTATACGATTAGTTATTTTAAAATTGTCACTAGAGCTAATATTCAAATATCCATACAATGATGAAGACCCAGTTGAGATGGGCTTACAACACATCTCAAGACAGCTAATATATGGTGAGCTTCTCTAGGAAAAACGATTGGCTGGACAGGAGAAACTTGTCTATGACTCCCTTAAAGTGTCTTTATAGAGCTTCAACATCGGAACAACATACCTCAGTCTGTCACTCAGAATCGCCCAGTGTAGCGCAGCGATATCAACAATGGTACTTACATCTCAAAGAAGCTTCAAATCTCAAAGGCACGGAGAAAACGTGCTGCCCTGAAAGACAGAGCAACAAACACACAGATTCCCAATTTTTCATAATTCGTGTCCCAAATGTGCCAGGGGATTCTATGACATAATTGGGATTTTCTCAGCATCTCGCGCAGGGAGATGAAACACAAGAGATGTGAAACAGCACAACTATATCTGAAACTGTTGTCATCATCGCCTAAAATGGACGGCTACACACACCAGAGAGTTGCAACAACACACATCTGAAACTGTTGTCATCATCGCATGCGTTGTGCGGATATTAAAGAGTAAATGAAAGAGCTGATGGTTGGTTGCTGATCCAGCGGTCCATGGGCTCATGCCCCTTGACCCAAAAGAGCTGATGGAATTGCTAGCTTGACCACATTGTCTATTGTGTTAGAAGTATTTTATTCCCGGATTATAATGCACTACAGTAATGTAACTATTGCCTGACATTTTATAAGTCATAGGTGTGTCATAAATTCTGGTCTCAACGGGTTTCAACATTGTATCAAGAAATTATGTAAAAACTATGCAACTATTAGTAATATCACTAATCACAGAACAAAGAGTATCATTGATTTTGTGTTGTGAAGACATATTGTCTAGTCGTGTTGCGTAATACCATGGTTGCTGGTGCGCTTATCCGTGTGATATCTCCGACTTCAGCACCAGTGCTTTCTTTGGCAGGACAAAGGAGCTGCTCGTTGGCAGGCGTAAGCCACATCTCCGCTTCAAAGAGTTGGCCACGATTGCGATTATAGATAATTCTAAATTGAGTAAAAACTAGGTCTGGACGTTTTAACCAAGGGGTAGACTGAAATAATGGAAAAACATAGATGCTATGAAACGAATAATCAACATTATATCAATCTGTGACTTGTCTGTAAGAGGGACTAAATGGTTTTCGGTGGTGGAGGTGAATGTTCCCCTGCAATAGAACGTTAAAGTGATATAGACCTCATGAAGAGTAAAACACTGGCAAATAAATACAAAATACTGTCCAGCACTGCAACTAGACAGGGTCTGCCGGCAAGGCTGCCACGGCGGATGAGCCAAAAGCAATGCACAGAGGCGGCACAACCGAAATTAATTTAATTATGTTAAGGAAGAGCATCTGTGACGGCCAATGTACAGGGTTCAAACTCAGCCGCAGGCAATTTTGCAACCAGACCGTTACAAAAAGCAATGGCAAACTGCTGACGGTTTTTATATTGCCTAGAAAATCACTACAGCCAAAAAATTATGTGTTGATGGCTACGCCGTGAATGGGATATGTTACCATTTTTGTCATTTGGGGGGGGGGGTGACAGGACTTTGTTCATAACGTCACAATGTCTAGTATCGGCTCTGGCACTACCCATGATACTACTAAAGGCCAACTTTATTTAGATGTTTCCACCTTTAAGAAACTAGAATCCAACATATGTCTGGTGTGGAAATTAAGAAAATAAACTCGAAATAGTTGTCCTTACCATATATGGAATATATATCTATATGTACAAACATCCGTAACATTCACAAACTCACTGACTACTTCAGAAGTGTAATACGGAACAGTAAAATCCGTATCTTAGTCAAAGTCTAACTATACTCTACTTTCTTCAGCTTTCATTCTCAAACTCCCGCTGGATCTCTCTTGTAACAAGACAATGATACTACTTGATTTCCATCAGGACGTAGTCCAGAGAAAGATAATGCGTTGTGTCACCGTTTTATTTGTGCCAATATCTCGACACATCCGTCATCGTCGGAAAGCTATACAAAGCACTAGTACTATCTATTTTTTTAAAATATGGCTGTACGAGCTTGGCGCTCACTGCAAATACAGAAAAAAGGGTTCAGATTTTAATATAAGTGTTATGGATGCCTGTTGCTCATATGTTTTGAAGAACATAAAACGAATGTATTTTCCTGTGACAAAATAAGCAGCTCGCAAGCAAGCCAGCAAAAAGCACTGTTGACAGTTGTGAACCGTGTGAGATTCCCCGATTTGGACATGTAACACGATATCGTGTACTTTTATAGATTACTCTGTCCTGCAGTAGTTGTGAACCGTGTGAAATTCCCTGATTTGAACGTTTAACTCGTCCGGCTCTGTGGCGAAGTGGTACAGAGCGCGTCTGTGACGGCAAAGGTACCGAGTTCGTTCCTCACCACAGGCAATTGTGCATCCGGACCGTTCAGAAAGCAATGGCAACCTACTGAACGTATTTATATTGCCTAGAAAATCACCACAGCTAACAAATGCTGGGTTGATAGCTACGTCCTGGATAGGATATGCTACCAATTTTTTAAAACAAGATATCGTGCACTTTTATAGATTACTCTTTCCTGCAGTAGTTGTGAACCGTGTGAGATTCCCTGATTTGGACATGTAACACGATATCGTGCACTTTTATAGATTACTATATCCTGCAGTAGTTGTGAACCGTGTGAGATTCCCTGATTTGGACATGTCGATATCGTGCACTTTTATAGATTACTCTGTCCTGCAGTAGCTGCGAGTGGAAGGAGAAGAGATAGGACAAACATATTGATTTGATTTAATAACAAGAAGAGATTGTCTGTGAGTGATGTTTCCACGGTCGTGTGGATGTCTAAGTTATGGATGTTTGACGCGATTTTTGTGCTGATAGCCCCAATGTGTCTTGCCTACACATAGATAGCCCCTTCTTGCCTATTTTGTTACGGGTTCCAGTATTATCATTACTATTATTTATATTATTATTATTATCATTATTATTATTATTATTATTATTATTATCAATATTATGTTATCCACGTGTAATTTTAACTGGACATACGCCTATCAAATAATGTGTGTTATTGGAAATTGACCATATAAATGTTTAAAATTCAATAAATGTTCAGCCAGGGATAAATTTAAAATGGTATTTAATTCGTGGCTTTCGTTAGTAAAGGCACACGAGCAGAAACAAAACAAGCCTTCTTATTTGATCATTTTATTATTTATGTGCTTTTCGTCTTTCGCTATGTATATTCTTTGTGTCGTCTGCCAAAGCTGACCAATGAAATGCGTGGAAATAATCGGAAAAAATGACGTACGTAGGCTTGTTTTTGTACTGCTTGTAGTCCTGAATGAGAATTATAAAATGCTAAATCTATTCTATATTAATTTATGGCTCAGAAACATGGACACTAAATAACAATTAGAAGACAGAATTGTTGCCATTGAGATGTGGGTATATAGAAGAATAGGGAGAATATCATGGAAAGAGAAGAAAACACATAAAGAAGTTCTAAAACAGTTAATATGAAGAAAGAATTTTAAAAGAAATAAAGATCAGGCAAATAAAATATTTTTGGACACATTAAAAGACATGACACCTTATTGAAGACCTTATTTGAAGGTAAAGTCAAAGGGAAGCGAGCAAAAGGTAGACAGGGATACAAGTGGAAGAGTAACATCACACGATGGACATGTTTCAGTCTAGCAGTGTGCACCACCAAAACAAGATACAGGGGATGTTGGAGATCTATTGCAGCGAACCTTCGTTGCGGAGACGGCATTTGATAATGTTGATGAGGCCTTTACGAAATGTCTCAGTCTAAACAAGAAGAAAAGAGAAGTAATGGTTATTTAAAAGAAATACACATCACCAAGATACAGTAGTAATATCAATGATGCAAAATTAAGTCAAGTGGATACAGTCAAGAATCTTGGCACCATTTCAGCATCAGATGACAGGATAACACAAACCAAATTAGCATTTAAAAAAATCAGAAACATTATATGCAATAGAGTAATATCAATGCATATACGAATTGGAGTGCTAGGATATAAGCAACCAATTCTTCTTTATGGATGTAAATCATGGACGGTAGATAAAAGAGCTTAGGGGAGCTGGTGGCAACTGAGATGTATTTTTTTAGAAGAACAATTGGAATTCCATGGACAGCCAAGAAAACTATTGTAGCAGTCCCAAATTACAGGTTAAAAAAAATATAAATTGCAGCAAGTATTAGAAGCAGATATTCCAGATTTTTATTGCAAGCGATGAGAAAAACAAAACTTGAACAATTAGCAGCCACCTGAAAAATTAAGGGGAGACAAGATAGAAGAAAACAATAAGTGCTGGATGAGTTGTCACTGTAGCACGAGAGAATGTCAGCAAATGAAGTATTAACAACACAAGAGACACAGAGTTGTGGAGTAACATGATCGTCTACGCCACTCGGCATGACACTTGGTATATTGATTGAAGAATATACATTTGATAACAAAATTAGTTAATACGTCTTGTTCACGTCTCAAGATTTACATGAAGTTTTTTTTAAGCTGATTACTCACGAATTGAAAAACCATGAAAAACAGCCGAAGACGAATGTGTCGGGCGGTTGGCGCAAATAAAACGGTGACACAACGTATTTCCATTCTCTGGACTACATCTTACTGGAAATCTAATAGGATCATTGTTCTATTACATGTGAAATCTAGCGGGAGTTTGAGAACGAACGCTGAAGAAGAAGAAACACCATGTAACCGATGATAGAACATAAAATCATTAGAAAGATTGTTTTTGTCTTTATGATGTATAGTTTATATAAGATATTATCAAGAGCTGTTTTTTAAGTTGAGAAAAAAACGTGTGTGCTGGGTCACTGGAACTAATAAGTAGTACACTTAATTTCATGAAGTTTAGTCACCTTGTTACAAAGTTGACGATTTTTAAATAGGGCGAAGCTTTTTCAAACACATTATAGTAATATCTGATGAAAAAACAGGAACAAACATGAGACTGAACCCTGGTGAGTCTAGTTGTCATAATATGTCAGTTGAGATCGTTGGAAGTATAGTAGACCTCTGCACACATTTAATTAGGCCTTCATTCGTTACGTGTTTTGATTATTGTCGTGGTTTTGGATGGTCGCTATTTATATACTTGGAGTATACCAAAAATATATATACTTTTTATATTTTATACTTTTTATATAAGTTTATATATTTTAGTATATCACAAATAGTCAAGGCGACTCCAAATATATAAATAGTCACTAATCAAAATCACAACAAATAATCAAACACGTAACGAATGAAGTCCTAATTAATACGTGCAGTGTTCTTATAAGTAAAGTCAAAGGTTACTTGTCAACAATATTAGATCGAGTATTTATTAACTAAACGTGTGGACAACTTTTCTCATCACAACGGACCAGTTGTGCTTTACTGACTGCCCTTCCCACTCAATTGCCAGAGGCACTCGTAACGGTCACTCACTGTGTGGATCCCTAAGTTAGCTTCAGAAGACCTACATTTTTTTAAGAAGAGCATTGAGCTGCTACAAGTAGAACCACACAACAGCGTGTTTATATTGACAACAACAATACTAACTCGACCAGCTCTTCTTAAAGAATAAAAATCTTCCGGGAACATGTTGTTTGAATGTCCCGGTTTTAAGATTACATTGGAAGACCGGACACGACAAGTACACACAGACATGATACACAGATTTACGTTGTTGTTATTTTTGTCCATATTCAATAACTGCTGATTAGTTCTATACTTATTAGCACGATGTCATTTTTTAAAAAGTGCAGTTGTTTCTGAAATTGACTTAGTGATCCATACAGTAAGTTAGTGACTGTTAAGGGTGTCTGTAGAAGTTTTTTCCTTGCAGTTGAAAGGGAAAGGCAGTCATTAGGAGTTCTACTGTTTCGTTGGGATGAGAGCAGTGTCTACAAATGGGTAATTGATGGAAACTGATACAGTTTAAATGGTTATTGACTCGCATTTCTTGTTCACAACTGAAAAATAACGGATTTATTTCTCCTGCAGAGTTTGTTTATGTTGTCATTGTCATTTCACTAAATACGTTTCGACCAGTCAGCCAATTTGGCCAGCTGTTTCGCCAGATTTCCTTAGTGTTGTTTGTGTGAATCTGCTTGACTGTTCCCATAATACAAGGTCTTTGCTTTAGTTATTTGATGCCTCTTTTACTAGTGGCACAGACATTTGAGCATCTGGACCGTTCAGAAAGCAATGGCGAACTACTGAAAATATTTATATTGCCTAGAAAATCACTACAACCAAAAAATACTTGATCGATGGCTATGTCCTGAATAGGATGAGCTATCATTTTTTTGCAAACTTGCTGTTTCATTTCCCGGTAGACCGCTATGTCCGGGAATCCATTTTAAGATCACTCTGATTGGATATTCGGAGAGAAGACTGTGCACTGCTCTTGCTATGTAGAGAATATCTTGATATCCGCACTTCTATATAAATACTCCGGGTATAAGCACGTGCGCGCGCGCACACACGCACACGCACCCACGCACAAACACACACACATATATATATATATATCGACGACAGATCATACCAAAATACATTGACGAAGTCGGTGACATACCTCCATTTGGTCACATTGAAGTCATGCTGTCATGTGTTCTGTGTAGTAAAGTGTTTGCAACATTGACTCCATCAAATGGTTTCATGCTGTTATGTTATTAGATGTCTGTCGATTTATGTTATACGGACGGCCAAAATACCCCACTGTAGGAAACTGCGCATCCCGATCGTTCACAAAGCAATGATAACCCACTCGATGTATTTATCTAACATGCAAAACTTGAAACAGGGTAATGAAATTTTAATAATTACTGGAAACACACATAATCACACACATACATAAATCGACGTTTTTACCAAAACGCCATTATTAGGATTACATACACATCTACATGAAAAAGAGACGAGTGGGAACGACACAACTGATGTTCACATGGTCTAGCAAAATGATGAGCGGTTAAGTTGCTAGTTTTGTGCTAAAGACCTCGCGGGTTCGAATTCCACTAGCGACATATTGTTTACAAAGTGGATTTGTTCGATCCTAGGGATTAGTGATGTGAGAAACGGAATTACGTGCTAGGAGTAGTACTGATAATTTCCAATTAAGTCAATTATCTGCGCTTTTCCAACCATTTTTTACTGGGAAGTGAGACAGACAAACAAACAAACAGGCAAAGACAAACACATTACATGTAAATACAAATTCTTCTTATAGTCCATGCTGTGTTGTGTTTATCATATTTTTCAACAGCCCAGTGTATCTTGTAATGTCAATTATTTCCAATACCGACCTTCTCCCAAGCTACAATTTCAGTTGTCAATCATCTTCTCTCGTTGTCTTCCCCTCACCCTCTTGCTCTTCAATTTGCCTGTTGTTACAATATGTTCCATCTTTTCTCTTCTCACGTATCCACAAATTTGGACTGTTTCATTATGATGAGGGTAAGCAGCTGTATTTGTGAAATAACTTCTTTCAAGATATCATCATGACGCTCTTTATGTGTTCACGGTGTTCTTAACATTCTTCTACAAAATCACATCTCTATAACCGCTATATAATTTTTTCACTATTCTGATAATTGTGCAAGATTTACTTCCATACATCAGAATTGATTCGATATAACTTGTAAGAACTTTCTCACATCAACTGACAAAGTTATATAACATACGATATCATTGATAAACACATTTAATGTCTTTCAATTAGGAATAGAATGTTAATGAAATATGAAGCTGGAAGGAGTTATATCTTTGCTAATGTTTGCTAAACGCCTCTTTACTAATTCATAAACATGGTTGGAAGTGATTTTCTCCGAAACGACATGTTAGATCGCATATATTTTTGGCATGAGACTTTGTAATATCATGGCGCTATAAACACATTTTGTTTTTCCTCTTAGAAAATGTATCTAGTTTTTAAAATTTCCTCTATAGTTTACAGATATATTAACATCATTCAGTTGCACATAATATATTTTTCACAAAATAAATACGCAGTTCGTTGTGGCTGGATTACCAGAACTGTGACCTCCACTATTATTTATGGTTATAAAGCTCTGATATAACCAAATTGGACTAAAGTTCGCGGTTGAAAGTGGTGTACCTCACAATAATAAGTACTTTTTACATAACTAAACATAGTATAAACATTTTCCACAGTAGGCGCAAGTAAAATTTGAGTTTGAAATATAATTAGTATTTAAAATTAAGTAATATTGATTGAAAACGAGTGCATTAGAATTTGTGTTTAGGATTAGGGGTTAAGGATTAGAATTAGTTTTTAGTATTTAGAATTAAGGTAGATTATTATTATATACAATAGCAGAATATATAAGGGACATGCGCAGTAGTATACATTAGCAGTCGGGAAGAACAGGTATGGCGTGTGTTGTTAGATGTTATCTTACTTTCGTTATAAATTCATATATGGAGAAGAAACCGTGTGAGGTCGAATGATATATTACTAATTCAAAATGATTGCATTAGAATTAGTGTTTAGGGTTAGAGGTTAAGGATTAGAATTAGTTTTTAGTATTTAGAATTAGGGTAAATTATTAGTATATAGAATAACGGAAATATTCATGGAGAGTTTGTTTCTGGAATTAAAAAAGTGTATCCCGCAGAGAATGCTGAATAAGTTTAGTGTTTCGTTTTATTCACATTGTTACAATTTATCAACCCTACGGATTATTTATGTTCCAGGGAAATCTATTACGTCAGCTAGTTAAAAATGTAAACAGTGTGCTATAGCTCAGTGAAGACTTAATCAATCCTTTACGCTACAGTAAATAGTTAAGTAATGAAATGCGCATACGAAATTACAATTCTGGATTTCAACGTGGATCACCAAATCAACCCCACAGAGACCAAAACACAACAGTCTCAAAAATGTGATAAGTTATTGTTTCGTTCAGTTAACCAATTTCAAGGTAAACCAACTACGTGACTTATGTTATCATGAATATGTTCTTGCTTTTCACTGCGATATCATGGTCATTGCGATATTTGTTGTCAATGTAGTGATCAGTGAAAAGCACGGACATATTATTGTATGACAACAGGAGTAACTACAAATAAAATATAACTAGAAAATAACCTGCATACTGTAGAATCGAAAATTTACACTTATTTGCAATGGTCCTAAAACATAAAAATAATTCACCGACGTGAAAAATCAATATCATCCATTAATACACAATAGCAATATTTTAGCGTCATTGATATTAGAGAGTTGCATGTATAAAATTTCTGCCATCTAACAAGTAGTTTCGAGGAAAATCGCACCCAACTATGTTTATAAATTAGTTGGTTGGTTGCTGATCCAGCGGTCCATGTGCTCATGCCCTTTGACCTAATGCCATTAAATGGCATTATATTGCTGGGAAGTCTGTGGATTTTCGGTCCACTCCGGGACAGAGCCAGAGAATAACTATCACACCTCCAGGAAAGTAGGTTTCAACCTATGCACTGCTCCTAGCCACTGTAGTCAAAATATGGTTCACTGTGCTCATTCCCCACCACCAATTAACTACTGGTTATGCCGAAATTCTCTATTGCTCCAGGCATGCAACCAAATGTTCATGTCAAAAGGATTGTCACGTCCTGAGTCACTGTGCCTCTATGATGGATCTCAGCCATAGAAAAAAACAGTGCTGTCAGTTAAATCCTCCCAGTGCTGCACAGCACATCTCTGGCTCCCTCCCAACCACAGAGGGTTGCATGAGGGATACATATATATTCAGGTAAACATGAAAAACATTTCAAAAACAAAATAAAAGCATAATTGTATAGACGACGTGCCGTAAAGCTTCTATAAGAAGATAACCTCAATATAACAGCATGTCATCCACTAAGGTTTTCTGTTCCATGGATGGTATGTCTAGTGGGCCATTGGTGAGACCCAATGACGCAACCACATGCGTTTATGACTTAGTAAACAGACTATTGCATCATTAATAAAATTCAAGACGTTTATCATCAAGCTCTTACCCTCACAAGTCTATTCTGTCTTCTCACTCGCCCTTCTTTCTTGCCATGCAAACGGCCTAGTCTTGCAGATGTGACACGCATGTGATGAACCACAGCCGAGTAACACACCGTCATAATCAGGGATGGTATAGCCAGGACACTAATGAACACAGCTGTCACGTAACTGTGCAAAGACAGATTGTGTTTATGTCAATAAGTACCAAAGCAGTAGAATCCAAAACATAGATAAACATAGTACTATAGTTAACGGATGGTCAAATAATTAAGGCTTCTTGGACGAAACATCCAAATATGTTTCCCATCCCTCATTTTGATTATTGAGTGTAAGAGTGTGAAATATGAAGTTTGCTTACACTTTCGTGCAATTATCCTAAAACATTAAAAGAATTAGCCGATTATTTGAAAATGGAAATACAAAAATAGATAATATATCTCCAATTTTATAGCAACACTCTGCAATTAAAACCAAACATGGTCTTTAACAATCTAGCGACAAAGGAAAATCGTTACATGTGAAATGAATTGTCCGAGAAAATCTGTAATGTTTACTAAACTAGATAAGAAAAGAAATGAAGAAATTAGGAAAATATTAGGTATAATATTCTGTATTGAATATATTGAAAGACAACATGTAAAATGGTTCACTCATCTTATGAGAATAAACCCAAACCAAATACCAACAAGAGCATATAATACAAGAATATCCAGAAATAAAGCCAAAGGTAGATCAAGAAAACGGTGGATAGAAAAAGTCAAAGATAATCTTGAACAAACATGAACTTCAAGCAACCACGGCAACACGTCTGGCATTGGAATGACAACTGAGGTTCCCAATCCTACGCTTAACGGTAAGTGTGGGTATTAACATCCATCATTCACATGGGGAGAGACAATAGACAATAGATAGAGAAATGTAGCCAAGGATTAAAATGACAGGGGCACCATGGCACAAACACACTACCACAAAACTATACAATTTTGGTGGTAGAGTTGGTCAGCCTCGCAACTCACAAACATACTACCACAAAACTATACAATTTTGGTGGTAGAGTTGGTCAGCCTCGCAACTCATAAACACACTACCACAAAACTATACAATTTTGGTGGTAGAGTAGGTCAGCCTCACAAACACACTACCACAAAACTACAATTTTGGTGGTAGAGTTGGTCAGCCTCGCACATCACAAACACACTACGACAAAACTATACAATTTTTGTGGTAGAGTTGGTCAGCCTCGCAACTCACAAACACACTACCACAAAACTATACAATTTCGGTGGTAGAGTAGGTCAGCCTCACAAACACACTACCACAAAACTATACAATTTTGGTGGTAGAGTTGGTCAGCCTCGCAACTCACAAACACACTACGACAAAACTATACAATTTTGGTGGTAGAGTTGGTCAGCCTCGCAACTCAAAAACACACTACCACAAAACTATACAATTTTTGTGGTAGAGTAGGTCAGCCTCACAAACACACTACCACAAAACTATACAATTTTGGTGGTAGAGTTGGTCAGCCTCACAAACACACTACCACAAAACTATACAATTTTGGTGGTAGAGTTGGTCAGCCTCGCAACTCACAAATATAATTCGGTTGAACTTGTGTGTGGGTGTGAAGGCCGATCGTCCACATTGCTCGACTTGATTTATTCTATCTATACACTTTTTAGCTCCATAGGAGCAAGTCCCCGACACACTCCTCCATGTTAACCTATCTTTAGCTATAGCCTCTAGCTCCGTCAATGGCCAACATAGTCTTTGAAGTTGCACGTAAATGACGTCAACAATTAGGGGTAGGGGTGAGAAAAAGTATAACAGTTGTGGACAAGGCATGTCGTGTTCGATAAAAATGGAAGTGGGGGGGGGGGGACAGCCAATCTACTGTCTACACGAATCCAATCACAATGACAACGTCCAGCAGATTAAGCCACCCGCTTAACAAAAATTGAGTTAAAAAAAAAAAAGAAAGCTTACCTACATGTGAAATGTGATGTCTAAGAAAAGCAGCAAACAGAACAAGACGAGATTATGTGAGAAATGAAGAGATTACAAAAACTGGCGGAAAAATATATGTGGTCAAATTAAATGAAAATCAGAGACAGACATGGCACGGCCATTTAATGACAATGAACCTTCATTGGCAAGCAACAAGGGCATACACCATGAAAATGAAAACAGCAAGATACAGACCAACAAGAAGGTGGATTGAAGGAGTTACTAACATTGTGATACGTTACAATATTACTGCATATGTGACCAAACATGCTATAGCCCGAAACCCGATCGACATTCAATCCTGCGAAGTCTTACAGAACAAGCAGAGAAAAGTCAATAGATAAACAGATAGATGGACACAGATAGATGGATACAGTTAGTTGGACACAGATGGATGGACACAGATAAACATAATGTGATTGACTACATGAAACTTTCATGTCAATATCATGTACAGATTTCTTTGACGTCCGGGTGTTATTATTTAAACATGTTTGTATTCCCGCGCGTTTCGAGCCTAGCCTAGCATAGGCTCCAACCAGAATTGTAATAAAAACTTAATGGCCAAGGATGGCCCGACAGATTGATCTTCAGGATTTACCTAGCCGTAAGCCGCATTAACGGAAGGAAACGGTGGGTGTCTTCTGAACCAATCTACAAACCAAACATTGACACTACAAGTTGGAGGAAGCTTTCTTCAACTTGTTGATCAACTATAGAGCACAGATGTGTGCTGATGGAAATTCATCCCGAAACAAGTCAAGGCTGACGACGATCTGTTGCAAGAGAATTCTCCACGTGTTCTACACACGACGACGTCAATAGCTAAGACGTTGTCGTTGTGATTGGATTCGTGTAGACAGCAGATTGGATGTCCGCGCAGAACAGGAAACTCCCAGAACGAAATCGGCATCTCAACATTTCATATATTTGTATTCATTTTATTTTTATTTGCTGGCTCTTCTTACTCTGAGATACGATTATAATCTGGGACGGACCCAGACTGCACCACAGGCCCTTTTTAGGGCCGCCTTAACATTACTACTTTTCTAAATGTTTGGTTTATGTAAAAAATATTAAATAGATAAAAGAGCGACAGAGAGAAGAGAAAGTGTGTGAGAGAGAGAAAGTGAAAACAAGTGAAAGAAGAGTAAGAAGAATAGTAAAGAGAGAGCAGCGAGAGAGAAAGTGAGAGAAGAGAGAGCGATAAGAAATGAGAGAGAAGAGAGAGTCAAAGAGAGAAAATAATAAATGGAAGAGAATAAAAGAGGGATAATAGAGAGCAAAACGAGAGAGTGAAAGAGAAAGCGAAAGGACGAGAGATAGAATGCAAGTTAGAGAGAAAAGAGAACGAAAGAGAGAGAGAAAGTGAGACAGTGCACTAAAGAGAGAGTTAAAAAAGAGAGAAGAATGATTCCAAGAGCACTAAATAGAGAATAAAGAGATTGCAAGAGATAGAGATTAAGGAAAGGGTGAAAAAAAGTGCAAAGAAATGTTGCAAAAGAGAAATGTCAAAAAAAATAATTATATCTATCTATCTAATCTATCTATCTATCTAATCTATCTATCTAATCTATATCTATCTATATCTATCTAATCTATCTATCTATCTATCTATCTATCTATCTATCTATCTATCTATCTATCTATCTATCTATCTATCTATCTATCTATCTATCTATCTATCTATCTATCTAATCTATCTATCTATCTATCTATCTATATATCTATCTAATCTATATATATATATATCTATCTATCTATCTATCTAATCTATCTATCTAATCTATCTATCTATCTATCTATCTATCTATCTATCTATCTACCTATCTATCTATCTATCTATCTATCTATCTATCTATCTATCTATCTATATATCTATCTAATCTATATATATATATATATCTATCTATCTATCTAATCTATCTATCTAATCTATCTATCTATCTATCTATCTATCTATCTATCTATCTATCTATCTATCTATCTATCTATCTATCTATCTATCTATCTATCTATCTATCTATCTATCTATCTATCTATCTATCTATCTATCTATCTATCTATCTAATTTATCTATCTAATCTATCTATCTATCTATCTATCTATCTATCTATCTATCTATCTATCTATCTATCTATCTATCTATCTATCTATCTATCTATCTATCTATCTATCTATCTATCTATCTATCTATCTATCTATTTAATCTAATCTAATCTAATCTAAATCTAAATCTAAATATAATCTAAATCTAATCTAATCTAATCTAATCTAATCTATCTAACTAATCTATCTACCTATCTATCTATCTATCTATCTATCTATATATCTATCTATCTATCTATCTATTTAATCTAATCTAATCTAATCTAAATCTAAATCTAAATCTAAATCTAATCTAATCTAATCTAATCTATCCAACTAATCTATCTTCTCTCTCTTGCACTCGCTTCTTTCTCTTGTACTCTCTCTATCTCTTGCACTCTCTTGCACTTTCTCCTTTGGTTTGATTGAGAATGCCCATATCATGTGTGTATAGACGAGGGCGGAAGAATTGAGGGAACAAGATTGAGAGCCCTGGCAAAATCAAGTGCCAGAGAAGGTTGCAAGTGAAATCTATGAAGGTCTTAGAATTCCAGAAGATTGAGATAAGAAGAACACGGATGTCCAGATGGAGCATCGTTGTCAAACGAATCGATGATGCTGATGAGGTAAATGACGTTGATCTAACAGAATGTAAGCTTTCTGCTATTAAGTTGAATAAATAGACAGTATTGTAGGAGACGGAGGGTGTACTAGGTCGTGGCCGGATACGGCAGTGAACAGTGCTACGAGAAGAGAGAGAATCCGAGTGTCTATTGTCTTTTCTCTGTTTTTGCTGTAAGGCGTCGCAGGTCTGAATGACGATCGATTTTCGAGCTGTGGCACGTTTAGTTGCTTGATATGCAGTAATATTTTGTCGTCTCGGAATGTTGGTAACTCCTTCAATTCATCTTCCTCAGTATCTTGATGTTTCCATGTTGTTTACTTTTACCGCTGGCCAATAATGGTTCATTCTCATTAAGTAGTCGAACCATTTCAGCCTCTACTTTTACAATATATTTGACCACAGATGCTATTCCAACAGTTTTTGTAATCATTTCGTTCCGGACATGATCTCTTTTTGTTATGTTTGTTGCTTTTCTTAGACATCTCATTTCATGTATAGTATAGTATATATATATATATATATATATATATATATATATATATATATATATATATATATATATATATATATATATATAGAGAGAGAGAGAGAGAGAGAGAGAGAGAGAGTTCTCTCTCTCTCTCTCTCTCTCTCTTGTTCTTGTGTTAGTGTGCATGTCTGACATTCAAAACAGAATGTTGGAATGATCCGAGTGTAAGAATTGAAAAGGTAGTTGGATTTGCAGATTTAATATTTCAATTGGAGAAATAACTCAATTAAAAAAATCTAGTCGCGTTGCTTGATACAATGGTTCCTGGTGCGCCTCTCGGCCTGGTATATCCGATTTCAGCAAATGTGCTTGTTTGGTCTTGCTCGACTTTAACGATAGTCCAACACGTCTTAGTTTCCATCCTTGGCCTGACTAAACCCTCATCTCAACTTGAAGGGGTTGGCCTCGATGCGGGAGAAATAACTGACAAAATGGAGTGATCTAAGAGATAGTGTATAAGCGATTCAGAGATTCTGTAGAAGAATGGATCGTCGCTAATGACATATTTCACTGTACAAGCATCAACAGTTTTCCTCATACAATAAAGCTTCTCTTTATGTCACACAATATTATTTAATTCTGCTCACTAACGACATCTCGCATGGGAAGCGTGCTTATAGTAAACGGGCTTGCTAGAATATACGTGTTCCTGTTTATACCGTACAAGATAAACTAATATTTGGCAATTAGTCGTCGGCAAATATGCTTTGCGTCTTCTTCTTAAATGCGGCAGCATGATGATTACTAAGGCATGACATTATTACCGCTATGGGACTGTCCATAAATAATATAAACAGTTTTTAACCAATGCTGGAAATCTTACCCCCCCCACTTTTCACAAACTGTAGAAAATTCAGATGCAAATTTTAGACAGTTAAACCTAACAACCCCTACCTCCCCTAACAAAAAATGTGTTTTGCTGAAAAATTACGAATAACTATTTTGTGGGCAGTGTTTACGAAAACATTTCTAATTCCATGAAAATAATTGGTACATTAAAAATTGTGTTTAAACCATCCTTCTTTTGTTCAACTCCCCTTTCCCTTCTTTTCGACAACTGTCCGACTTTTTTTCAGACCATCTCTCCCAATACTTGCCCTATTTTATGGACATCCGTAATGACACATTCTTGTGAAAGCTTAAAACGTTTGATTGTCAATATAATTGGTGTACGTAAGAAATAAAGTAGAGATGTGTGCAGGTGTCCAGGAGCCATTGCTTTCAATAGTGAACTAGCATGGTTCGGACATGTATGCAGGCACGATTCCTTGTCAAAAACAATACTGCAGGGAACTGTCGAGGGTGGAAGAAGCAGAGGAGGACAAATAAAGACATGGACAGACAACATCAAGGAATGGACATGGCTAGATATTTCCACACTCATCCGCATCGCTGAGGATAGAATTCGCTGGAGGACTCTGTGTGCTGAAGCATCCAATGTGGTACCCCTACGACCCTGAAGGGTTATGGGTTTATTGATTGATTGATGATAATTGGTGAGATTTGCAAGGGGACTTGCTTTGGAATCCGGTTCCGCACTTAAAATTAGAAAAACAAATTTGTGAAAGTTTTTACTGGGGGTACTTACAAGTACCAGTCTGCAAATGTGCTTATATCTCTGTATAATGAAATATATGACTGATATCATGAACCCTGCAGGTACTTCTAAATATATCTACTATGTAGTTATGTCAACGGTATCTAGGAGGCGGAAGAGCACTGAAATGTTCTATTTTTGAAATGTAAACATTGTTCTTAATCTCCTGGTTGCATTTGGTGACCATCATGTGAGATTATAGACATGCTGTTGGTGTGCAAACATTTTGTAGTTTTCATTAAAACTGGTGGAATATTGCCCTTTAATTTATCTAATTGCTATGTTATTAGGCCTGTATTTTGGCTTAGGCCCGTAATCGTTTTTGTTGTTATGACTGTATTTACTGAAACTTTTATTTTCTAGGTTTCAACTAAAGATATTTTTATTCTGAAACAGCTGGCAGAGAAGTCAATAGAATACAACCAAAATTTATACATATCCTTCATAGATCAAGAGAAAGCATTTGACCGAGTAAACAGAGAAAAACTATGGGAAACATTAAAAATTTATGGAGTATGCCAACATTTAATTAACGTTTGTAGAAGTCTCTATAACAACAGCAGTTGCACTATAAGAACAGCTGCAGGCTACACAGAGGACTTTGTGATTAGCACAGGAGTAAAGCAGGGATGTGTATTATCCCCACTACTTTTTATTACAAACATGGACCATATAAACAAAACAGCAAATTTTAATGAAGCAAATGAACTGCTTTTTGCAGATGACCAGGTTTTATTCCACAACAGCATTAAAAACCTGCAAGACCACCTAAGCATAATAGACACAGCAGGCAAGCAATTTGGAATGAAAATCAACATAGACAAAACAAAAGTAATGAATATTGCAAGAGAAAAGGAGAACATCAACATACAGATAAACAATAAACAACTAAAACAAGTAGATGAATTCAAATATCTAGGCAGCACATTGAGATATGACAACAAACAAGAAGCAGAAATAAACGCAAGATGTAATAAGGCCTGTCAGATCATTGGTCAATGAACACCTTTACTAAGAAACAAAGATATTACATTAGAAACAAAGAAAGCGCTTTTCAACACCATTTTCTTACCAACATTGTGTTATCAGTGTCAAACTTGGACATTAGATTCTAGAACAATACATAAGATTAACACCACTGAAATGAAATATGTGAGACGTATGATTGATGTTAGCTTGAGAGATAAAATCAGGAAAGAAGTACTAAGGAAACAATTAGGGATCAAGTCAACAATATAATACATCCAGAAACAACAAGTTAAATGGTACGGCACATAACCAGACAGAAAGAGCAAAGTATTATCCAAAAAAACACTTAGCAAACGATACGAAAACAGTCGACCTATTGGACGCCCTCGTAAAAGGTGGATAGATAGTGTATTAGAGACACTCGGAAATATAACAGCAGAAGAGGCAAATAGAAGGGCAAAAGACCGTACACTCACTCTTCCCTCAATACCGAAAGGTACATGAGGACAGAAAGAAGAAGAAGAACTAAAGAAAAGTAAGAAGAGCAGCCTTTCAGTGCCTAGATATATTAGGAAAGAAAATTTTAGTGCTCACTGCCTTACGTTTGTTCAACAAAGAGAGAGATGCGAAATGTGCTCGGTTTGTAAAGTCTACAGTTCAGTCGAAACCACATTCAAAATGTTCATTTTGTAATGTATTTTTATACTGTAATGACAACAAGAATTTCTTTCAAGAACATCCATGTATAGTGATGTAAAACATGTCACTGTTTGAACTTTGACTTGTTTTTGTTATACCCACATTCTTGTCGGTACTCATAAGTACCACGTTACAAATTTATAATTAAAATTTATATTAATTTTTTTTCCTTTCTGTGTTTACACAAAAAGATACATAATGAAAAAAAAAATAATAAATTAGTAGATAAATTAATTCAATAAAAATTAAAGGTTTTTAAAAGTAGAGCATGTACAAAATTGTTGTGTTCTAGACAGATAATGAAATTTAATTTGAAGCTACAGATTTGAAAAAAAGTTGTCAGTAACAAATAAATACACTAACAAATCTTGACATTTATGATAAAGCAAAAATTAACTATGTATGTTATTTAAAAATGAAGTTATTAGATTTAAAAAGTTAAATGTAATTCAAATAATAAAAAACACCGCTGGTCGTAGGGCAAGACGGAAAGCAATCTAATTTTTCGAGAAAAGTTGTGGGTTCAATAACGGAATCTTGTAGATTGAAAATTAAACATGTTTTTTAAATTAAAACATACGTATATTTTTGTGAGGCACATTCTTTTTAACAACGATTTCCATTGTGGTTATATCAAGACTATCTACTTCTGCATCCATTCTCAAACGCTTGAAGATTAGCAGGATGTAATCTGGAGAAGGAATACGCTTTTACAGCGTAGCTGGGATATTTGTGCCCTTCGTCCTGACACAATCCGGCTGAAGTCATGCTTCTGTCCCTTTTAGCTTCACTAGCTTTTCCCAAAGTCCAAATTATGTATCTCAGACAATATATAACGCACATAAATGAAATGTTTGTATGAATTTGAAATATGGTATCATCATCAAGTGACATATTCTTTCCAGAACGTAGTCTTTCCTATAGGTCTCTTGAATTCTCCGCGGTCTTGAGCAAGTTGCTCTGCTCCTTCCAGTGACATGCGCAGGCATTCTCGAATGTCTTTTGTCCAACGGCGTCTTGGTCGGCCTTTGCCCCTGTTCCCTTCTATCATCCCCTTCATTAACATTCTCCCCAAGCCGTCGTTTCTCATAATATGACAGAAAAAAAACTAGCTTTTTCTTTAATATGGTGTTCAGAAGCCAGCCTTCCTGGATGTTAATTGTTCGTAACACCTCCTGGTTTGTTTTCTTGAAATGGTATAGAAATGGTTGAAATGGTATAAACCATGTGAATTAAATCTTTCATTAAAATACAGTCAACTGTTCCAAATTTTCGTTTCTTCACGATATATATCAAAATTATACTTGCCTACATACATCTCGCACACAATTTTGAAAGTGGCTAACAGTCAATTGTAGAACCCAATTGACACATGATTGGTTTATCATACAATTGGCACGATTTAAGTTTGAAATTTCACTACTTTTCACTCTTTACAGATGGTGTTTAAGGTTGAGTCCGGTGTAACTCTCAAGTGACCATCAGCAGCTTTTCTACAACTATTGTGTAGTTTAGTTAAAAAAGGAGTCTGCGAGTAAAGTGTATTTACATTAGAGCAGATCACATGTAGAATGTTTATCTATTTCTGCAATTAAGCTAATCAAAGAAAACTATATCATTCTATTTAAAACGAATAAAACAACGACCATAGAAGGAAGTGTCGGACCATTGACACAAATAAAACAGTGACACAACACATTTTAATTCTCTGGACTATATCCAGCTGGAAAATTAGAACAGTTATCCAGCTACATGAGAGATCCAGCTGGAGTTTGAAAATGAACGCTGAAGAAGTAGAAACCCAGAAAAGAAGACTATACATGTCTTGGAAATTAATAAGCAAGCATTGCACAGTTGTATAACGAAATCTGAAAGTCAACATACGAAAATGAGGTCAAGGGTGTTGGGTCATTTTGTGAGAGAATTGATCCGTAGAGAAATTTGCAATATGTTTCACTCAATGATTGGGCAGCGACTTTAAGGAAATTGAAAACTTGGATAAGAAAGAAAAATGATATCGATTCTTCCAAATCTTCTACTTTATGGAGGACCCTTAAATGTCTTGGATTAATGTTTAGAAAATGTATCAGTTGTAGAAACCGCATGTGTAAGAAGTCTCATATAGTTGCGATGAGAATCAAATATTTACACGTGGTCAGAGAAATCAGAAGAGATTGTCATGGTATAGTGTATATGGATGGAACTTGGATCTGTGCGCACTACATTAATGCAAGAGAATGGGAATCATCTTATAGGATAACTAGCAGAACAGCACCAAGCAGCAACGGGCAGTGCCTAATAATTATAACTGACATGAAGGTAATAAAAAAACTGGAAAGTGGGAGATTGGAGGCAACAGAGATGTGGTTCTACAGAAGAATGCTGAGAATAATATTGACTGCCAGAAAAACTAATGTAGAGGAGGTGTTGAAAGAGTTAAATGTGAAACGGACCTTAATCAATAATATAAGAAAAAGGTAATCTTCCTTTTTTGGCCACTTTATGAGACAGGCAGGTTTAGAGAACATAGTCACAACAGGCAAGATTGAAGGCACCAGAGACAGAGGGCGACAACGTGACAAAAATATTAGACAGTTTGACAACCTGGCACGGCAGGGAAACAACAACGACTTTGATACATAATACTGTAGATAGAGAGCTGTGGAGAGTCATGACCGCCTACGCCACCCGACATGGCACCTGATGATGATGATGACATGCAGGAAGCATCCATCATGATCTTCTAAATAAAACTGAACTCACATTGTTTTCAATAATCCCACAGATTATAGGGATTATCATAAAGAGTTGAGAGGAAAGGTATTTCAAGACAAAACACTACAATGGATTCTGAACCAAGTATTTCTTTCATTGGATAGGCCATTGTGTTTCGTAATGGACAATGCTTTATATCACACCGCTGTGGTACCAGAACATAACGTTTCTAATTCATCAAGTACTAAAGATGTAATAAAGATGTGTTTTGCAAAAACAACATTTCATTCAACAAAATGTCCATGAAGTCTAAAGTACTTGGAACTGTCAAAAAGACACAGCATGCAAAGATATTTCACATAGATAAGACAGTCTAGGAACATGGTCACAGATACTACCCTACGGTTTTCACTTATACACAGTAGAATTTATCTGAGCTAAATGTAAGGATATAAATAAACAAATTATTGGACGATGTCCGACAAATTATTGTTTTATATCAATAGTTCAGTATTCACAGTAACCCGTTTACTTTATTTAGGATTCATCTTTAAGTAAGGAACAGATAGCAACAGAAAATATAACGTTCAAATTAAAAGATGTTGAAATACTTTACAGATGCCACAATTTCTAATATTCATTCATTTATTCACTTTCCTTTTGCGCTGAAGTTAGCGCATAGGGCAGAGGTCAGATCTCTCCAATTATGTCTGTTCAAAGCTATTCCGTGCAGTTCTTGAATATTATAGATATTGATTGCTTTACTTTCTCTAAGTATTGTTCTTCTGAGTGTTTCTTTTGGTCTACCCCTGGCTCCTTTGCCTGTAGGTATCCATTCAAGAGATTGGTGGTATAATCTGTTGATTTTTGCGCGTAGGGCATGACGGATGTAGGACCAACGGCGTTTCCTGATAACATCTGTGATGAAATTTTGATGTGTCTCTTCTCTGATTTTATCATTCGATTTGAATTCACTCCAATGGGTGTTAGTTATTCTACGAAGACATTTGTTTTCGAAACTCAGAAATTTGTTTTCTTAAGATAAAGAGCTTTTCCAGCTCTTGTATCCATATAATAGCACCGAAATAACACTGGAATTAAATAAGCGCATTTTCGTGCGTGTGCTGATTGACTTTGACCTCTAGATATTAGACAGTCTGTTAAAGGCACTTGATGCTAAGTGCAATGCGAGTTGTAATTTATGTCATGACATCACCGTCGAGTGTTAATTTCCTTTCTAGATATTTCTAATTTCTAATATAGCCAGGGATTATTGGAAGGAATCAAAAATCATGTGCTACAAGAGGAAGATAAATATTGAAGAAATGATGATTTGTCCTTCATTTAGGCGAGATTTATTATAATTTTCGCAGAGACAGCTGATTATGATTTGAATGAGGTTTAAATTTTTGAAGATGACTTAACCGTTATGGACAATCACATTAGAGGAGCAACTTTCCAATATATTTATGAACCGCAAAGTTGTGATAACTATATAATTAATTGGATCAATAAAGGCCCAGTATGGTTGCAAAGTATGGTTGCACACAAAATGTCAATGACATATAATGTCACGAGTATCTTACATACATATACTTAAAGTAATCATCTTCAACAGGAATTCATATGCAACCATAGTGGGCGCATTGTAATAGTAGAGACGCCTATGCCTAATCAATTCACCGAATTTGCGTCTGAAGTGGTAACATTTCTTTTCTCGATACACAATAATTAGTAAGTGGACAAAGATCAAAGGATTGCATTCGTTTATAAAACCTGAACATAATGCACACATATTAAGTATATATTTATTGGGTCTCACCAAATCACATCATATACATCATTTGAACGTTCTATTTTCTGTAGCTGCATTCCTTAATTTTAGCCCAAGGAAGGAGATATCAACAGACCACAATATTTCGCCTTAGACCAGGCAACTGCAGACTGTTGGGTCACCTTTACCGATTAAAGATCTCATACACAGATGAATGTCCCTGTGGATCCGGAACCCAGAACACATACTTCAGGACTGCCCAACATACAAAGAGCAGAGACAGCAGACCTGGCCAGAGGGTACAGACTTGAGGCAAAAGCTATGGGGCAGCCGCTCTGACCTGGAGAAGACAGTAGACTTCGTCTTGACGACAGGCCTGACGGTATAGCATGACCACAGATGCTGAACGCAGAAGAAGAAGAAGCCCATGACTAATTCAGTCCTAATAACATCATGAGCAAAGAACGACAATTACACGTCGTACGGTTAATCAGACAATTACATTTGTTTCAGAGCGAAAACCAGAAATGTAAGAACAATGTTGATTTGTGAAAGGAAAAGGCTTAAGACCTGCCATGTATATAATTAGAACAATGATGGAGAGGACAATTAAAGCACAAGACGTCATGTACATGTTCTTCATAGATTATAGTAAAGTATGGGAAGAGATGAAACATTCAGAAATGATAAAAATGTCAGAAAAACTCGAATGTTGATGTGAGAAATCGAAGGATAGTAAGACACATATATATTGGAAACAAACTGCTGCGATGATAGTTGACAATAATATAGGAAAATTCCAAAACTTAGAGACGGGTGTCAGACAAGGATGTGTAATGTCACAAGATATTTTCTACATGTATACAGAGGATATTGTGCGAAACATAGAAAGTATACTAGGAATATCAGTTGGAGGTTACAATCTGAATAATCTGAGGTATGCTGGCGATGAGATATGCACACAGAAGGTAACCTAAGTCTGCATCTTGAGTGATTCTATGAGTATGATTAGGAAGGTACAAGTGGGTCTCGTTCAGGAGCAGTGGATTGAGGCTTTGGGAAAGATGATGCTGAAAGTGGTTACATTTATTTTCGTGCTGGGACATGTGGGTGTTCGAGTCAATGAAATAGCGGTACAACGGACGGCATGCGCGATTGTGGCACAGGGCGATGGGGTCAAGGATCGCGCTAACGTTTTGAACTCCTTAAGAGATATAGCACGCGAGAGTGAGACTAATGTGGATGATGATTCCTTTTCAATGGCTAGGATTAAAGATCAGGGATTGAAATTTGTGTTGCTAGAAGTAAACATTTGGAGGGCGCAGAAGAATGATGGTCAACCAGCATAGGACCGGTACTGTCAGCAGAAGTGTAATGGCGGAATAATCTCAAGGAAAGATCGGAACAACTATGTACATTTCCAGTTTGCAGTGATGATGATCCGACGACTAACTAACTAACTATGCTGACGATACAGTTCTGATTGCAGGAAGTGAACAAGAACTTCAAGCCATGTTAGACACGGTATCATAAAAAAGTGAAAACAAAGGCCTCAAGTATAAAAAGAAGAAAACAAGGTCAATGATTATTTCAAATACGCACCAACAAAATGAATTATTAATATCAATGATGCAAAATAAATCAAGTGGATAAAGTAAAGTATATTGGCATCATTTGAACATCAGATGACAGGTGTTCCAATGAGATCAAGAGCAGGTTAGCACAGACCAAATCAATATTTACAACAACAAAAAAAGAAGAAACTTTCTATGCAATGGAGTAATATTCATGCATACGCAAGTTAGAGTGCTACGATGTTTTATTGAGCGAAACTTCTATATGGAAGCGAAACATGGACAGTAAACAAAAGTGTCCAAGATAAGCTGGAGGAAACTGACATTTTTAAAGAAGAATGATGAAAATTCCATGGACAGCCAAGAAAACTAATGTAGAAGTTCTCAGAGATGTTGGAGTAAATTTAGTAATTACCGGAAAGATCCAGGGGAGATGAGATAGAGAACGACAAACAATTTCTGAATGGGTTGTCACAGTGGCGCAAAAAATATGTCACCAACTGCACAAATTAACAACATAAGAGACAGAGAGTTGTAGAGAAGCACGATCGCCTACGCACTCGGGATGGTACTTGATTGATTGATTGTATTTAGGGCAAAGCTAGTGAACTCTTGAGTTCACGTGACTGTATAATTAATTGACAAGGGAATCGCTCAATTAACGCTGGAATTTTATCTAAACAACACACAAGATTACCTTATATCTGTGTATTTCCAGTTACACAACTCACTACAAGATTACCTGATATCTGTGTTTTTCCAGTTACACAACAACACACTACAAGATTACCTAATATCTGGGTATTTCCAGTTACACGAAAAGACACTACAAGATTACCTGATATCTGGGTACTTCCAGTTAATCGTGCAGGAGGTCCCAAACGGTTCAGGGGCATAGTTTCCCCATCCTAGGAGGGGAGACATTGTCCATACGAGGGCGTAAAGAACAACACATGTACAACTGACCAAGGTACAGTATTTCGTTTTTATGAAGGCTGAAAAATATCAAAATACAAAGTTTGTGAATTATTTCTGATGATCTCCAAGTAGGCCCGTAGATATTATCTCCACAAAAGGAGGTGGGTTTACCTAAACCAGGTCATTCGTTAGTTAGTCGTCGAATCATCACTGAAATCCGCTCACATCCATAGGTGATCTGATCTCTCTCTCTAAGTGTATCCAACATAACACCATCACACCTCTACAGACAGTTCCGGTTCTACGTTGATTGGCCATCATTTTCCTGCGCCACGCAAACTGCTCCCTTCTGGCGACTCCATCTTTCAAACCTTGTTCCTTAATTGTAGCCATTGAATAAGAATCATCATGCATGTCAAGCTCACTTTCACGTGCTGTCTTTCGCTGGGGATTTAACACATCTTTCCGATCCATTGCTTCTCCCTGGGGTGTAGCAACAGTAATTGACGCCACCAAATCAACTCTGTCGTTGCCCCAAACGCTCACGTGTCCAGGCAATAGTAGTCACCATCTCCAACTTCGGCGCTCTCAATATCTCAGTCCATTGTTCACGAGCGAGACCCTTTTGTACATTTATAATTATACTCATTGAGTCACTCAATATACAGGGTCCGTACATCCCTCTGTAAGCTGACCCATTCTAATGCCATAGTTACCGCCATGATCTCCATTGTCACAGCAAAAGCTCCAATCTCTTCCCTAACATTTTCCCTGCACACTGAACTGTGAAGGCTCATGCACCACGAACATGTCTAACTACCGATCCATCTTTGTATATAATCACATACCCTTCACCGGGGGTTCTCATTGACCAACGCATGTACCTCTGGCTCCACCGCCACTTGCCGCCATTCCTTGCTCGTTCTTTCAAGAGTTACTCTTAAATAAGTTTGCAATTCATTGGTTACTACCACACGAAGTATATTTATATTACAACACAAAGTATATTTATATTACCACACGAAGTATATTTATATTACAACACAAAGTATATTTATATTACCACACGAAGTATATTTATATTACCACACGAAGTATATTTATATTACAACACAAAGTATATTTATATTACCACACGAAGTATATTTATATTACAACACAAAGTATATTTATATTACCACACGAAGTATATTTATATTACAACACAAAGTATATTTATATTACCACTCAAAGTAATTTATATTACCACACAAAGTATATTTATATTACCACATAAAGTATATTTATATTACCACACAAAGTATATATACATTACCACATGAAGTATATTTATATTACCACACGAAGTATATTTATATTACAACACAAAGTATATTTATACTACCACACGAAGTATAATTACAGTACCACACAAAGTATATTTATAGTACCACACAAAGTATATTTATATTACCACACAAAGTATATTTATATTACCACACAAAGTATAATTACAGTACCACACAAAGTATATTTATATTACCACACAAAGTATAATTACAGTACCACACAAAGTATATTTATAGTACCACACAAAGTATATTTATAGTACATTTATTTATCATATTGTCTTCGCTCGTGTGTCAACAAGGGTCAGAACTTCTAGCCCTGGGTGATAGCATTGGGACAACTGTCTTCTTTCCATGCATATCGTAGGATACAACTAAGGAAAGTTTAAGGATAGGCAGATAACCAGCCAGATCATTAATGTCATTTCTGGTCTTATTTTCTTAATTTTCTCTTCTATCCAAACATCCTCATGGATGACGAAGCGATACAGGTCAGCTGATATCTTTTGTCCTGAGAATTATTGGTGGAGCTGTTGAGTTACGTGCTACGTGTAGTACTTTCAGCAGGGGAAGTAATTCTTTGTTGAGTGGGACGGAGTACATATGGGAAAATCCGGGTACAATGAAGTCCTTCTTGTACTAATTATCAACGTTTTTACACACTTCTCACCGATGAATGCATATATGATTCTTGATACTTGATCAGGCACGAGCATCACCGCACAAGGGGAATTCCCGTAAATACTCTGCTTGCTATTCCATCAACAATCTAAAACTATATAAGCTCAACGTCCAAATCTTCATTCTTGATTAGAAAACTGGCCTCACAGCACGTGGGACATTCCCATAAGTGCTCTGCCCTCTGTCCCAGCAGCCATTCGACTTGATGGTGTTTCAACGTCCAAGTCAGTTGTTGGTTGTGGGCTTTTATGGTCTTTCCAGTGCGGCTGCACTTCCGCATCTCCCAACCACTCTATTTCTATCATTCTCTGGACATGTACATTTTCTCTTTCAGCACCATCTTCATTATTTTGTAGTGTATTGATGACTGTCCTAATTAATTCAGCTCGGTCTCGACTCATTATTTTGTCATCCATATTAATATATGGCTCAGACACTGGACAATGCACAAACAATTAGAAGACAGAAAATTTGCCCTCTTGGTTTTGTGCAAACTGTTCAATATCTTTCATTATCATGTTCAGACCGTCTTCGATATCCTGTGTCATCGTAATCTTGTTCTGCCTCTTGCTCTCTTATCTGGATCTTTTTCCTTCTTGATTAATCTTTTTTTGTACCTTTATGTCTCTTTATATGTCCGAAATATGTCATCTGCGTTTTTTGATAGTTTTGAGAATCCATTCCTCTGTGTTCACGTATTTCCAGACGCATATGTTCAGGTATTTCCAGACGCCTTGGTTCGTTTTTCTATTCATAATATCTTGAAGTCTTCCTATAACAATTCATTGTAAATGGCGGCCAAAGACCAAAAAGATTGAGAACCACTGATGTAAAGCCCATCGTATAATAAAACGAGTAAAAATATACAAAAAACAAAACCAGAAAGACAATAAAACCAACAGACTTACCAGAATATGGCATCTTGACGCTAAGAAGTCTGGTAACTGACATTGCTGTTAGGACACCAATATCTATAAGGCTATATAGAAATCCAAAGAAAGCATTGATCGCACAACCTGGCAATACAATTGAGTTAATTTATTGAAGACATTAAGTCAAGTTATTTTAAACATTTTTGGTAGACTGTGTTTGGTTGGATAGTGTCTAGTATTTTTTGGGTTCTCCCTGGCATAGCGGGTAAGTAATTTTCATTGTGCTCAAGAGGTCGCGGTTTAATCCAGTTCCTCTAAAATACAGACGTGGGACTAATTGGGAATTACCCTTCTAAAGTGATGCAATTTTACTTTACCCGTAAGCTTCAGTGGCTGTTTATACAAATTATATAGTGACCAGTGAAAATCACGGGAAAGGTCAAAGTATATCACTTTAGATGATTTTCGCGTTTTTTGGGGAAGAAAGGGAGTTAATGATAAAGTGTATCTTCCTTTCATGTCGTAAGAGGCGAATAAGGAGGTTATTGGGTGAGTTGGATGTTGCATCCTATATATAGTCTAAGAGACCCAGAAGTCTGATGTATCGGGCCGAAAGGTGTAGTTATTGTAACAAAGCTATAAACCATGCTCATCCGTTCTTTGGACTACAACCTGATAATCTGCATAAGTTTAAGAACGAGTGCATAAAGGATAATTCAAATTAGGCCACATTACTGTATTTTTGAGGGTATCGGTCCAATCCCTAATTCTCGATTAAAAAAAAAATCTCTGTCATGTAAACATGGACAGTGTCGTTCTTACTCGTTATTGTATATCTTGTGTGTTCTTGACAGAGACATTTTAGACGAAACGTCGATTTTCGTATGTTATCATGTGAATATCCAGTGATAGCACAGCTTCATCAACCTGTTTCTTAGTTTGGCATATGGAAACATCAATTTTGCATCGAAGATGACAATTTATAACTCATTGGTGCTATCTATTATGTTATATGATTGTGAAAGTTGGACACTCACTGAAGAGAAGGGTACATGTCTTTCTACACAAGTGTTATAGATGAAAGGTGCACATTTCCTATAGAGAACATAAGACAAATGTGTACGTAAGAACAGTGGCGTAGCGTGGGTCAATGGCGCCCGGGGCGGAATCATAATTTTCCGCCCTTGTGACATGACAAAAGTATTCAATGATTGTGAAAGCCTGGACGAAAATAAATTTGCCGCCCTCCCGATGATACCGACCGGGGCGGTCCGCACTTCCGCCACCCTCTCGCTACGCCACTGCGTAAGAATAAAAGCAGAGAACCTTGTAAGATCACAAAAATCACTACTTTCAATGGTGTGGACATATATGCTGACATGATTCCATGTCAAATACGCATGCATGATACAGTTGAGGGTTAGAGAAGCAGAGAAGAAAGAAAATCAAAGTCAGACAATACCAAAACTGGACAGGTCAATATTTATTCACACCCATCCACATCACTGATGATAGAAATCGCTAACGAGCCGTGTTGACGCGCCCAATGCGACGAAGGTGTTCTTCCTTCGCAAGTGAAGATAAGCATGGTATTTAAAAGGGTCACGCTAAATTTAATTGAGTCCCCAGATAGGCCGAAATATCCCGTCGAATGTAGTACATATATGAATGTAGTGAATATATGAATGTAGTAAATATATGAGTGTAGTACATATATGAATGTAGTAAATATATGAATGTAGTACATATATGAATGTAATAAATATATGAATGTAGTAAATATATGAATGTAGTACATATATGAATGTAGTAAATATATAAATGTGGTACATATATGAATGTAGTAAATATATAAATGTAGTAAATATATGAATGTAGTACATATATGAATGTAGTAAATATATGAATGTAGTACATATATGAATGTAGTACATATATGAATGTAGTAAATATATGAATGTAGTACATATATGAATGTAATAAATATATGAATGTAGTAAATATATGAATGTAGTACATATATGAATGTAGTAAATATATAAATGTGGTACATATATGAATGTAGTAAATATATAAATGTAGCACATATATGAATGTAGTACATATATGAATTAGCACATATATGAATGTAGTACATATATGAATTAACACATATATGAATGTAGTACATATATGACCCATGTCATGAATGTATGCATGAACTGAACCTAGTTTCTTTTGACTATCATTATCATTATCAGGTTCATGCCGGCTGGCGTAGGCAATCATGGCTCTCTTCAGCTCTCTATCTCCAGCATTATGTATCACGATCGTTGTTTCCCTGCCGTGCCAGGTTGTCAAACTGTATAATATTTTTTCACTTTGTCACCCCCTGTCTCTGTTGCGTTCAATCTTTCCTGTTTTGACTATGTACTCCAAACCTCCCTGTCTCATTAAGTGGCCAAGAATGTCTTTTCTTTACGTTATTGATTAAGGTCCGTTTCGTATTTCATTCTTTCAACACCCCCACATTAGTTTTTCTGCCAGTCGATGGTATTCTCAAGCACTCTTCTGTAGAACCACAAATGATGGTTGACTAACATATATTTTATAATACAGCAACAACATATTCTTTTGCATTTTAAAACCTTTTCTTGATGTTCATGAATGCACTACCTTTCACTGCCTCTACATTTGCCAAATTATGTGTATAATTCAACCTTCTTACAGGTATGTTGCACATAATGTAATCTGGTTTCCATTATCTGCATCTCGTGGCACAATTATTTTCATTTATCTCTCTCTCTCTCTTTCTCTCTCTTCATATATATATATATATATATATATAGTGTTTTATGGACGTACGCGGGTATACACAGTTTCCCCACTTATTTATCATGAATTTTGTTGTTGTTCTGATTTCTGAGTTATTTCTGCATGTTTTCATCTGCGTACAATGGACACGCCTGTATGTGCTTCTATCATCGCCATAATAAATCTATAAATCTATAAATCTATAAATCTATCAAAGTGCAGCGGTAACAGTTCCAGTTCGACGCTGATCTATTAGTCTCTTCGTATATCTTTTATGTTTTTCCTTAAGCAATTGCTTTTTTTTAATTCTTTGCTAACCTAAAGGTTAGATTAATGCATTGATATAAAGTGATTGAAATAACTAATCAAGAACACAAAGAAATATAGCGAATCACAAAATTTGTATTTAAACACGCAAAAAAACAAAAACCATGTCAACAGATATAACAACAGAACAACCAAAAATCAGAATAGACAATACCGAGATAGAATGTGTGGATAAATTTGAATACTTAGGAACAAACATCAACGGTGCAGGAGACTGCATGGCAGAAATAAGGAAGAGATTGGCAATGGGCAATGGCATATTGTAAAACAATAGTTACAAAACATATGGAACATAAACAAAATAGAAGCGAAATTGCTAATATTACGAACTTTTATTTTTCCGGTTGCAACATACGACTATGAAACATGGACCCTAAGTAAGTCAGCGGCAAAGAAGATCAACGCCTTTGAGATGAAATGCTACAGGAAGATACTTAGAATATCACGGAAGGAAAAATGCAGAAACTCAGATATTATAAACACATTGAAGATTCCAGAGTGTTGGTTACTAAACACAATAACAAAAAGAAAACTACTCCTGTTTGGTCATATAAAGAGACACAACTGTTTAGAAAAAAATAATGGAGGGCAGAGTACATGTGAAGATGAGAAAGAGCAGACCAAGAAGACGATGGACTGACGACATTAAAGATAGCATGAATACATCGTTGGAAACTGCAAGCCGCATCGCCCACTACAGAGAGAGGTTCAGAGAAGTTCATTGGGAAGACAACGTTCTGGAGAGAATACATCACATGACATAACCTAAAGAAAACATCACATGACATAACCTAAAGAAAACATCACATGACATAACCTAAAGAAAACATCACATGACATAACCTAAAGAAACCATCACATGACATAACCTAAAGAAAACATCACATGACATAACCTAAAGAAAACATCACATGACATAACCTAAAGAAAACATCACATGACATAACCTAAAGAATACATCACATGACATAACCTAAAGATAACATCACATGACATAACCTAAAGAATACATCACATGACATAACCTAAAGAAAACATCACATGACATAACCTAAAGAAAACATCACATGACATAACCTAAAGAAAACATCACATGACATAACCTAAAGAAAACATCACATGACATAACCTAAAGAAAACATCACATGACATAACCTAAAGAAAACATCACATGACATAACCTAAAGAATACATCACATGACATAACCTAAAGAAAACATCACATGACATAACCTAAAGAATACATCACATGACATAACCTAAAGAAAACATCACATGACATAACCTAAAGAATACATCACATGACATAACCTAAAGAAAACATCACATGACATAACCTAAAGAAAACATCACATGACATAACCTAAAGAAAACATCATCATGGAAAGAAAATAAAACAAATAGGTTTTAAGAACACTTCATCTGAGAAAAAAATTATTAAAGGAAATAAAGATCAAACAAATAAAGTATTTTGAGCATATAAAAGACATGACACCTTGTTGAAGACCTTACTTGAGAGTAGAGTCAAGGGGAGGCGATCAGCAGGTAGGCAGAGAATTAAATGTTATAGAAACCCTATCACAAGCTGGACAGGTTACAGCCTATTCTCTTTCCACGAAAAATGTCCATCTTCATCTTTTTATCAGTTTTGCTGTTAGGATCTTAAATGCTTAGATAATATAGCCTCATAAATTAACGAGGAACACAGAAATATAAAATGAATTTTAAGAACCCCCCCCCCCCCCCCCCGCTTTCCAATGTTAAGACAATGTGCCTATTGTCTTATTACTATTATTATTGTCTTATTATTGTCTTATTATTGTCTTATTATTGTCTTATTATTGTCTTATTATTGTCTTATTATTGTCTTATTATTTTCTTATTATTTTCTTATTATTGATGGTTTAAAATATTTCATATGAAAGGAAGTAGTCTCTTCATGAAAATTGCCTAGGTATTGTCTGTATCCCCCATCATATACCAGGTCCTTCTGCATGGTTACATATACAATGACATTACTTTGAGAATCACAAAACAATATGGGTTACACTGACCAGTACGCAAGTCTCGGCTTATGAGCTCAGATCCTAATGTACAATCTCCCCAAAACTGTCAAGGAAGGGATTCATATGCAAAACATAAAACGTTCTGTGGGTGGAAAGTGTAGATATTCGGTCAATAAATTAAGTATTGTTTGTTACTAGATGTGCTGTCTACTTCTCTGCTTGACAATATATTATAGTAACTAATTAACAATGGTAGGAAACCGTTGATGGTGGGTTTCTAGTTTCAGCCACCATAATCCTTGTTACGATATTCCAATTTTATACATGATATGAATTCAATGAAAGATTTACATGTCGAAGAGCAAATAGTATACATATATTTTATAACTTGCAGTGACATAATCGACGATAGTTCAACTAGTGTTATCTATCTACCATCTGTCTATTCGCTAAACCCTGTGTTGCCTTTTAGCGCCAGGGGTAGACGAGTTTTCTGAAGATGGCCTTCTTGTGTGCTGAGTATTTTGTGGAGTTTGTCGCATCTTTTATTTCGGTGGTCCATCATTGTCGTGGTCGGCCTCTAGGTCTGCCTTTACTGTATCTGTGTAGCATAGCTTGCTGAGGTATTCTGTCTAGTAGAAGCCTGCTGGCCATTGTATCTGTTGTCTCTTAATATACTCCAAGATTGGAATGGTAGCGGTTCTTTGTCTAATGTCTTCATTTCTCACTCTGTCTCTTAGCGATATTCCTAGTATTCTGAGCAAGCATGCCATTTCAGCTGTCACAAGTTTACGTTTATCTTGTGCTGTCGTTGTCCATGTTTTCTATGGAAGAGGAAATCGCCCATTCGTCATGTACGGAAACACTTTTGGAACATGTTCTATGATTTGCCACATTCATTCCTTCCTAGATCTCTCTTATCGACAGTGAATATACATAAACATCTAAGCTTTTAATACTCACCAGCATCCCCGAATAGCCATCTGTGGGAAATAGTTGACGCAAAAGTCAGTGGGTAACACAGGAGAACAGCCGAGAGATCGGATGTTGCAAGTACAATTATGTAGTAATCGGTGTTGTTGAGATGTTGCTGATGAAGTCGGGCAGATTTTAGTCTTATCAACGTCCACAGCACAAGCCCATTGAGCATTGCCCCAATGACTACTATACGCCAAGAATATAGAAGAGAAATTTGTATTAAAGTCATATTATACCGGGTTTCTAATACAGATCAGTGCTAAATACAATTCATATGGCACATTGTCACTAGCAATGTAAATGAGTGCACAGTGACTTTGTAGATACGTTATTAATAAATATGTATATATATATAACTTCTCACTAAAGAAGATAACACACAGGTATTAGCGAAACCGCTGTCACTCTGTCACTGATAGTGATGAAGTTGTTAAAGTTGTTCTTACTAACGTTTTTCTCCTACTGTTGTTATTGCTAATGTTGTTCTTACTAATGTTGTTATTGCTAATGTTGTTCTTACTAATGTTGTTATTGCTAAATTTGTTTGTGACAATGTTATTGTTGCTAATGTTTTTGTTGCTAATCTTGTCGCTAATGTTGTTGCTGTTAATGTTGTTGCTAATGGTGTTGACACTAATATTGTTGTATCTGTGATTAGTGTTGCTAATCTTGTTATTGCTAATCTTGTTGTTGCTAATCTTGTTGTTGCTAATGGTGTTATAAGAAATGTTGAATTCAATGAATGATTTACATATTGCAGAGCAAAAAGTATACATATATATTTATAACTTGGTTATATTTATAACATAAAATTTATAAAATTTAAGGTATAAAATTGTTGCTAAAATTGTTTTTATCTGTGCTATTGTAGTTGTTGTTGGTAAAATAGCGATGTTGTTGTCGGTGTTAATGTTGCTGACATTGTTGTTCTTGATGTTAATTTTGTTGGCATTATTTTTATTGTTATTTGTGATGTTGCATTGTAGTTGGTCCTGTTATTGATATTTTGGTCGTGTTTCCAAGTTCTTCTTTATTTGTGATGTTAATTACTGTAAGTAGCGCTGTTGCTGGTGATGTTCTTAGTGTTGTTATTGGTGTCGTTGTTGGTGATGTTATTAGTGTTGTTATTGGTGTTGTTGATTATAGTGTTGTTATGGATGGTATCATTGATTATGTTGCTAGTCTTGTTATTGTTGATGATGTTTTAGTGCTGTTGATGGTTATAGTGTTATTATGGGTGTTTTTGTTGGTGATTTGGTTGGTGCTGTTTTTGATGTTGTTGTTAGTGATTATGCTAGTGTTTTTGGTATTGTTGGTTATAATGTTGTTATTGGTGTTGCTGTTGTTATTGGTGCTGTTTTTGTTGTTGTTGGTGTTGTTATTGGTGATGTATCCTAATGTTGGTAATGATGTTGTTGGTGATGGTATTTTTGTTGCTGTTGGTGATGTTATTGATATTGTGTTTGTTGTTATTGGAATGCTGTTAGTTTTCCTATCGCTGTTATTGATTTTGTTCCTGTTTCTAGTGTTGTTAATGTTGTTGTTGGTGATATTAGTGTTATTACTGGTGTTGATGTTGAAGATATTTGTGGTGTTAGTTTTTAATGTGATGTTGTTATTGGCGTTGCTGTTGGTGATATTGTTGACATTTTTATTGATGTTGCTGTTGCTAATTGTATTTGTACTGTTATCATTGTTGTTGCTATTGTCCTATATTGTGTTGTTATTGGTGTTGCTATTGTTATTAGTGCTGTTTTTTGTTTTGTTGTTTGTGATGAAGACACCAACTATGCAGCTAATATATACCTCATTAAAGTAAACATATTTCCAGAAGCAATTTATTGTTGTGAAACATGAACATTTAATAAAACAAAAACAATGGCAAAAAAGGCTGCATTTGAAATTAGAGAAGAATTTTGAGAATATCATGTACAGTGAAAACAACTAGTCTAGCGGCGTTAAGAACAGTAAAACTTCAAAAACGTTTTGCCCTTAAACAACTAACCTAGCGGAGTTAAGAACAGTAAACTTCAAAAACGTTTGGCCCTTAAACAACTAACCTAGCGGAGTTAAGAACAGTAAACTTCAAAAACGTTTTGCCCTTAAACAACTAACCTAGCGGAGTTAAGAACAGTAAACTTCAAAAACGTTTGGCCCTTAAACAACTAACCTAGCGGAGTTAAGAACAGTAAACTTCAAAAACGTTTGGCCCTTAAACAACTAACCTAGCGGAGTTAAGAACAGTAAACTTCAAAAACGTTTGGCCCTTAAACAACGTTTATAAGAAAGCTGAGGTTTTTTCCCCATATAAAGTTTTATAGCATGAAATAATGGAATGTATGGTTGCTGATGCTGGTAACAAAGTGTGACCAATCGCCAATTACGACCAACCAGCAGAACCAATCAACAAGCTTTTGTAAGCCATGTTTTAAGTTATTTCCGTGAATTTCGTTGTCCAGCGTTGGTAGATGACACTTGGGCGACACAAATATATAATTAATAATCAAACTGTCACAGGGTATCCGATAAGCTGGAGAGTGCAGAAGTAACAAAACTAAAGAGGATATCCGACAAGTTGGAGAGGGCAGAAGTAACAAAACTAAAGAGGATATCCGACAAGTTGGAGAGTGCAGAAGTAACAAAACTAAAGAGGATATCCGACAAGTTGGAGAGTGCAGAAGTAATAAAACTAAATAGGATATCCGACAAGTTGGAGAGTGCAGAAGTAACAAAACTAAAGAGGATATCCGACAAGTTGGAGAGTGCAGAAGTAACAAAACTAAAGAGGATATCCGACAAGTTGGAGAGTGCAGAAGTAACAAAACTAAAGAGGATATCCGACAAGTTGGAGAGTGCAGAAGTAACAAAACTAAAGAGGATATCCGACAAGTTGGAGAGTGCAGAAGTAACAAAACTAAAGAGGATATCCGACAAGTTGGAGAGTGCAGAAGTAACAAAACTAAAGAGGATATCCGACAAGTTGGAGAGTGCAGAAGTAACAAAACTAAAGAGGATATCCGACAAGTTGGAGAGTGCAGAAGTAATAAAACTAAAGAGGATATCCGACAAGTTGGAGAGTGCAGAAGTAACGAAACTAAAGAGGATATCCGACAAGTTGGAGAGTGCAGAAGTAACAAAACTAAAGAGGATATCCGACAAGTTGGAGAGGGCAGAAGTAACAAAACTAAAGAGGATATCCGACAAGTTGGAGAGTGCAGAAGTAGCAAAACTAAAGAGGATATCCGACAAGTTGGAGAGTGCAGAAGTAATAAAACTAAATAGGATATCCGACAAGTTGGAGAGTGCAGAAGTAACAAAACTAAAGAGGATATCCGACAAGTTGGAGAGTGCAGAAGTAACAAAACTAAAGAGGATATCCGACAAGTTGGAGAGTGCAGAAGTAACAAAACTAAAGAGGATATCCGACAAGTTGGAGAGTGCAGAAGTAACAAAACTAAAGAGGATATCCGACAAGTTGGAGAGTGCAGAAGTAACAAAACTAAAGAGGATATCCGACAAGTTGGAGAGTGCAGAAGTAACAAAACTAAATAGGATATCCGACAAGTTGGAGAGTGCAGAAGTAACAAAACTAAAGAGGATATCCGACAAGTTGGAGAGTGCAGAAGTAACAAAACTAAAGAGGATATCCGACAAGTTGGAGAGTGCAGAAGTAACAAAACTAAAGAGGATATCCGACAAGTTGGAGAGTGCAGAAGTAACAAAACTAAATAGGATATCCGACAAGTTGGAGAGTGCAGAAGTAACAAAACTAAAGAGGATATCCGACAAGTTGGAGAGTGCAGAAGTAACAAAACTAAAGAGGATATCCGACAAGTTGGAGAGTGCAGAAGTAACAAAACTAAAGAGGATATCCGACAAGTTGGAGAGTGCAGAAGTAACAAAACTAAAGAGGATATCCGACAAGTTGGAGAGTGCAGAAGTAATAAAACTAAAGAGGATATCCGACAAGTTGGAGAGTGCAGAAGTAACGAAACTAAAGAGGATATCCGACAAGCTGGAGAGTGCAGAAGTAACAAAACTAAATAGTGATAACACCTGTGCTAACGTATTATTGTCACTGCTTAGTAATATAACTAATAAATAGCAAAAATTATGCCATTATGTGAATGAGAAATGTGTGTACAGTTAGCAACATTGACGTGAAGCACTCACTTAATCAGGTTTGACGCTCATGACTCATTTTAATGCAGCATTTCAATTACGTCGTTCTGTTTTTGTCTGTCAATGGCATACAATTCAAGCGCGCATCACTATTGATTATAACTAAACATGATTGCGCCTTTTTTTCTTCAAATACACTGATATATGGATGTAAGACCATCCCATTACATCAATTCTATTGTTTCTTTATTTCTAGTTTGTGCTTGTTTCTCGATTAATCTCCATATATCATATATTTGAACGTTGGGTGGAAAAAAAGTCATTGTTCCTTTATTTTTTGTTATTTCTCATTGACGTTACTTTAGACTTGATTTTTTTCTATTTATTTGTTATATTAGTAAACAATGACAATAATATATTATTGAATATTTCATCACAAAATATATTAATAATTACCAGCAAAAACAAAACACGAACATAATCAAAATTACGTGTCACGGCTTCTGCTGGTATAATTCTATTGGTAGGTCTTATTTGATGATTGGTCACGGCCCAAGACGACGATGGATACGAGACATCTCAGAGTGTTTAAAGATATACTTGGCTGTGACATGTCATCTCGCCCAAAATCTTCAGGAGTTAAGAATATCCATAAAGAAGACTACTTTCTGGAAAGATTGTGTTATCAGATGAGATGTACCGATCCAGACTAGATCCAAACTGTTGTAAAATGTCTCCCATTCCTATCAAATGATGGTTCGTTCGCAATTCCTGCAGTTTAGCAGGATGTAGTCCGGAGAACGGAATGCGTTGTGCCATGGTTTACAGATTAAGCTGCGATAACCTCGCCTTTTGGCTTGACACATCCGACTGCAGTATGGTTTCTGGGTAACATTGACTGTATAGTGGGTGGGGCAGTGAACTCCACTCAAATGTCTACTTAGTCGCCTCTTTCAGCATTCATGGAAGGTAAACAGTATTGCTATTCTTTGCCCTCCTGTAGGGCCCCAGTAAAACACAAGCATGTACAACCTTTGAAAAGAATGGGGTAGAGAGGGCGTAGGTGATTGACATCATTGTATTCCAGTTTCCCTAGGCTCAACTTTCGTCTCAACGTATGGGGAGGGGGGTGCAGGCTATCAAGAGTGGCACTAATGGCACGTAACGCCGTAGATTCAAGCGATTCCAATGGCAGCAACCTGACGTCGGAGATGAAGATAATTCTTCATTTACTAAGGCGCAGTAACTATTACGTGGGGTGGCCAGTTCCTTTCTTTGCTGTCTTTACCTTCCCTAACTCAGGTACACATTTACAGCTGAGTCGACTGGAGGAGTGGTCGTGTAAAGCGAGAAATGACAACCGGTATTTTGTTTTTTACAAAATTTCAAGCAACCTCACTATCAGCTAGTCTACCGAGCTCCTCAAACTTAACGCTGAAGCTTCTCACACAAGTAAACTTCTCACACAAGTAAACTTCTCACACAAGTAAACTTCTCACACAAGTAAACTTCTCACACAAATAAATTCTCACACAAGTAAACTTCTCACACAAATAAACTTCTCACACAAGTAAACTTCTCACATAAGTAAACTTCTCACACAAGTAAATTCTCACACAAGTAAATTCTCACACAAGTAAACTTCTCACACAAGTAAATTCTCACACAAGTAAATTCTCACACAAGTAAACTTCTCACACAAGTAAACTTCTCACACAAGTAAACTTCTCAAACATATACACTTCTCACACAAGTAAACCTCTCACACAAGTAAACTTCTCACACAAGTAAACTTCTCACATAAGTAAACTTCTCACACAGGTAAACTTATCACACAGGTAAACATCTCACACAAGTAAACTTCTCACACAAGTAAACTTCTCACACATGTAAACTTCTCACACAGGTAAACATCTCACACAAGTAAACTTCTCACACAAGTAAACTTCTCACACAAGTAAACTTCTCAAACATATACACTTCTCATACAAGTAAACCTCTCACACAAGTAAACTTCTCACACAAGTAAACTTCTCACATAAGTAAACTTCTCACACAGGTAAACTTCTCACACAGGTAAACATCTCACACAAGTAAACTTCTCACACAAGTAAACTTCTCACACAAGTAAACTTCTCACACAGGTAAACTTCTCACACAGGAAAACATCTCACACATGTAAACTTCTCACACAAGTAAACTTCTCACACAAGTAACCATCTCACACAAGTAAACTTCTCACACAAGTAAACTTCTCACACAGGTAAACTTCTCACACAAGTAAACTTCTCACACAAGTAAACTTCTCACACAGGTAAACTTCTCACACAGGAAAACATCTCACACATGTAAACTTCTCACACAAGTAAACTTCTCACACAAGTAACCTTCTCACACAAGTAAACTTCTCACACAAGTAAACTTCTCACACAGGTAAACTTCTCACACAGGAAAACATCTCACACATGTAAACTTCTCACACAAGTAAACTTCTCACACAAGTAACCTTCTCACACAAGTAAACTTCTCACACAGGTAAACATCTCACACAAGTAAACTTCTCACTCAAGTAAACTTCTCACACAAGTAAACTTCTCACACAAGTAAACTTCTCACACATGTAAATTCAAGTAGGTCGCATTAGGACAAATGAATATAATTCTTACACCTGACGGAAATTGAACCAGGTTCGTTATAGCAGAAAAACCATTTGCTTTGCAACACAAGTGAGTAGGTTTACCGTACTTGACCAACCACATCCCACAAAAACAGATGTGATCTCGTGAAGACATCAACCTTGTGTGAGATATTATTTGAAGCAACATTGTTCTGTCTCTATGTTATTTATGTTTACAAAATTATTCTGTCTCTGTGTTGTTTATGTTAACAAGAAAGCATTTATGTCCTTGTGGTGCGTTGTGAACGTTCTGTATCTGTGTGTCTGGGGATGCTTAAATACTTGTGCTGGATGTTCGTTGATGTTGTGATGGTCCTTGTTTCGATTTGTCTGTTCTCAGTGACTTGAGTACACAGGTTGAATGTCTTGAGGAGATCACATCTTTTTTTTGTGGGATGTGGTTGGTCAAGTACGGAAAACCTGTTTACTTGTGTTGCAAAGTGATTCGGTGCTGCTAGAACGGACCTGGTTCGATTCCCGTCAGCTGTAAGAATTATTTTCATCTGTCCTTATGCTTCCTACTTGAATCTACATGTGTGAGAAGTTTACTTGTGTGAGAAGTTTACTTGTGTGAGAAGTTTACTTGAGTGAGAAGTTTACGTGTGTGAGAAGTTTACTTGTGCGAGAAGTTTACGTGTGTGAGAAGTTTACTTGTGTGAGAAGTTTACGTGTGTGAGAAGTTTACTTTTGTGAGAAGTTTACTTGTGTGAGATGTTTACTTGTGTGAGAAGTTTATTTGTGTGAGAAGTTTACGTGTGTGAGAAGTTTACGTGTGTGAGAAGTTTACGTGTGTGAGATGTTTACTTGTGTGAGAAGTTTACTTGTGTGAGAAGTTTACGTGTGTGAGAAGTTTACTTGTGTGAGAAGTTTACTTGTGTGAGACGTATACTTGTGTGAGATGTTTACTTGTGTGAGAAGTTTACTTGTGTGAGAAGTTTACTTGTGTGAGAAATATACTTGTGTTAGAAGTTTACTTGTGTGAAATGTTATTTGAAGCAACATTTTTTTCTCTCAAACAACAGTAAGAAATTAAGACAAGATGTCACAATGATTTTTTCACAGGTGACAGATTGTCAGCATGCCCACACCTCCCTCAACATTCGTTAGCCGCCTCTTACGACATCGATGAAAACATGGCCCTATTCTTTGCGCCCTGAACTAAAAATTCAGTCTGAGGGTTGAACACAGGCGTCTAACGAACAAAGACAAAACAACTTACTTATGAATAGTATGGTCAATCCTATGACCGTGTCCCATAAATCCCCCATCTTTGAGATGAAAACAACGTCGCCATTCACAGACGTGTTACTACTCATAAATGTGTTTGTGTTGGTAGGTACATCCTCAAACACACTGCTCATTATGATGATGACCGGGTGATCCGGACTCACCTGTATGTATCAAATAAAGAAATAATATATCATATTAACAAACGAAGTTGGATGTTTTGGGGCATTGGCGAAAGTGCAGCGGCGACACATAGTACAAGAATTTCCGCTCGCTTGACTAAATTTTCAATTTGCTGGACATCTAGTAGGATCATTGTTCTAATATATGAGATCTAGTGGGATCATTGTTCTAATATATGAGATCTAGTAGGATCATTGTTCTATTATATGAGAGATCTAGTAGGACCATTGTTCTATTATATGAGAGATCTAGTAGGACCATTGTTCTATTATATGAGAGATCTAGTAGGATCATTGTTCTATTATATGAGAGATCTAGTAGGATCATTGTTCTATTATATGAGAGATCTAGTAGGATCATTGTTCTATTATATGAGAGATCTAGTAGGACCATTGTTCTATTATATGACAGATCTAGTACGATCATTGTTCTATTATATGAGAGATCTAGTAGGACCATTGTTCTATTATATGACAGATCTAGTACGATCATTGTTCTATTATATGAGAGATCTAGTAGGATCATTGTTCTAATATTTGAGAGATCTAGTAGGATCATTGTTCTAATATATGAGAGATCTAGTAGGATCATTGTTCTATTATTTGAGAGATCTAGTAGGAGCATTGTTCTATTATATGAGAGATCTAGTAGGATCATTGTTCTATTATATGAGAGATCTAGTAGGATCATTGTTCTATTATTTGATAGATCTAGTAGGATCATTGTTCTATTATATGAGAGATCTAGTAGGACCATTGTTCTATTATATGAGAGATCTAGTAGGATCATTGTTCTATTATATGAGAGATCTAGTAGGACCATTGTTCTATTATATGAGAGATTTAGTAGGACCATTGTTCTATTATATGAGAGATCTAGTAGGACCATTGTTCTGAAACAAGAGAGATCTAGTAGGACCATTGTTCTATTACATGAGAGTTCTAGTAGGACCACTGTACTGAAACAAGAGAGATCTAGTAGGACCATTTTTCTATTACTTGAGAGATCTAGTAGGACCATTGTTCTGATACAATGGTAACTTCACAAGTCGAGAGCTTACGAAGACTCTAAGTTAGAGTTTGCGCCAAATTCCTTGCGATTTCCGATGTAGGCATTTATTTCACGAAGCGAACCTAAGTCAATAACTTAGTTCTGATGTGCGAAATACCTAGCATAAATTTTGTCTAGACCTCATGCCCTTAGTTTACTATCATTTTTCCATTTTCACTAATTACAATTACAAATATGAACCCCATCTGCCCTCCAATCGAAGGCAATATGTTACGATATATGTAAATGGTTATGTAATATATACACAATTTTCCATTAATCCCACATCCAATTTACCATATTTGCAAAATTTCATGTAGGTGTATTTGAAATGACTATTTTATACATAGTTATTAAACAGGCTCTAACTACTGGGGTTTGCCCAAGTTTTTGTGTCAAACCTACATCTATAGTGAACATTACACAAGGGTCGGGGTTGATATCCCCCTGCAACCGAAAACAACAACATAAGCTATTGTTAAAAAACACATATATCACAGAGCTTCGGGCATTTTGACCGACAATTTTGGCCTTTACTATTTTATGCTGGTTTTCATAATACAAAATAAATTTATTGGTATAATATTGCGGCCTGCGGCTTACAATGTCTCCGCCTTCTATCACAATTTCAGATATATGCACATTCCATGCAAACAATCTGGCCCAGAGAAACAACAGTGTAAGAACAACTCTATAGACCTCTGTACGAGTTACAAAACATAGACAAGGTAATTGCAGATAAAACTTCAGATATAGACACATTCTAGACGAATAAAAGAAGGAGAGACATTGAACATAACGATATATCTTCTGTCCATTTACTCTGTCCAACTAATACATTATAATTCCACTTGAATTCCTTCATTTGAGATTAAGTTTCCAGCGTTTACTTGCCCTCCCCTTCTCGCGTTCATTAATTTATCTATGTGATGTATTATTATTGTGTGAGCATTGATTTGATTTCGCCGCTTCATTGATTTCCATTTAACATAGCAAATGTTGAAACGGCCTAAAATTGTTTGGTTTGTACATGTAGCAAGAACGCGCCTCTCTCTCTAAAAAATTATTTTGCAATTAACAATCGAAGGTAGAAGGATTGAGATAGGACAGAGAAAATCCTGGATTGATTACACCAAGAAATGGTCAGGGAGTGATTTTTCTATACTTCTCCGAATGGTTGAGGATAGAGTTGTTTGAAGAGCTTTTTGTGCTGACGTATCTAGTGTGACCCCCCCCATGTCCCTGACATTGTGCTGACGTCTCCAGTGTGACACCCCTACGTCCCTGACATTGTGCTGACGTCACCAGTGTGACACCCCTACGTCCCTGACATTGTGCTAACGTCACCAGTGTGACACCCCTACGTCTCTGACATTGTGCTGACGTCTCCAGTGCGACCCCCTAAGTCGCTGAAATTATGCTGACGTCACCAGTGTGACACCCCTACGTCCCTGACATTGTGATAACGTCACCAGTGTGACGCCCCTACGTCCCTGACATTGTGATAACGTCACCAGTGTGACATTATACACAAATCAAATAATATACTGATTATGAATATTTTTGGACGTTGTACCACTTTGTGGTAGGTTTTCTATCGTCGTCCATAATGTCTAAACAAATCTAAGACTTTCTTAGCTGGTTACCAAGGTTCTTTTAAGTTTTATCGATCAAGTGTTATCCTTTATCGTTGAAATAGTTATCCTTCCTGTGGTTCGCCTCTTCCTGGATGGGTCTGTCAATTTCAATTTTAAAACATTTGTACATGCCCCCGTTTGCAAAGCCTTGATCTAATGGTGGTCTACTGTTGCATGATGGTTTGTTTGATGCATCGACAAATATCCCACCTATGCCGTGACAAACATAGTAAAAAGAAGTAACCCATAGCATTTATTAATGGCGTAGGGGTGTGAGATCTTAGCGATCTCACATTTCACAGGCTCTGCAAATGAGGGCGGTAGCCATCTCCTCTCCCTCGCAGTCATTACTTCCAGGATTAATCCGGTACCCATTTAAGGCTGGGTCGACCTGGGAGCCGTTGCGATCTGAAAACATTTAAACACCAGAAATAGGTACAAACATAGTACCTATGCGTTGATCACAGATCAGTGAGGAAATGCCGGTTGTGTTTTGCCAATACCCGAAAGAAGGCATAAAATAACGACAATGTTACCTGCCATACATGTAAAAAGCTACTGTGGAAGTTTTAGGGTGAGATGGCTGTTCCATTCCGTAGAGGGACAAAGTGTGCCCAAGTCATGCAGAAGTTAAATGTTATGCTGACGTGAGAAGCCGTGCTGATGTGAGATGTCATGATGCAGGGATATGTCATGCTGAAGTTAGATGTCATGATGTAGTGAGATGTCATGCTGAAGTGAGATGTCATGATAAAGTTAGATGTCATGCTGAAGTGAGATGTCATGCTGATATGAGATATCATGATGTAGGGATATATCATGTTGAAGTGAGATGTCATGATGCAGTGAGATGGCATGCTGAAGTGAGATGTCATGCTGAAGTGGGATGCCATGATGTAGTGAGATGTCATGATGAAATGAGATGTCATTCTGAAGTGAGATTTCATACTGATGTGAGATGTCATGATGTAGGGAGATGTCATGCTGAAGTGGGATGTCATGCTGTTGTGAGATGTCACGATCTAGTGAGATGTCATGCTGAAGTGAGCTGTCATGATATAGGGAAATGTTATGCTGAAGTGAGATGTCATGCGTAAGTGGGATGTCATGCTGAAGTGAGATGTCATGTTGAAGTGAGATGTCATGCTGATGTGAGATGTCATGATGCAGTGAGATGGCATGCTGAAGTTAGATGTCATGCTGAAGTGGAATGCCATGATGTAGTGAGATGTCATGATGAAATGAGATGTCATTCTGAAGTGATATTTCATACTGATGTGAGATGTCATGATGTAGGGAGATGTCATGCTGAAGTGGGATGTCATGCTGTTGTGAGATGTCACGATCTAGTGAGATGTCATGCTGAAGTGAGCTGTCATGATATAGGGAAATGTCATGCTGAAGTGAGATGTCATGCGTAAGTGGGATGTCATGCTGAAGTGAGATGTCATGTTGAAGTGAGATGTCATGCTGATGTGAGATGTCATGATGTAGGGATATGTCATGCTGAAGTGAGACGTTATGATATATTGAGGTGTCATGCTGAAGTGAGATGTCATGCTGAAGTGGGATGTCATGCTAACGTGAGATGTCATGATAAAGTTATATGTCCTGCTGAAGTGAGATGTCATGCTGATGTGAGATGTTTTGTTGAAGTAAGATGTCATGCTAAAGCAAGATGTCATGCTGACATGAGATGTTTTGTTGAAGTGAGATGTCATGCTGAGGTGAGATGTCATGCTGACGTGAGATGTCCTCTTCTTCATCTTCTCGTTCGCAGTTTGACATGTCTACACAGCAAGTCCTGTTTTCTTAATAAATGCTGCTGTATTTGAAAGCTCCCCAGTGCTCCTCAAACAGCTTTCTATGAATATTCATCTCTGTAGGCCAGTGTTCTTCTCTTAACTATGTTTAGTGTAGTGCAGTCTTGTAGGATATGTTCAGCGGTCTGTTCTGCCTGCCCACAAGGACACAGTGATGATGGGACCAGTCTTAGTCTATTTAAGTGGCTGTTTAATCTGTTGTGTCTTGTTCTGAGGCGGAAGATAATAACCTGCTCTGCTCTGTCGAGATAGTGGTAATTGTCTTTTGGGTGGTCTCCTTTCCTGATAGCTTTGATGAGGGTCTTCTTTTCGTGGTATGTGATTTCTTAGTCATTTTGTTCCTGTGCTGCTCCATCCTGTGCCAGTCTATCTTCTTCTTCATTTCCTGGTATGCCACAGTGGAATGGTATCCACTGTAGTATTACTCTTCATTGAATGCTAACTTCTCGCATGGCTTCCATCAGGTCTCACAGTTATCGCTCTCAATGGATTGTAGGACAGACATATCATCAGTAAGAAATACCACCTGTTAACATCGGCTTGTTGTGTTTTTAATTATTTCTGCAGCCATGTATAAAGCCTGTACTTCTGCAGAGTAGTTGGAGCAGAATATTCCAGTTGGTGAAAGGTGAGATGTCATGCTGAACTGAGATGTCATGCTGCATGCTGACGTGAGATGTCATACTGAAGCTAGATGTCAGGTTGAATGACATATATATATATATATATATATATATATATATATATATATATATATATATATATATATATATATATATATATATATATATATATATATATATATCGAATTGCGTTCTCCGGACTACATCCTGCATATCTACAGGAGTTTGAGAGCGAATTCTCACTTAATGAGAGAGTGATAGAAGTACTGCGAGACAGATGGTACGAATGAGGATGATATAATGAGAATTAAAGAGTGAGCGATTGCGCGGATCAAAGAAGAAGAGTGAGAGGCTGGACTAATAAGAAAAATATAAAGATAAATAGGAGAGAGTGGAAGAGACGTGGACCTGTAGTTGAATTTAACCCCCCCCCCTCCTGTTCCCACATGTATCTAACAAACTAATGGTCCATATTTATGTAGACCATAATGAAAAACACTAACAGTATTAGATTATTTCTAGGAACAACGTCCGGTTTCTTTAAGCCTGTTTGAATTTTCAAAAAACGGTGATAACATTTTTACTGAGGAAAAAGTAAGGGTCTTTGAAGTTATATTTGCAAGCTCAATGTTTGTTGCTGTTTTTTTTAATTGCATGGTGAGTTATTTTATATACAGAAAAGCTCTTTTACTACGTAAATAATGTTCTTTATGCCAATGAAGTATGAGATTTAAGAGTTTATGTGATGTTTTTCTATTTGAATACATGTGGTGACAAATGGACCGTTATTGGACCATTTCTCCCCACACATGAAAGGGTTTCAGTATTCCATTATAAATTAATCATAAATTATTTCCAAATCTTAGTTTGTTTAAAACTATATGAAAATTTCAATCAAAGCCTATTTATATATTTTCCTTGTGAATAGACACATGCTCCGTGTTTACCAGAGAAAAACAGATCAAGGCAAAGTACTTGAGTCCATTATCAGAGCTGCAGTGACTTCCCTTTCAGATGTCATGCCTGTTAGATAAGCTTCCAAGGAATATCACCACACAGGTCCAGACCAGTCAACCAATAAAACATACACACTCCAAACAATCTATGCATCACAATACCAGTGCTATCGAGTTTCAACAAAATACAGCTCACCCAAATCAAATCCCACCCCCTCATTAACAATCATCAGATTGTGCATGACCAGAGTTTCAACATCTAGCAGTTCCAAACCAATCAACCTATATAACATGCTAAACATAAACTTACAACAGTGTTAAACCAGACACAGTTTCAACACACCAAACACACAAATCAAAACATCCACACTAATATGACCAGACAGGACAGCATAACAATAAACATAAAACATCAGACAAGACATGGCTAAAACTCCAAACCCACATAATCCAGAGAACATAACCACCTAGTCCAGATATCTCCTCCAGCAAGAATGAGACTACACACGTGAGGGTTCCCCGTACCACATCATTACATAAACAATTACACGATCAGATAGGAATCACTAGTATGACCGCCCGTGTGTTGTCGGGCCCGAAAGGGGAGCAAAGAATAGCAACACTTTTTACCTTCCACGGATATCGTAAAAGGCAACTAAGGAGGTTATGGGATGGAGTTGGCTGTCCCATCCCATATAGGGTCAGTGACCCAAAGCCATGCTAAAGTCGGATGTTTCAGTTCGAAAGGCGCAGATATCGCAGCAAGGCTGTAAACCATGACACAACGCATTCCGTTCTCCGGACTACATCCTGCTAATCTGCAGGAGTTTGAGAACGAACACAGAAGAAGAAGACTAGTATGAGGAAATCTCAACCAATAGATTAAATGAGCACAAGACCCTAAGATTTTAGTGGGGGTATAACATAAACATACATTTTCTCTTCATCACTTCACGTATATATGTTATTAATATTAAGGGAGTGGGGGGGGGGGGGCTAAAATACGGGTACTATATCGTGAGAATGAAGTATGAAAGGTCAATAGTACCAGTATACCGTATATACAGATGAGTACTATCGGGGTACGCAACTGTATAAGTATGTATGAATGAAAGCACAAGTTAAAAAGGAACACAAGAGAGCGAGTTATATATATATATATGAGATTGTGAGTACATATATGAAAGCATACGGGTGTATGAGTGTGTAGGAAATAAAAAACATATGGGCGCGTGGGTATATATGTACGTATGTAATGTAAAGAATATGGATACATATGTATGTATATGTAAAGTATATGTGTGAATGTGTATTTATGATATGTAAAGTATATGGGTGAATGTGTATTTATATGTAAAGTATATGGGTGAATGTGTATTTATGATGGGTAAAGTATATGGGTGAATGTGTATTTATATGTAAAGTATATGGGCGAATGTGTATTTATGATATGTAAAGTATATGGATGAATGTGTATTTATATGTAAAGTATATGGGTGAATGTGTATTTATGATATGTAAAGTATATGGGTGAATGTGTATTTATATGTAAAGTATATGGGTGAATGTGTATTTATGATATGTAAAGTATATGGGTAAATGTGTATTTATATGTAAAGTATAGGGGTGAATGTGTATTTATGATATGTAAAGTATATGGGTGAATGTGTATTTATATGTAAAGTATATGGGCGAATGTGTATTTATGATATGTAAAGTATATGGGTGAATGTGTATTTATATGTAAAGTATATGGGTGAATGTGTATTTATATGTAAAGTATATGGGTGAATGTGTATTTATATGTAAAGTATATGGGTGAATGTGTATTTATATGTAAAGTATATGAGTGCATGTGTATTTTTTCATATATAAAGTATATGGGTGCATGTGTATTTTTTCATATATAAAGTATATGGGTGCATGTGTATTTTTTCATATGTAAAGTATATGGGAGCATGTATATATGTATGACTATGAGTGTGTAAGAACCCATTGCTTAATGGAAATATACTGTATATGTATATAAATCGTTTTTAATTTACATTTATTTAATTCAAAAAAAGATATATAAAATATTTTTTAAATGAAAAAGAAAAGAAAAAAAAATAACCAATTTCCTCCACAGAGTCTACAAGACCATCCAAACCTGTGAATGCCAACAAAAGACCCACAAGCATCAATTTCCAGGAGGAGAACGAAGACCCACAAGTACAACAAACAAACAGTCCTTCTTAGGACTACATCCCAATCCCACAATATTTGTTTGTCCTTGTCAGGACACGCAGACCAGACCCCAGGTCAAACCACCAGTCCAAAACAAGACAACCCAGGCCATTGGGCCACAATATACACCCCGATATAACCATAGGAAAACCATTCCATGGTTGAAAGAGGCATGTCTGACTCTAGACAGACAAACCCACCAACTAACACACAACAAACAATATTGTCGGCAAGAAAACAGTGTCGAGTCTGCAACTTCTGCATTGGTAAATCTGGATAATCTATATTTGTCTTTCCAACCCCATGTGAAGCATAGATCCTCAATTAGAATCCATATTGTTATATCTTCCACTTCATCCCATTTCATTATCATTCTCTTTATTTCTATCTACATCTACTTCTTATCTCAAGATGTTTATTCGTCTTCCTCTTTTTTTTTGTTTATTGGTCAAACATTCCAGGGAATATGCAATAGCTCGTACAATACTGCTAAGCAATATGAAAAAGTCAAAATTGTCGTTATTGAGACTCACCCAAATTATCAACACAGTCAGATTGTTAATCATGAACAGGAAGAGTATTTCTGCTATTGGAAACAGCTTGGCACCAGTGTTTATGTTTCCAAGAAAATGTTTTAAACACTTTATGTTAAATGGAGCGCCCGAAGGCATTTTAGGAAGTACCCACTCTTCAGGTTGGACAACAATTGAACATTTTCTGAAAGCGGTTGAACATATTATAAAATGTATTAGACCTTCAGAGACAAATCCCATCATTGTGATTATGAATAATCACGAAAGTCACATTTCCCGCTCCGGAGAAGCAGAACAATATTCATGTCATCACTCTTCCACCACACACAAGCAACAAAATGCAACCATTGGATCGGACTGTCTTGGGACCCATGAAAGCAGAATTAGTCATTTAGTAGATTCATGGATGATAAAGAATGTTGGAAAAACCCTCTCCACCTATCAACTTGCAGAGCTTGGAGGTACTGTTTTCGTTAGGGCCTCTTCCAAACAAAAGTGTCTGAGTTCAAAGTTACAGGCATTTGACCACTGTATCAAGATATTTTCAATGTTGAAGATTTTCTACCTTCTGACATCACAGATAGGCCTCAGATTACAGAAGCACCAGTAACTATTTCAATTGAGTCTAATTTAGACATGACCGATAATAGGGCCTCAATAAGTGGTACTTCAAACTCTCAGGCTTCATTGACATCAACATATCCAGTGTGTCCAAGTGATGTTACCCCAGCAGAAGCTTTAATAGAGTTTTCTCCTGAATTATGTATGAGATATCTAAGTCTATCCCTCGTAAGGAAAGCAATCGAGGAAGAAAACGTTGAAAAACAATGCTGGGGACATCATCTCCAGCAATGATGGAAATAAAAATGAAATTAAAAGATAAAAAGACACAAAGAATGTTACTATATCAAAAGCCAAGAAATCACGTTTTGTGCTTGAATAAAAAATATCAATGATTCTGATGATTTTTTTTTTCGGCGTCCATTCTCAAACTCCTGCTGGATCTCCCTTGTAGCAGGACCATGGTCCTACTAGATTTCCAGCAGGATGTAGTCCAGAGATTGGAAATGCGTTGTGTCGCCGTTTTATTTGCGCCAATGGTCCGACACATCCGTCTTCGGCAGAATTCTGATGATGATGATGATGATGATGATGATGATGATGGTGATGATGATGATACTGACAATATACCACATGATGATGATGATGACACAGATTCTGACACTGCACGTGATAGTGATGATGAAAACAACACTATCAGAATGGATGGTGTAGAAAGTACAGACATAAATCTTGGTCGACATGTTGTGTGTGAGTTTGAGACAGGAACAAGAACAAAATATTTAATTGTGAAAGTCATGCAGCTTGAAGATGAAGATGGTGATGTGGAAATCAACTTTTAAAGTAAAAGTGGGAAAAATGTTTGATACGTTTATATTGCCTACTGTATAAGATATAGGGATTTTAAAATGAGTCGAATTAAAGCGATTTTACCACAGCCTATTTGCTGCAAGGGTATAAAAAGAACAGAAAGTTAGCTTTGTTTTAAGATATCATTTGGAAGTATACAATTGTATTAATTGATTATCATGAACTATTTCTTCTACATATGTTCCATTTCTCCCCTTCATCAGATTCATTGTCCCCATATGTGATCCATTTCACACCACTATGGTATTATTGTTCTAAATGTACATTTTATAAAAATGTTTCACGCCGGTGGTTGCGTCTGTGTGTCTCACCAATGACCCACTAAACATACCATACATGCAACAGAAAACCTTAGTGGATGACATGCCGTTATATTGAGGTTATCTTCTTATAGAAGCTTCATGGTACGTCATCTATACAATTATGCGTTTATTTTGTTGTTGAAATGTGTTTCATGTTTACATGAATATATATATGTATGCACCCTCGGTGGTTGGGAGGGAGCCAGAGATGTACTGTGCAGCACTTGGGAGGAGAAAACTGACAGAACTGTTTTTTCGTATGGCTGAAACCCATCATAGAGGCACAGTGACTCAGGACGTGATAATCCTTTTGACTTGAACATTTGGTTGCATTCGTGGAGCAATAGAGAAGTTCGGCATAACCAGTAGTCAATTGGTTGCGGGAAATGAGCACAGTGAACCCTATCATGGCTACAGTGGCTAGGAGCAGTTCATAGGTTGAAACCTACCTTCCTGGAGGAGTTATAGTTATTCTCTGGCTCTGGCCTGGGGTGGGCCGAAAATCCACTGACTTCCCAGCAATATAATGCCATTTAATGGCATTAGGTCAAAGGGCATGAGCCCATGGACCGATGGATCAGCAACCAACCAACCAACCAACCATAAAAAGTTTCAATGTTTCAACCATTCTTTGAAGACTATATTTTGATATAAATGGATATTTCACTCACTGATATGAATAACATATCAGACTTATTATTATTTATAGAGTTATACCGATTTTGGAGAAAAATGAAAAATGAAAAAACCATTTTCCCACTCTCCCCTACGTTTAATAAGGAAATGAAAGATAAATACCTAGATTGAGAAAATAAAAGAGAGAGAGAGAGAGAGAGAGAGAGAGTAGAGAGAGAGAGATTAAAAGAATGAAAGATAAATAAAGATCGATAAAATGACAGATAAATACAGGAAATGAAAGAGAAATACAAAGCATGTGCGATTGAGAACTAGAGATTGAGTGAGGCATATAGATAGATTTAAAGAGTGTAAGAAAGAGCCTTATAAAGAATAAAGTTGCAGTAAGCATGCCAATACATTTCTTTAACAAAACAATGTGACAGCAGAAAAGGCAGAACGCACTTATGGATTTATGCAATAGTCATAATGTTGTTTTTAATAATGTTCTAAAAACGAATATTTCTGGGGTAATCATAAATATGCCTGAAACCGTAGACGAATAAATCGATTGAGAATCATAAAATCAGTCGAAGTTTAGAAGATTTTTACTTCATTTGTGTTTCCGAAGTATACGTTTTAAGTGCATCTTTGTATTAAGTGCTATTCCTGGCCTGTTCCTTGTCGTGCTCTTGACTAACTCATTTAATTTAGCTTATGTTCATTTGTCACAAGACAGTAGATGCTATTTTCTAAGAGGAAGAAAGAAGGAGGGGGGGGGGTCCTGAAAGCTTTTCACTTCGTTTTAGATGTTGTTGTGGGGGCATAAGAAATTCTTGATTCTTAATTAAAAACAAGCGTCACAGCACTGGGTGCATTCCCATTTATGCTGTGTATGCCGTTCCATCAGTCATCTAAAAGTGTATAAGCTCAGTGTTCCAGTCAGTTGCTGATTACTCGTTCTTCTGATCTTTCTTGAGAGGGAGCACTTTCGTCAATCACCTCTAGTCCCTCCCATTTCTACTATTCTCTGAATATTTACATTGTCTTGTTCGACCTCCTCCTCGTCTTCTCGTAGTGTATCAATGACTCCTCTAATCAATTTAATCCTGTCTATTCTAATCTCGGTGCCGTTCAACAAAGTTTTACCAGCCAACACATCCGCTCTTTCGTTTCCCCTGACCCCAGCATGACATGGACAGTAGATCCATGTAAAGCTCTGAGCATTGTTGCAAAGAGTGACCGATTCAGCTTTGATCATACACATTTCTATCTTGCGCAGCATACTTTAAAAGTCTGATAGAATCACTGGCGGTCGCGTCGCCAGCGAAATGAGAGCTGCTGTCACCACTTCTATTTCCATTTATATACTCGATGTTGTAGTGAGGTATGCAGCTGACTTCTCAGATAATTTCTTGCCATTTTGGTAGGCCACAAAACTCCAACCACACCTGTTTGTTTCTTGTGTTACTGAGTTGTCTATGTAAATTATTGCATCGTGTGGCTTCGAGTGCTGCAGTATGGTCTTGGATTATTCCCTCTCTTGGCAGCCCAGTCGCGGCACTCGCTTCCCATCTGTTGTCAATAACTTTATCTCTTTGCCAAATGTCACCCATTCACAGCCTCTTTGCACTTCCTCCAGCTCATAAACTCTGAGTAGGGTGTCTTCTGTTCCTGCCATTCAAGACCTTCCTCTTTTGATACGCCTTCCATTTGTGTTGTCTAGAGATTGGTGTTAGAGTTGATGATCATTATTGGCGATCTTGAAATATTCTTTAACCTGAGCTATTTTATGTCTTACTTTGATGTTCAGTAGGTCTGGAAAAAAAACCTTGTGCATCTTAGGACATATCTCATGGCATCGTTTTGAACACTCTCCAGTCTATCCACCTGTGATTGCGACAGTGTAAGTAAACCAAAACCATAGTACAACACAGATAACACCGCTGCCTGCATCATCTGAAAAAGGGTTCGCTGCGCCATCTCTGCAGATGTCATTAATTTGACTACACTGAGACCCTTCCCAGCTTTCTGAATGATATTGTCAACATGTTTCGCGAAAGAGAGACTTCTATCAAAAGTGATGCCTAGATATTTCAGTCTGCTCCCTGTCAGTGCTGATGCTTATGCAGGAGACTGCTGGTAATGTGTCTGTGACTATGTTGTTGTTCAGTGAGAACCAATGTTTTCCTTGGTGGGATTGATAACTGCCTTGTAGTCTGCACCAGAGCGACAAATGTTCTAGATTACTCTGGACGCCATCAATCAGCTTTTTCTGTTATGCGTGTACAGCAAGAAGTCGTCGGCATTTGTTAGTAGGGGGCATAAGAGAGAGGAGAGGAAGAGTATAGAACGTTGTTCTCTAGTTATATAGTTTTCTTCCTTTTTTATTATCTCAGACATGTATTCTTTCTACAATCTTCTCATTGTCTCAGACATGTATTCTTTCTACAATCTTCTCATTGTCTCAGACATGTATTCTCTCTACAATCTTCTCATTGTCTCAGACATGTATTCTTTCTACCTTCTTCTCATTGTCACAGACATGTATTCTTTCTACATTCTTCTCATTGTCTCAGACATGTATTCTTTCTACAATCTTCTCATTGTCTCAGACATGTATTCTTTCTACAATATTCTCATTGTCTCAGACATGTATTCTTTCTACAATCTTCTCATTGTCTCAGACATGTATTCTTTCTACAATCTTCTCATTGTCTCAGACATGTATTCTTTCTACAATCTTCTCATTGTCTCAGACATGTATTCTTTCTACAATCTTCTCATTGTCTCAGACATGTATTCTTTCTACAGTCTTCTCATTGTCTCAGACATGTATTCTTTCTACAATCTTCTCATTGTCTCAGACATGTATTCTTTCTACAGTCTTCTCATTGTCTCAGACATGTATTCTTTCTACAATCTTCTCATTGTCTCAGACATGTATTCTTTCTAACTTCTTCTCATTGTCTCAGACATGTATTCTTTCTACAATCTTCTCATTGTCTCAGACATGTATTCTTTCTACAATCTTCTCATTGTCTCAGACATGTATTCTTTCTACAATCTTCTCATTGTCTCAGACATGTATTCTTTCTACCTTCTTCTCATTGTCTCAGACATGTATTCTTTCTACAATCTTCTCATTGTCTCAGATATGTATTCTTTCTACCTTCTTCTCATTGTCTCAGACATGTATTCTTTCTACAATCTTCTCATTGTCTCAGACATGTATTCTTTCTACAATCTTCTCATTGTCTCAGACATGTATTCTTTCTACAATCTTCTCATTGTCTCAGACATGTATTATTTCTACCTTCTTCTCATTGTCTCAGACATGTATTCTTTCTACAATCTTCTCATTGTCTCAGATATGTATTCTTTCTACCTTCTTCTCATTGTCTCAGACATGTATTCTTTCCACAATCTTCTCATTGTCTCAGACATGTATTCTTTCTACAATCTTCTCATTGTCTCAGACATGTATTCTTTCTACAATCTTCTCATTGTCTCAGATATGTATTCTTTCTAACTTCTTCTCATTGTCTCAGACATGTATTCTTTCTACATTCTTCTCATTGTCTCAGACATGTATTCTTTCTACCTTCTTCTCATTGTCTCAGATATGTATTCTTTCTACCTTCTTCTCATTGTCTCAGACATGTATTCCTTCTACTTATCACTCATTGCATTTATTTTTCTGATCCCTCTATCCGCTATGTATTACTTAGACTTGTAACTTACTTATACTATTTCATCTGTGTAGTTTAATCTACTTTCTTCTTATTGTCCCAGTCACACATTATGTCAACATTCTAACACTCATTTCTTCTTCTTTTGTTTACTAGGAATGTACTTATATCTGATGTTTCGTCTCTTCTATGAACTTTACTGTGTTTTGCAACCCTTAAGAGGCCATTAGAGTTTTTCATTCCACTGTTGTTAACGGAACCAGCGTATTTACAACAGAATGTCATACTCTGAGTATTCCTGAAGAGTTAGCTCTGATGTCTGATGTGTCTGTCCACATGCCCGTGTTGCTGATCTTAAACTTTGCGTATATCTGGCCGCGAAATATATTGTGTCCTGTTCTGAAACGCAGAATGACAACTTTGTCTTGACTGTTCATTATTTTGTAATCATCTTGTGTTGAATTTCAAACGACATTGACAATCTGTTTCTGTTGATGGTACGTTATTGGCACACCTGGTTGATGGTACGTTATTGGCACAACTAGTTGATGGTACGTTATTGGCACACCTAGTTGATTGTACGTTATTGGCACACCTGGTTGATGGTACGTTATTGGCACACCTGGTTGATTGTACGTTATTGGCACACCTAGTTGATGGTACGTTATTGGCACACCTGGTTGATGGTACGTTATTGACACACCTGGTTGATGGTACGTTATTGGCACACCTGGTTGATGGTACGTTATTGGCACACCTGGTTGATGGTACGTTATTGGCACACCTGGTTGATGGTACGTTATTGGCACACCTGGTTGATAGTACGTTATTGGCACACCTGGTTGATGGTACGTTATTGGCACACCTGGTTGATGGTACGTTATTGGCACACCTGGTTGATGGTACGTTATTGGCACACCAGGTTGATGGTACGTTATTGGCACACCTGGTTGATGGTACGTTATTGACACACCTGGTTGATGGTACGTTATTGACACACCTGGTTGATGGTACGTTATTGACACACCTGGTTGATGGTACGTTATTGACACACCTGGTTGATGGTACGTTATTGACACACCTGGTTGATGGTACGTTATTTACACACCTGGTTGATGGTACGTTATTGGCACACCTGGTTGATGGTACGTTATTGTACACCTGGTTGATGGTACGTTATTGGCACACCTGGTTGATGGTACGTTATTAGCACACCTGGTTGATGGTACGTTATTTACACACCTGGTTGATGGTACGTATTTGGCACACCTGGTTGATATTACGTTATTGGCACACCTGGTTGATGGTACGTTATTGGCACACCTGGTTGATGGTACGTTATTGGCACATCTGGTTTATGGTACGTTATTGGCACACCTGGTTGATTGTACGTTATTGGCATACTTGGTTGATGGTACGTTATTAGCACTCCTGGTTGATGGTACGTTATTAGCACACCTGGTTGATGGTACGTTATTGGCACACCTGGTTTATGGTACGTTATTAGCACTCCTGGTTGATGGTACGTTATTAGCACACCTGGTTGATGGTACGTTATTAGCACACCTGGTTGATGGTACGTTATTAGCACACCTGGTTGATGGTACGTTATTGGCACACCTGGTTTATGGTACGTTATTAGCACACCTGGTTGATGGTACGTTATTAGCACACCTGGTTGATGGTACGTTATTAGCACACCTGGTTGATGGTACGTTATTGGCACACCTGGTTTATGGTACGTTATTAGCACTCCTGGTTGATGGTACGTTATTAGCACACCTGGTTGATGGTACGTTATTAGCACACCTGGTTGATGGTACGTTATTGGCACACCTGGTTTATGGTACGTTATTGGCACACCTGGTTGATCTGCAGCGGCTCTATCCTTAGCCAGACGGTCTGCCGTCTCGTTTCCACGTTTTGATTATTTGTCATCAGAAGTTTATTCCTCAATCTCTAGTTACTTAGAAACGTTTCTTGTTACGTTACAGAAATATCCAATTTATATGTTTTTTTATGTTTTTGTTACAAATATTATTTTGCATACATTTTTGAAATGAAATCCGAACAATTTCTTTAAATATTTGGTCAAGAAGTTCTGTATTTCGTCAATCACTTCTACTCAAATTTAGAACCTTTGGGTTAATGAATTCTGTGGCGTGTCCAGGGATTTGACATAGCATGCATAGATAAACGCTGATAACCAGGGATGTAGATACGCCTCGGCAAGAACGGGGGGGTTTACCTAAACCACTGAGTGAATTAGTGAAAGTGAGTGAGTTTTCAGAAGAGAATGAGCTACAATTTTTCTCACTGCCTCAGTCATTCTCTCATCCTCATCTTAGATCTGTAATTATCTCACTCTTTCATTTATCTTTTCAATCAAACGCACTATAACTCACACTCTCTCACTGTCTCCCTCTCAGTTACTCACTCTAACTCATTCACTAAATCCACTAACTCACCTCCATACTCAATATCTCACTCATTCACCTCTACACTCACTAATTACCTCACGAACTCACTGTTGCACTTCTTCAATCTTCACCTTGCCTACATCTCCTCTATTTCATACAATCTCAATCTCATTCCTTCACAAATACCCGTTTTCACTCTCACACTATCTATTCCTTTCACAACCACTCTCACACTATCTATTCCTAACGTTCACAACCACTCTCACACTATCTATTCCTAACGTTCACAACCACTCTCACACTATCTATTCCTAACGTTCACAACCACTCTCACACTATCTATTCCTAACGTTCACAACCACTCTCACAAATGTAGTTCGTCCAGCACAAGTAATGACTAGAAAACACACATTTACACAAACAAATAACAAGCAATCATTAAAATATCTAATTCACATTTATTTTTGCCACTTATTACTTGGGAATGAAAGGAAACACCATAAGGAAACGAACTAAAAATGTAGCAAGATATGAATTTCATTAGAGTCCCCGGGGAAGATAACTTGAGTGTACGTGATATTAATAAGGAAGTCAACCGTTTCTTGCGAAATTTAAGAAGGCGGGCAGAATGCATTCCATTCTCCGAATTACAACTTGCTAATATACGGGAATTCGAGAATGAACGAAGAATACGAAGACGGTGCATAATAGGAATGTAGAAATGGAAGGGGATATGTGGAAGGGGGAATGTGTGAATTTGCTGTTCCATCCTGTAAAGCAAATATTTTCAACCTCGTGCACGCTAGCCCTATGTGCTCTCGTAATGACATGTAATGCTCGCGCCATACGAGTAAAATTTCGCTCGATCCTAACGATCCACCCTTTGCAATTAAAATTCGGTTGTACCAACCAAAACAAATATTGTTACTATCTACAATTATGGAGAAAGAAATGGTGCAAGGGCTGTGTACTGTACAATAAACGAAGATATTAAGTTTGGTGGTGTAACAATATAATGTAATCCTTCTGAAAGAAACGGGAACCTACGGGAGTAAAGTACTTAGAAATTCGGAATGGATACGTTGAACATTGGTGTAACTGAATATCGCAATTTTGAAATTACAGAAACTAAACAAATGATGACTTATAAATACCATCATAAGAAGGAAGCTACATTATTTTGGACAAAGAACGACATGATGGTATCGAAAGGCTGATTCTAGAAGGCAGAGTGCTGGGCCAGAGAAGAAGAGGAAGTACCAAGAAGACGACATCGAAGAATGTATGCGCATGTCTCTAGCTAATACAGGCATGCTTGCCCGGAACAGAGTGACGTTCAGAGTATCCACGACAAAGACAACGTTCTAGAAAGAATATGTCACTTTATATAATGTAACATGGCATTCAATAATCAGCAATATCAATTAATAAACCCATAACCCTTCAGGGTCGTAGGGGTACCACATTGGAAGCTTCAGCACACAGAGTCCTCCAGCGAATTCTATCCTCAGCGATGCGGATGAGTGTGGAAATATCTAGCCCTGTCCATTCCTTGATGTTGTCTGTCCATGTCTTTATTTGTCCTCTTCTGCTTCTTCCACACTCGACAGTTCCCTGCAGTATTGTTTTTGACAAGGAATCGTGCCTGCATACATGTCCGAACCATGCTAGTTTTCGTCGTGTCACTATTGAAAGCAATGACTCCTGGACACCTGCACACATCTCTACTTTATTTCTTACGTACACATTGGTCTTATGTTCCCTATAGGAAATTCGTAGAATTCTTCTGTAGCATTTATACTCGAAAGCCTGTAATCTTCTCTCTATGTCCGCAGTGAGTGTCCAACTCTCACAACCATACAACACAGCAGAAAGCACCAGCGACCTATAAAGTTTGATTTTCACTCCAACACTGATGTTGCTTTTCGAAATCACAGTTAGCCTTGACAATGACGCTAAACATCTCCAGCCTTATTTTTAGTTCTGCTTTGCATTTACCATCGCTGCATATACTGGATCCGAGGTATTTGAAGGTATGCACCTCTTCAAGCTTGTGTCCATTAATCATGATATCAGCAATATAATGTAAAATGGTGTTCAATAATCAACAATAGATTTGCACCCTTAGTTTTTGGTTTCCCGTATCTATCTTTTGGGACAATTTTGATGTTCCGTTTCGTTTCTCTTCTCCCCCCTCCCCGCCACAAAGGTCATTTGATTTCTTCACAGTATGTTTCAGTAAACATTGATCAAATATTCTACTTCTTTGTCTTCTTTTGCGTTCGTTCTCTTGTAACCACATCGAATAAATCTTGTTGTTTCCGCCTGGGAGCATGAAGTACATTGCACTGCAAGTTTCACAGTTGAACTGTGTTATTTACGCCTCTGTTGGTGCACTTTGTGACCGGGACATCCACGGCCTAGCACATCCGTTTTCGTCATGACTTTAGGTCGGGTACAAGGCTTACCTAGCCAATGACAGCCTGCCTATCCGTCGATGGACGCGGGGGTGTATAATGACTCTTCACCGAAACGATTGTTGTTCACGTCTATCTCGCACGAGGTGTTCAACCGTCAGTGAACTCGCCTTGTGTAATTAGACGTTCTGTGCATGTGCCGATCGGGTAATGAACCTTTTCAAATCCCCGAGCCTGGTTCCGGTTAAGGAAGAACTCGGCAGAAGAGTTCGACCCGGGCTCTTTCGCCTTCATAGCCGAGGTGTCGTTCACCGACATCGTGAACCCATCGTCCAAGTTCGAGTCTCACCACACATTTGGGAGCAAGTTCTGTTCTCAAGCTGAACTACCTTTTACCATTTGTGCCTAGCCCATCAGGTACTGAACCCTTTTTCTCTGCAAGTATATTTCCGGTATAGGAAAGCTTGACAGTAGAGTTGGGCCAGGGCTGCCATCGTTGTCCCGTATGTACTTGAACCCATCGGGTACGGAACCCTTTCTCTTCGCGAGCGCGTTTCCGATATAGGAAAGCTCGACATTAGAGTTAGGCCAGGTCTTCTTGCTTTGTAAGACGTTCATGATTGGATCTGGGTCTCTGCCTGTAAGGAGCACTGTTAACTAGAAGATTGTCTCGAGCTAACAGAGCTTGTAGTTCCGATTTCCTTGGAACGTTTCTACTTTCTATTTGCAATTGGCGCTGCCCTCTGATGCTGTGCTGCCCTTTTATTGTACTCTGTATGTTTTCTTGTCTCTTGCCATCTATCTATCTATCTATCTATCTATCTATCTATCTATCTATCTATCTATCTATCTATCTATCTATCTATCTATCTATCTATCTATCTATCTATCTATCTATCTATCTATCTATCTATCTATCTATCTATCTATCTATCTATCTATCTATCTATCTATCTATCTATCTATTTATCTATCTATCTATCTATCTATCTATCTATCTATCTATCTGTCTGTCTGTCTGTCTGTCTGTCTGTCTGTCTGTCTGTCTGTCTGTCTGTCTGTCTGTCTGTCTGTCTGTCTGTCTGTCTGTCTGTCTGTCTGTATGTCTGTCTGTCTGTCTGTCTGTCTGTCTGTCTGTCTGTCTGTCTGTCTGTCTGACTGTCTGTCTGTCTGCCTGTCTGTCTGTCTATCTATCTATCTATCTCTCATCCAGAAATCATGAAATCATCTAATCTAATCTAATCTAATCTAATCTAAGCCAATCGATCGCAATCCAATCAAATCGAATTGACTCAGATCGAATCGAATCCAATCGAATTCAATCTAACCGAATCGAATCCCATCTAATCAAATCCAATCCAATCCTATACAATCCAATCTAATCTATCTATCTGCCAAAACAAAGTGTATATTCTGAGATATGTCAGTCTTATTTCCCAAAAAAAAATAAAAAAATATGATGAAATCTTTCCTTTTTTCATCACTTCCCTAATTCATAGTGAATATCTAGCTAGCTATTTGAAATTCTGTCATAAAATTCCAGAAACACTTGAAAGTGATACTTTAGTTGGCGATTTTGTTTCTTGAACAATGAAAAACCGACGTCTGCTAAGTTTTTTGTCGTATCCTGTATGGGCACTATTTTTATAACTAATCTATCTTGCAGACATGGAAGTCGTGGAGATGTTATTTGAAGACACTTGAAAATGCTCGAAAGAATCAGAGCGTACATTTCTTCCAATGAAGAGATGCGTCTACAGTGTCGAGGAGCAAGACAATATCATTAGCGATAAGAGAGGTGGGCATCAGAGGGCAATCAGAAAAGCGGAAATATGTCAGGAGTACTGCCAATATCAAAATAATTATCAAAATAGCCAGGGGGGGGGGGTGGTTTCGTATATCACAAGTAACGATGACCATTTGTTACTTCAACTCTGAAATTCAGTTAGAGTGTTGTCTTGATAATAAGAGATGGCTAGTAAGCTCTATTCTGGCCGCAAATGTCTTAAACCAGGGGTGGGCAAACTACGGCCCGCGGGCCGAATTCGGCCCGCCATTGGATATTTTGCGGCCCTCAAACACATTTTTAAATACACGAACATTGTTAAAATATTTGCCTTTTATCCATATTAGAAAATATACTGTTATAGTGTAAGTCTGTTAGAAATGTAATTTATTTCAGAAGTTATCTATATTATGTAAAACTACCTTTCTTTACAATAAAAATATTTAATTGATTACTTACCGAGAATTTTAAACAAAAACATGCATAATATTATATGCGGCCCTCCAAAAGCATTACAATTTTCAATGCGGCCCTCTGCGCAAAAAGTTTGCCCACCCCTGTCTTAAACAATTCGGGCATGTGATGAACACTGTTGATTGTTCTTGGTCTAACCATGACTTTATAACTACTCTCCGCTGTTGTGCTGCTGTATTTTTATTTTCACTGCGCCTTTTTTGAAACTTAAATTCAACACGAATTGAAGGTTACAGGATTATGTTTGTGAGATGAATGATGAAAATACCATGGACAACTAAGAAAGCTAATGTAGATGTTCTCATTGATGTTGGCGTAAAAAGATCAATCATATCAAACATATGGGGCAGACAGTCAGGGTTTCTAGGGTATGTGCTGAGAAGAACACAGATTGTAGTTGCGTCTGTGGGTCTTATAAATGGCTCACTAGACAAACCATCCATGGAACAGAAAACCTTAGTAGATGACATGCCTTTATATTGAGGTTATCTTCTTATATCGGCACGTCATCTATACAATCCCCTAGTCGCAGCCTTCGATAACAGTTACCATGTTGTTCGGACAGGTCGACGTTGTGCTTAAACTAGTTATGGGCACGGCGTGGGTGAGCATAACAACAAAAAAACCTGTCGCAGGGGACAGAGTTGTGCCCTGATGTCGACGTCAGTTTCGGCAGCATTCGACTCGAAACACCATTGAGTCGAATGGCTACTGAAACAGAGGGCGGAACACGTATGGGAATGCCACACTTGCTGTGAGGCCAGTATTCTAATCAAGAATCAAGAACACAGCTTGAACACTTATAACCACTGGAAAGATCAAGGGGAGAAGAGACAAGTGACGACAAAGACAGAAGTTGCTAGATGGACTAGTATTGTGGCACGGTAGAACTTCACCAAGCTTATTAACAACACAAGAGACAGGGAGTCGTGGAGAAACATGATCGCCTACGCCATTCAGTATGCACTTGATGTGATTGATGTTTAAAATTTAGAACCCCATGTAATTCTATTATGTGCACGTTCTTCCTATTTTGTGTTTAATATTTGGCAGTTTAGTTATCTAGTAACAAGATTACATTATCGTAGTATTGACTGTTTAATATTTGGCAGTTTAGTTATCTAGTAACAAGATTACATAGTATTGATGGTTTAATATTTGGCAGTTTAGTTATCTAGTAACAAGATTACATTATCGTAGTATTGACTGTTTAATATTTGGCAGTTTAGTTATCTAGTAACAAGATTACATAGTATTGATGGTTTAATATTTGGCAGTTTAGTTATCTAGTAACAAGATTACATTATCGTAGTATTGACTGTTTAATATTTGGCAGTTTAGTTATCTAGTAACAAGATTACATTAACATAGTATTGATTGTTTCTTGGTTTTGTTACTGTGTCACTCTTCATCTTGTTGAATATTCTCTGACAGTTTTTTTTTTTAAATCTTGTTCTATTTAAAGTATTTCAGTGAGATCTTTAACAAGTCCTTGCATCTCTTCTTTGCGCCACCATAAGAACGTATGCTTTCTGCAACTCACCATGGAGAAATATCTCTGGCAGATGGTGATCTGGCTATTCTGATCAAATAAGTATTATGATATTATCAATACCCTCTAACATTTCTTTTAATGGTTTTGCACCAACATTTCCTGAAGTATTCAAGTATGATCTAATTTCCTGAAGTATTCAAGTATGATCTAATTTCCTGAAGTATTCAAGTATGATCTAAATTCCTGAAGTATTCAAGTATGATCTAAGTTTTTGAAGTATTCAAGCTGATCTAATTTCCTGAAGTATTCAAGGATTATCTCATTTCCTTCTGTAAAAAAAAAGTAACGTAACCCATAGCATTTATTAATGCCGTATGGATGTGAGATGTTAGCGATCTCACATTTCAGAGGCTCTGCAAATGAGGGCGATAGCCATCTCCTTTCCCTCGCAGTCTTTACTTCCCGGATTAATCTGGTACCCATTTAAGCCTGAGTCAACCTGGGAGCCGTTGCGATCTGAAATACATTTCCGCCTCAACTAGGGAATGAAGCCAGGACCACTCATATGCGAAGCCAGTGTGCTAACCACTGCGCTACGCGGCTCCCCATTTCCTTCTATATTAACATATGGATGCGAGTCATGGACAATAAGTAAGCTGGAAAGTGGGAAATTAGAGGCAATAGAGTTGTGGTTCTATAGAAAAATGCTGAGAATACCATGGACTACCAGAAAAACTAATGTGGAAGTGTTGAAAGAGTCAAATGCGAAACAGACCTTAATCAATAATATAAGAAAAAGGCAATCTTCATTTTTTGGCCACTTCGTGAGACAGGCAGGTTGGGAGAAGATAGTCACAACTGGCAAGATTGAAAGCTACAGAGACAGAGAGCGACAACGTGAAAAAATATATGACAGTTTGACAACCTGGCACGGCAGCGAAACAACAACGATCTTGATACATAATACTGTAGACAGACAGCTGTGGAGAGCCATGATCGCCTACGCCAGCCGGCATGGCACCTTATGCTGACACAACTAAATTACCTCACGTGATTCAGCCTGCTTTGCGAAATATAAAAGAAATCATACAGCTCAATTACTGCGCAGGATTCAGTCTGATTTATGAAATATAAAACTCAATTTCCTGATTTTCTCTATGTTCACCTACTGATGAGGACACCTTGTACATTAACTAAACTAACTAACCCTGTCTCGAAGAGAAAAAGTTGCCATGATTCATATTTCAAGCAGGAAGTCACAGAGAAGACATCCTGCTAAAACAACACTCTAATTAGTTCGCGATATTATTAATTACGTTTCATAGTCAGATGTATAGTCCTAGATCTTTTATGTTTAATGCCATTTTATTTTAAAATCTAATAACATTTAATTTCTTCAGAACACAGTTTTGCCATGAAACATTTTAAGATGTAGATATCACGGAAATATTGATTTTAAAAAATTGAGTTTTTAATAATAGCATTCCTCTGAGTTTTAGAGGTTTCAGGATATCCTAAAACCATCAGACCATCCTTTGTGCGGATTGGAAACGACAAGATAAGATTAATATCTCCCAGTTGTTGAAGCGTCTGGGGTATCTGCTGGTAGTTAATGCTGGTTTTATTTGTGTGTTTTTGGATTGAAAGAAATGTTAAAAATGAATAATGTTTGTTCAGAAATGGTTACAATAATAAATAATAATATTTTTTGTTGTTATTTGTCTTTCCCCATGTGAATGATGGTTGGTCTTATCCATACTTGCCGATAAGCGTGGGCGTGGGAGCCGATAAGCGTGACGGTGGGAGCCTTAGTTGTCCTTCAGAGGCCGTTTAGAAATTGAAAAAGGCAAGAGAGGGAGGGGGAAGGAAATATGGGGGTAGAGAGAGGAATGAGATGGGATCAAGAGAGGGAAAGGAGGTGAGACGGAGAAGAAGAGAGAGGAGACTGATGGAGGTGAAGAAAACGAAGAGAGATTGATGGAGAGTGAAGTCAAGGGTGAGGGCAGAGAGTCTGAACGAGGGAGAACGAGGAATGAGATGTACAGGGAGAGGGTGGGAAAAGAGGAAAGAAGGGATAGATGTTGGGAGAGGGTGCGATAAAGAGAAAAAAAGAAATAAATGGATGCGAAGAGACAGAGGAGAAGGATAGGCAGAGATTGACAGCCACGGAGAACGATGAGGAAGGAGGGGGACCAGATGGTGAGAACAAACGGAATTGGAGTGACATGAAAGATTGAAGGAGAACATTTAAATAACTTGCAAAACAATTTGATTTTTATGAAATCTTGTTGAGGATTTAAACCTTCAAATCGAAACATGAAATTTAGTATTTGGAACGAGGCCAAAAGTTGGTTACCCCCCCCCCCCCCCCCACCCCCTTAGCTATTTTCCACAAAAAACATCAAATTTTTCATTTTAAAAAAAGAACTAAAGATTACACCACAATGCACAAATCACTTTTTTAGGTAACCCTCCCCATTTCTAGGTAACCCTCCCCATTTGAGGAGGAATTATCTACGGCCCTGATCCTCTTACAAGTCTCATTTTACCACCTGTGAAGTAACTAGGTCAAAGAAAATGCACTGTCGACATCAAAGGAAGAATTGAAAAAACGACATGAAAGGAAGAATTGAAACATGACATCAAAGGAAATACTGAAATAAGGACATCAAAGGAAGAATTGAAATAACGACATCACAGGAAGAATTGACATAACGACATCAAAGGAAATACTGAAATAAGGACATCAAAGGAAGAATTGAAATAACGACATCACAGGAAGAATTGACGTAACGACATCAAAGGAAGAATTGGAATAACAACATCAAAGTAAGAATTGAAATAAGGACACCAAATTAGTAGACATAATTAATCATTGCCAAGACATCAGCAGTGGAGCTCAAATACATCCACCAGTATTCATTAGACTCTGGTTATTTCTTATTACGTAAGAAATAAAGTAGAGATGTGTGCAGGTGTCCAGGAGCCATTGCTTTCAATAGTGAAACGACGAAAACTAGCATGGTTCGGACATGTATGCAGGCACGATTCCTTGTCAAAAACAATACTGCAGGGAACTGTCGAGGGTGGAAGAAGCAGAGGAGGACAAGTAAAGACATGGACAGACAACATCAAGGAATGGACAGGGCTAGATATTTCCACACTCATCCGCATCGCTGAGGATAGAATTCGCTGGAGGACTCTGTGTGCTGAAGCTTCCAATGTGGTACCCCTACGACCCTGAAGGGTTATGGGTTTTATAGATTATAGATAGATTTGCTTAAGTAGAATGTACCTTGATGTACCTAGAATGTAACTTGCTCAAGTAGTATGGTGAGGTACTCCCATATGGCGAGGTACGTTAGTCCAATGGTTATATCAAAGCTTTAGATGTACATAAAAATAGTGGAGATCGCAGATGAAGTAACCCAGTCATCACGAGCTTCTAAGATAATAATATTTGATTTCTGCGATTGTCTGCTTTTGTAATAATTACACAGGTCAACGCCCACAACTGCTGTCGTCGTATGTACCACGTCTGTGACAGGAGAGCTTTACCTTCTGCGTTCGTTCTAAAACTTCTGCAGATTAGCAGGATGTAGTCCGGATAGCGAAATGTCTCATGGTTTACAGATTAGTTGCGATATCTGTTGCGTTACGCCTGGCACATCCGACGTCATTATTGCTTCTTGGTAGCTTTTATCATATATGGGATGGGACAGCAAATTCCACCATGAAAACCTCCTTAATCGCATTTTACGACATGTATGAAAGGGGAAAATAGTTGCTATTCTTTGCTCCCCTTTCGTAACTCACCAAGATGAGGGCATGGTTTACCTAAATCATAAATTATTCTTTTGTCCGTTCGGTACTTTTGTGATATTTTTTTCACAAATGCTTACTGAACCTCGATAGCACCTTTACACAGCCCTATCGATAAACAATTCTCGCTCGTCAAACACATGTCGATCATTTTGTATAAGGGAAAATCAATGAATACATGGTGTTTAAAGTATTCGACACTGTATTGACGTCATTTGAACACTGTACTGACGTCAATTCAACACTGTAATGACGTAACTTCAACACTGCACTGACGACACTTCTTTTTGGGGAGTTTCTGTTATGAGCATAGAAACTATACAAGAAGACAGTATGATTTACGAAAACTCCCCTCCAGACTGTCAGATTTGCTCAAAAACTGTACTCAAATATGTTGATAACAAAATTCGTTGAAAACTGGAACACTTTCTCTTGTTGAGTGCTACATTTAAGTTACAAAAATAATATTACGGTTTCATTACACCTGTTAGCCAAAAATTCTTTGTTGAAATTGTCATAATATCATTTTAGCACAGTTAAAAAACTTTACGTTTACAATAGAAATTTGTCATTGGTTTGAATAGTCCTAGAAGAGACCATGTTTCAGATAAATTTCAGTTAATGCTAACAGATCTAGCAGATCTAGTCTTATTGTAAATAAAAATAAGTAAGCACTTTCACTATTTTTGTTGCAATTTGATTATTTTTTAGTTTTCCATAATGGTGTTATTGCTATGCCACTAATCATGCATCGCCATCACTTTCCCTCTCTCCCCCTTACCCCCCCCCCCCCCCCGACCCTGAATTTCGACCTGAAATTTTGTCTCAATCTTCCCTACCTGGAGGCGGTTTTGGCCCACTTTGAGAATCTTTGTATTAGAGGAAGCATACTTCCAAGTGGCAATTTGCGATTGTGAAAAATTGATACTTAATAGAACATGGGCAAAGAAAATTGATTCTATCGAAATTACCAGGTACGTGCTCTAAAATAATAAAGAGAATATTATAGACATGAAAATACATTCAAGAAGTGGTGAAAACATTGAAAGTTGAAGATTATTGGCTCTTAAACAACATAACAATAAGAAAACTAGTTTTTTGACATAAATAGGCAAGTCATAACATTTTCGTCCTGGAGACAGTCAAGTCTGTATATAAGGGAGTGTGTTTAAGGGGTTCAAACCCCAAGCTTTAGTAAAATATAGCATGATATTTAGCAGTAAGAGAATAGTAATTGAAAGGGTAAAACACACTTTCCCCAACACCTTATTTTTAGGTGTGTCCTACCCCCCTCTAAAAATAATTACTGATATTTGTTCGAGTATTTTCATTTTAATGCAGCACAGTTGTAAAGGCTCCCACCCACTCTTCACGTGTGTCACCGTGGTCGGGCACTTCTTCACGTGTTTCAACACGGTCGGACACTTCTTCACGTGTTTCAACACAGTCGGACACTTCTTCACGTGTGTCACCACGGTCGAACACTTCTTCACGTGTGTCACCACGGTCAAACACTTCTTCACGTGTGTCACCACGGTCAAACACTTCTTCACGTGTGTAAACACGGTCGAACACTTCTTCACGTGTGTCACCGTGCTCGGACACTTCTTCACGTGTGTCACCGTGCTCGGGCACTTCTTCACGAGCGTCACCACGGTCGAACACTTCTTCACGTGTGTCACCACGGTCGAACACTTCTTCACGTGTTTCAACACGGTCGGACACTTCTTCACGTGTGTCACCACGGTCGGACACTTCTTCACGTGTGTCACCACGGTGGAACACTTCTTCACGTGTTTCAACACGGTCGGACACTTCTTCACGTGTGTCACCACGGTCAAACACTTCTTCACGTGTGTCACCACGGTCAAACACTTCTTCACGTGTGTCACCACGGTCAAACACTTCTTCACGTGTGTCACCACGGTCAAACACTTCTTCACGTGTGTAAACACGGTCGAACACTTCTTCACGTGTGTCACCACGGTCGGACACTTCTTCACGTGTTTCAACACGGTCGGACACTTCTTCACGTGTGTCACCACGGTCGAACACTTCTTCACGTGTGTCACCACGGTCAAACACTTATTCACGTGTGTCACCACGGTCAAACACTTCTTCACGTGTGTAAACACGGTCGAACACTTCTTCACGTGTGTCACCACGGTCGGACACTTCTTCACGTGTGTCGCCACGGTCAAACACTTCTTCACGTGTGTCACCACGGTCGAACACTTCTTCACGTGTGTCAACACGGTCAAACACGTCTTCACGTGTGTCAACACGGTCGAACACTTCTTCACGTGTGTCAACACGGTCAAACACTTCTTCACGTGTGTCACCACGGTCGAACACTTCTTCACGTGTGTCAACACGGTCAAACACGTCTTCACGTGTGTCAACACGGTCGAACACTTCTTCACGTGTGTCAACACGGTCAAACACTTCTTCACGTGTGTCACCACGGTCGAACACTTCTTCACGTGTGTCAACACGGTCAAACACTTCTTCACGTGTGTCACCACGGTCGGACACTTCTTCACGTGTGTCACCACGGTCAAACACTTCTTCACGTGTGTCACCACGGTCAAACACTTCTTCACGTGTGTCACCACGGTCAAACACTTCTTCACGTGTGTAAACACGGTCGAACACTTCTTCACGTGTGTCACCACGGTCGAACACTTCTTCACGTGTGTCAACACGGTCAAACACGTCTTCACGTGTGTCAACACGGTCGAACACTTCTTCACGTGTGTCAACACGGTCAAACACTTCTTCACGTGTGTCACCACGGTCGAACACTTCTTCACGTGTGTCAACACGGTCAAACACTTCTTCACGTGTGTCACCACGGTCGGACACTTCTTCACGTGTGTAAACACGGTCGGACACTTCTTCACGTGTGTCACCACGGTCGGACACTTCTTCACGTGTGTCACCACGGTCAAACACTTCTTCACGTGTGTCACCACGGTCAAACACTTCTTCACGTGTGTCACCACGGTCAAACACTTCTTCACGTGTGTTAACACGGTAGAACACTTCTTCACGTGTGTCACCACGGTCAAACACTTCTTCACGTGTGTCACCACGGTCAAACACTTCTTCACGTGTGTAAACACGGTCGATCACTTCTTCACGTGTGTAAACACGGTCGAACACTTCTTCACGTGTGTAAACACGGTCAAACACTTCTTCACGTGTGTCACCACGGTCGGTCACTTCTTCACGTGTGTCAACACGGTCGGACACTTCTTCACGTGTGTAAACACGGTCGAACACTTCTTCACGTGTGTCACCACGGTCGGACACTTCTTCACGTGTGTCAACACGGTCGGTCACTTCTTCACGTGTGTCAACACGGTCGGACACTTCTTCACGTGTGTAAACACGGTCGAACACTTCTTCACGTGTGTCACCACGGTCGGACACTTCTTCACGTGTGTCAACACGGTGGAACACTTCTTCACGTGTTTCAACACGGTCGGACACTTCTTCACGTGTGTCACCACGGTCGGACACTTCTTCACGTGTGTCAACACGGTGGAACACTTCTTCACGTGTTTCAACACGGTCAAACACTTCTTCACGTGTGTCACTACGGTCGGACACTTCTTCACGTGTTTCAACACGGTCGGACACTTCTTCACGTGTTTCAACACGGTCGAACACTTCTTCACGTGTTTCAACACGGTCGAACACTTCTTCACGTGTTTCAACACGGTCGAACACTTCTTCACGTGTTTCAACACGGTCGGACACTTCTTCACGTGTTTCAACACGGTGGAACACTTCTTCACGTGTTTCAACACGGTCGAACACTTCTTCACGTGTGTCACCACGGTCGGACACTTCTTCACGTGTGTCAACACGGTGGAACACTTCTTCACGTGTTTCAACACGGTCAAACACTTCTTCACGTGTGTCACTACGGTCGGACACTTCTTCACGTGTTTCAACACGGTCGGACACTTCTTCACGTGTTTCAACACGGTCGGACACTTCTTCACGTGTGTCACCACGGTCGGACACTTCTTCACGTGTGTCAACACGGTCGGACACTTCTTCACGTGTGTCAACACGGTCGGACACTTCTTCACGTGTGTCACCACGGTCGGACACTTCTTCACGTGTGTCACCACGGTCGAACACTTCTTCACGTGTGTGAACACGGTCAAACACTTCTTCACGTGTGTCACCACGGTCGGACACTTCTTCACGTGTGTAAACACGGTCGGACACTTCTTCACGTGTGTCACCACGGTCGGACACTTCTTCACGTGTGTCAACACGGTCGGAAAGGGGCGCAAAAATAATCAATGCTGTTTACCTCTACTCATGTCGTAATGGCACGCAAGTCCATTTTATTTAACTGTTCTCACCCTCCCTCCCCCAATAATATAAATTTATTAAAATATCGTACAAAAACCAAGTTGTTCATTACTCGTATCAATGAAAATACCCCCGCCAACAACCACTAAATCAGCAACTATATATTATATTTTACAAGAATTATAAAAACAACATAGACAGCTTATAAAATAATGTAGAAGCCCTCATAGATGATGGAATAGAAAGATAAATTATAGGGGGAAAAATAAGCAAACAATAAAAATTTATATAGTAAATGTTATCCCCTCTGAGTAGAAGACTTCTTCTCAAAGCATTGAACACCGCTGAGAGTTGGTTTTATGGGTTGAACACCGCTGAGAATTGGACTTTTCTGGGTTGAGCACCGCTGAGAGTTGGAATTTTCTAGGTTGACCACCGCTGAGAGTTTGAGTTTCTGGGTTTAACACCGCTGAGAGTTTGAAGTTTTCTGGGTTAAAATAAAGCTCATGAGAAACCATCCCTCTGACATAGGAAGTAAGAGCTAATAGCGCGTAGTTCCCTGGGGACAGAAATAATAATAATATAGATAATATTATTGAAGAGACATTGTCCATTTAGTCTATTAGAAATTGTCTAATAGTGCAGATTTTCCGCTAGAGTGTTGTAGGGAAGGTGGTATTTGTAGCTGTGTGATAGAGGCTGCATGCTGTTACTGTCACCAGGTCATGTACAAGATGAATTTTCTTTTAAATTTATCCTCATGCAGAAAAAAAACCCCAGTCATTACCGGAGTTCAATCCTGGACCAAACGGATGATACCAATGCTCTAACCTCTAGGTAACCAAATATCACACGAATAGTATATCAAAGACCAATGGAAAGTCCAACGATCGAGGAGATAGAGGAAGACAAAGAGAGAAGATGCTGGATGAGTTGTCACCATGGCATGGGAGAATGTCGCCAACTGAATTTATTAACAAAACATACTTCAGAGAGTTGTAAAGAGTCATTATCGTAAACGCCACTCGGCATGGTACTTTATTGATTGATTGATCATTTGGTTAATTGATTGATTATTTAAATCACTAAATACTACAATAAATTATGAGATATTTAAACAAATGTCCGCCAGCGATATTGTTTTTACGGAATGGCTGCAGCAGTATGTCATTCTCGGTGGGAACTTAATTTCCTTTCATTTACTTTATAATGCCTCTGTCAACATTGAAGTGACGGCATGCCTCTTGGAAAATCGTTCAGCGACTTGTGTCTGCAGAAAATGAAGGAATAATCGGAACAGAAATGTCATCGTTAATGTCAATGTCATCGCCCATGTCCTGCCTTAAAACAAAACATAAATAAATACGCACTTGTGGTTTCTTTTTAACAATCCCCTCTCCCTTCCCCCCCCCCCCCGCTCGCCAAGGGAACAATTATAGAAGATGAAATTCTGTGGTTTTTCTTATGTGCAATTGGGGAGAGAAAATGATTCATCCAGAGTTGTGTGTGGTGTGTGTATGTGTGGTGTGTGTGTGGTGTGTGGTGTGTGTGGTGTGTGTGTGGTGTGTGTGGTGTGTGTGTGTGTGGTGTGGGTGTGTGGTGTGTGTGTGGTGTGTGTGTTGATTACCTCTTATGTAACAGGACAGTGTGTTTGTGTGTGTGTGTGTGGTGTGTGTGTGTGTTGATTATCGCTCGTGTAACAGGACAGTGTGTGTGTGTGTGGTGTGTGTGTATTGATTATCTCTCGTGTAACAGGACAGTGTGTGTGTGTGTGTGTGGTGTGTGTGTTGATTATCAAACTCACACTGGATCTCTCGTGTAACAGGACTGTGTGTGTGTGTGTGTGTGTGTGTTGATTATCAAACTCACACCGGATCTCTCGTGTAACAGGACAGTGATCCTGTTAGATTTCCAGCGGGACGCAGTTCAGATAATGGAAATGTGTAGTCTCCGTTATATTTGTGATAATGGTCGAAGAAATCCGACTTTGCGGTGGTTAATTAATGCAATCAGTGTCTTTACCACTTCCACTGAACTGTGGAGAATGCATCCATATCGCTAGTAGTCCAATCGCACGACGGAACTGGTTCCAGTACTACACGCTGATCACTAACTGTATATATTTGAATAAGCATATACGGCCATACCCAGAAGACTCCAAAAGTCCCGCTTACCAGAAGATTTGGAGATCTCAACAGTCTTCTTCTTCGTTCTCAAAGTCCTGCAGATTAGCAGGATGTAGTCCGGAGAACGGAATGCGTTGTGTCATTGTTTACAGCTTTGCTGCGATATCTGCGCATTTCGGCATGACACATCCGAATTCAGCTGGACTTTTGGTCAGTGACCCTATATGGGATGGGACAGCCAAACTCCATCCCATAACCTCCTTAGTCGCCTTTTACGACATGCGTGGAAGGTAAACAGTGTTGCTATTCTTTGCTCCCCTTTCGGGCCTCGGCAACACACGGGCGATCTCAACAGTGAATGAACAGACTAACCCCTTGTTGTGTGAGACGTATGATTGGAGTTAGCTTGAGAGATAAAATCAGGAATGAAGCACTAAGGAAACAATAACGGATCAAGTCAACAATAGAATGTCGACCTATTGGACGCCCTCGTAAAAGGTGGATAGATAGTGTATTAGAGACACTCGGAAATATAACAGCAAAAGAGGCAAATAGAAGGGCAAAAGTCGTACACTCACTCTCCACTTAACACCGAAAGGTACTTGAGGACAGAAAGAAGAAGAAGAAGAAGTTTGTAGTAGACCTCTAGTCGATGACATGTCCATATAGTGAGGCTTTCCTCATGTGGAATTCCCACAGCCCTTCATCTATACTTCGTCACAATTTAGTTCTAAAACTCCCGTATATTGGCAGAATTTAATCTAGAGTAAGTTATAGGGTGTGTCATGGTTTACAGCGTGGCTGAAATATGCGTTTTTTCGGCTTGACGTGTGACTTAGGCTTGACTTATGGATCACTTTGATCCTCTTTGCTTTGGAACAGCAGAACAGCCAACTCTCATCATCATCAAGTGCGGTCTCCACAATGACATTTGGCTGCAACGTACCTCCAACATCCAGTCTCCTGCCTTGGTGTTGCACTATGCTAGACTGTAACCTGTCCATCGTGATTTTTCTCTCCCACTATATCTCTGCCTACTTCTTACTCGCCTCCCCTTGATTTTACTCACAAGTAACGTCTTCAACAAGCTGTCGTTTTTTTTTAATATGTCCAAAATATTTTATTTGTTTGATCGTTATTGTTTTTTAATAATTCGTTTTTTCCTCATCTAGACTAGATTCTTGCCGAAAAGATGGGGGCTTAGTTTAGCCTACAGGTCCTCCTGTAATCTCCTCCACAATCTACCCTAGCAAGTATAGGTGCTGAAGAAGGAGGAAACCAGTCAAGAGGCGCACTACGGAAATCAGAATACCGCGTACCAACCAACACAATGGGAATATGTTTATGTCTGTTACTTCAGATATGGTTTTTAGCACATTCAATTCCTGCTAGCCTGCAGGGGCCCGCAATATATTAAATCCTGGTTAACCCGATGGCGCGCGCTTGACATACGGTCATTTTGATTGATGTCTGTTACTGGTTCCATGCGAATAGCTATGATAAATTTAGCCCTGACGTGATTACCGGTAATGGCGGCTTCCAGCATTGTTTTCGGATCGTTTCTAACAGCAGCTGACGTTTTCGAACTGCGAAAGGTTTTATTATGACATTCAATTTTCGTCAAAACATTTCATACACAACAAAGCTGATCTATGCCAATATTGATCAATTTCCCGAAAAATCCGGTCCCCAAACGACATTCATCCAGTTTACTCGGCTTTGATCACGACTAGGTCTATCGTTCAATATTTCCACGTGAGTCATTCTTGCTCAGAGCTAACCAATGTTGTTATGATGGTATAAACATTTTCAGAAAAACGGGTATTTATTTTTGAATACCGTTTCACTAGATATCTAGGGCTTTCTGAATATGAACTAAGTCTATATGTTTGGAGCAGTTAATAGCTACAGAATGATGTTGTTGTTATTTTGTTGTCATGATGTAGACTGCTTTGCAACTTTTATTGGAACATTTATCAGCAAACAATTTGACATAAGTACATGAAGCCGACACGAAACTGGTGCTCATTTTTTCTCTCTCGCATGTTACATGACACGTGAGCTTGTTTTGATATTCTTTGATATATTCACAAATCAGTAGCTGTTCCATATATCTGTTACCTGGACTTTGAATCATAAAAATTGATTGCAAATCGTATATTTTATTAATTTTCTTGCACAATCACCTCTTATTTTTGTGGAGATTTCCCTTGCCCTGGGGATGAAAGCCCGGAGTTTTCCTAATCGGCCCGGATTGAAAGAGTTTTAAAAATTATGACAATTCTATGGGCAGCGAACAAAACTAATGTAGAAGTTCTCAAGAGATGCTGGAGTAAAAAGGCAAATTATAGCAGAAATTAGAAGTCGACAATCAAGTTCATAAAGATTTTTAAGGCATCTGATGAGAAATCAAAACGTGAATATTTAGTAACAAACGGAAATAAAATATCAAGGGAGAAGAGACAGAGAAAGACAGAGAGATAAAGAGAGAGACAGACAAAGAGAGAGAAATCTCTGGATGGGTTGCTACTGTGGTACAAAACGATGTCACCATCTGAACGTATTACTCGCAACAACACAAGAAACAAAGAGTTGTGGAGAAACATAATCGCCTACACCACTTGGTTTGGCACTTGATTAATTGATTGATCTCAGATATAAGCACGTTCCAGACGACGAAATACGTTCTTTTTTTCATATGTAGTTTTTTTAGAACCACGGTGTTGGTTTAAACCAGTCACCACTTCCCTCTCACAATCCTCATTGATCACCTATTTCGACATGCATGGCAGGTAACATTGTTACTATTCTTTATACCCCTATCGTACATCTGTCGTTTCAATCTCCATAATAATGTTTTTATCCTCTGTGAGTAGGTCTTTCTTCTAACAACATTGAATTTTGATAATTGAAGTGTGTATGAAATAAAGTTATGACCCTAACACTGTGTTATCAATGTCAGACATTGACGCTTACTAAAAAAACCAGAGAAAAAGCTTTCTACGCGAGAAATTAATAAGAGAAGCACCAAAAAGAACAAGCAAAGATCATGTCAGGAATGAAGAGATTACAAGAACTGTTGGAACATCGTTCGTGGTCAAATATATTGGTGAACACGGACTGAAATGGTTCGGCCACTTAATGAGGATTGACTCTTATTGTCCGAAGACAAGATCATACATCATGAAAATGGAAACAGCGAGATGTTGAGGGCGACCACAAACAAAGTGGATTGAAGAAGTGACCAACATTCTGTCATGTCACAATATTACAGCACATCAAACGTACATCGCCCGATAATCGATCGTCATTCAATCATGCGACACCTTGCAACTTAAGAAGAGAAAAGACAACAGATAGACAGACTCTCACACACACACACGCAAGCACGTACCCAGGCAGGCAGACAGACCAGAAGGGCAGGCGGGGGACAGAAGGACGGACGGACTGATGGACAGGTAGATAGATACTTTCAGATTGGATGTCGGCACAAAGTCTTGCCTTGTCTTGTCTTACCCATGTGTGTCGCTAGACGTCTTGGGGAGCCAAAGTCTTCTTTCTTTAGCTAACTTTGATCCCTCTGCCATAGTGCAGCCTTGGTGATCTAGTATTTCTCTGATATCATTTATCCATCTTTTTCTTTGTCTTCCCCTGTTTCTCTTTACAGATAATTTTCCAAAGTGACAAAATGTGACCACTCAAAATCACGAAAAAGTCAAACAGATTAAATTTTAAAGGAAGATATAACTAGTCAGTCCACAAGAATGTATAATTGACCCCAGAATCGTATTTAAATTACGAAAACCCATACTCGACCTGATTGGTTATGCAGTAGTTACCCTAATCCGAGGCAGACACCATCAACAGTGTCCACATGTATTGTAATTTTGCGCTATAGGTATGTACATATCTCAGTCGCCAGGCAAATTTGTGATTCAATTGTGTTTAATGTTGCATAAATTTACATAAATTGATTCAATAGAAAATATATGAATAGTAATGGGAATTCAATCCAAACAAATAGAAAAAGTAAATATATGGAGATAAGCTTAAACTAAATCCAGATGCAATAATATTATCTAACTCCCTCTTCCTCACTACTCCCCCCCCCCCCAGTGAATGATTTAGTTGTATACCGGAAACATACATTTTAGCAGACGATCACTCCGCAGTTATGGGTATATCGATTACACCAACAATGTTTTTTCTCTTTTTTTTATACCCTACTCCCCTCCCCCCTTTAGTCAAATAAACTAAAAAATTAGGGTACCCATCCCATGCGTAATTATGGTCAAAATTGTACCAACCAACGGACGATTGTGTCTCTGTCGAAAGCAACAGACCCCCACCCCCCACCCCAATATTTAGTATAAATATTCGGAAAAAAAACTACCGGTAAATTAATTTGTATGACGTTTTGAACAAAGTTCTCAATTCTAACTATTTTAATTGGTACATAAAAAGAATATTGTTGTCATCAACTTTTATCAACCCCCCCCCCCCTCCGTCTTCCGCATTTCCGTCTTCTCAATAATTGTCCATAATACTTACGTAAAACACAAGGTTAAACCGCTCTACAATGAACGCTCAGACTATCAGACTATGAGGTATGTATTTGAACAGAATACAGATAACAGTATACACATGTTTCTTAAGATCTTTTTTTTAAAGAAAATACAAGACAAACAGTGAACAAATAGTAATAACAGTAAACAATAATGTCACTATCACAAAAGCGTGCAGACTGCAAATATTTAACGGCAGAGAAATAACAGTCTGCTTGTTGATTGTCAAACTGATCAATCTTCTGTTCCACGTATTATTGTTATACAGTTTTACGTACTATTGTTTTACGGTTTACGTAAGTATTATTGTTATACAGTTTTACATACTATTGTTGTACAGTTTACGTAAGTATTATTGTTATACAGTTTTACGTATTATTGTTATACGGTTTACGTAAGTATTAATGTTATACAGTTTTACGTACTATTGTTTTACAGTTTACGTAAGTATTAATGTTATACAGTTTTACGTACTATTGTTTTACAGTTTACGTAAGTATTATTGTTATACAGTTTTACGTACTATTGTTTTACGGTTTACGTAAGTATTATTGTTATACAGTTTTACAGCAGTCTCTAATTTTGTTGATTGTCAACAATTGTCTAATGTTTTTCATCAACCCCCCCCCCCCCCATACATGGTAGACATAATTTGTCGATAGCCCGTAGTGGTTATTTTATTATGTTAAAGATGTGTGGTGTCGTGAGGTCATGTTTATAAGGTGATTCCTTCTCAGGCATGGGACTTCGGCATGCTTCTTCCATAGATAGCTAGATATATAGATGGATGTAACACACGTCACACTTAAGGTTGGGGAGAGCTCCTTAGGGTTGTTCCATTTTTAAACTGTTTCTGCGTTTGTGGTCTAACTCCTGCAGATTAGCAGAATGTAGATATGAAAATGGATTACGCTTTATCATGGCTTACATCTTTATCGCGATACCTGTGCTTTTCTGCCTGACACATCCGACTTCAGCATGGCTTCTCGATCACTTTGACCCTGTGATGAGGCAGCCATCACCCCCTCCCACATAACCACATAGTCGCCTCTTATGACATGCGGGGAAGTTAAACTGTGTAGCTATTTTATTTTTTGTCGCCTTCCAGAACGCGGCAACTTCTCAATATAATAATTACAGAATATTCGTTTTTCCGGCAAATTTTTCTGCGCACTGATATCCTGCAGAGTTACTTATCTTGTTATTTCGGATTTTCTCCCTTGCTTTACATAACACGACATGATCCATCGAAACAGCAAATATAATTGACGATATGTGGTTCAACCATAGACATATAGATATAAGAAAAAGAGATGAAACGAGTTTGTAAAACGTCACAAAAAGTGTCGGTTGTTACCAAAAATAGCCGAGATTTCAGGTACAATATTTGCCAATTTCATCTTCGGAAAATCCATGTGTGCTGATCTCACACAGCGTCACTCCTCTAGACTGATCCTTGGTCTTTTTATGCACGTTTTGTGTTGTCAGCCAAAGAAAAGCACGGAAAAGTAGGTTTATATCAAGACAAGTGACGTTGCATAAGATAAACTGGGAAAATTACCGTGAAGGACTTCTGTTCTAGCATTTACTAGTGAGAATTGGTTTAACACGAGATATCTCGAAAGAAATATCAATCAAGTGTGATGTGTTTCTTTCCCTCGTATTTAGATGTCTGTGGACTAGAATCCCAGGACTATATACAAACAAGTAGTTGGGAAATACTGTTCGTGAAATCCTGGCCATTTTTTGTAACAACCGACCTTTTTTGTGACACACTTACAACGTGCACATATATATATCTAAATGCCCGGATCCATAGCGGAGAACTTGCAACGACGTAGCCAACCTTACACCGAACCTCCCTAGACAGCTCCTACAACATGCATGACAGACTTCAATGCTACCTTTTCTTTGCTAATTTTTCAGATCTCGTCAACGCACATCGATATAATTGTGTTGGCATTCGTTCTCAAACTCCCACCGTCGGATCTTTCTTACAGCGGAATAATCAATCCACCATATGTCTAGTAGGATCTAGTTCGAGGAACTCAAATACAATATATCAACGGCGTGTTTTTTTTTTGCCACACTAATCCAACACATCCGATTTCAACAATGTCGAAATAAATGATAATGCTATAACAACCTTCATTGTTTAGAGCAGGGGTCGGCAACCTATGGCACGCGTACCACACTTGGCACGCCAAGCAATTTCAAATGGCACGCAGACTCTTCACGTTTCCTGTATAAAGTTGATTATAAATCACATGAAAGCAGTGCTAAATCCACAGCACAGTCGCCTAACGCCTGAACATTCAGAAAATTGTGTCAAACTAAAGTGACAAAGTATGTTGTCGATATTGAGCAACTGGCCAAGACCATGCAAGGGCAATGCGCCCATTATAATAAAAAAGTTATTTTTTAAAAATTCTTTCAAGAAACTATATTTCTTTGAATGTTGTTTACAACTTTACATATTATTGAATACCACTATAAATTAAGTAATTAAAATATAAAAATAAAATATATGGTAAAATAAGAATATTGGCCACGACTTCTATAAAATGATATGAACATCAGTTGGCACTCTGAATAATTTGAAACCTTAAGTTGGCACACAGTTAGCAAAAGGTTGCCGACCCCTGGTTTAGAGTATACATGATATACTCTTGAACTGCCTGATGAAGATCTCAATTTGTAATCGATGTCCATGTTGAAATTTTCTGATTTCGTTAATTGGCGTCCTAGACGTAAATATCTCGATCAATAACCGCCTCATAATTGTTTCTTCAAGATCATATTCTGCATGAACGAGCTCCACCAAGTCTTTCATGCATGTCCACTTCACTGGAAAGCAGTTAGCCTACCTAGTATGACATCATAAGACATAATGAATTCTGTACGTCCATATCCACCTACAGGTATTTTTCTAGAGCAGGGGTTCTCAACCTTTTCATACAGCGAGCAACCCAAAATAACGAATAAAACAGTTGTATATATCAAGATAGGTGATGCTGTATTAGGTCGTGATCTTTCGACAGTACTATAAGAATTCTCGGCGCAACTAAGTTTTAGTTCTTCACTGTGAATTTTGTTCTAGTTTCGAGGTATTACTTAACCTTTACAGTTTGATTAGTAGAATTTGTATTTAAAATTAAGGTATATTAATTGAAAAGGCTTATTAATTTGGAATTAGTATTTAGATTAGGGTGAGGGATTAGGGTTAGAATTAGTTATAAATTAAGAAATAAATTACTTTAAAAAATATTTATTTCATGTAGAAACTGGACATGCGCAGTCCGGGGAAATCTATGACGCTAGTTAGTTAAAAATGTAATCAGCGTGCTACTTATAGCACAGTCAAGAGTTAATCCGTAGTTTTACGGAACTCTCAAGAGAAAGTAAACATGGCTTAAAAGGCTCATTTTTTATTATTTCCGTGTATTTGTTGGTCGGTCTTAACTTTTTTGGGCAGGTGACTCCAAGTATATAAATAATGACCAATGAAATCATAACAATAATCAAATACGTTACGAAAGAAATCATGTTTACTTTCTATTGTGATATCTATACTGAAGTCAGGCTATGATTAGATGATTAGACAAGCGAACCTGGAGAAGTACTTGTTATCAAGCTTATAACTAGCGAGAATTGAGTCAACACGAGAAAACCCGAAGGGAATACCCCTTTAGTGTGACGCGTTTCTGACCCGTGTTTCTAGATGTCTGTTTATCACGAGAAAACCCGATGGGAATACCCCTTTAGTGTGACGCGTTTCTGATCCGTGTTTCTAGATGTATGTTTATTACCAGAAATATTCCGAGAAAAGTACTTGGTAAATACTGTAAATGAGATCCTGGATGTTTTTAGTAACAACCGACCCTTTCTCTCATTAACGTGGATAATAACACTTTCTCTCATTAACGTGGATAATAATACTTTCTCTCATTAACGTGGATAATAACCCTTTCTCTCATTACCGTGGATAATAACACTTTCTCTCATTAACGTGGATAATAACACTTTCTCTCATTAACGTGAATAATAACACTTTCTCTCATTAACGTGGATAATAACACTTTCTCTCATTAACGTGGACAATAACACTTTGTCTCATTAACGTGGATAATAACACTTTCTCTCATTAACGTGGATAATAACACTTTGTCTCATTAACGTGGATAATAACTCTTTTTGTTACTGTTTATACAACAGAGTTAGTCGATCCGTCACATGATGATGATGATGACCATTTATTTATATCCACTGTTAAAAATTTAATTAAGAGTTATGTCCTTAACTGTAAGTTCGCAGATGGGTAATAAGTCTTATTCTGTCCACAAATGTACGTAACTGTAAGTTCGCAGATGGGTAATAAGTCCTATTCTGGCCGTAAAATGTCCTTTGACAAATCGGGCATTGAATGACCACTATAAATGATGCTTGGTCTACTCGTGACTTTCTAGCTACTCTCCGCTGTTAAGCTGCTGCACTTATCTTTTCACAATCGGCACCTTTTATTTTTAACTGTAGACTGCATTGTAGCTCTATCTCGTTCGTCGTCTCCCCGCGTATCCTGTTTCGTTTAACAGACCCTATTTTTATGGTAGTCATTATCGAGAAGAGTGAGCACACGAGACAGCAGACAGTAGAACACCTCTGAAACAGGACTTCATTAGTTAGTTTTTGATTATTAGTCGGTCATTATTTATAAACTTGGAGTCACATGACAGATATAGCTAAGGCTGACCAACAAAATTCACGGAAATAATCAAATTCGGCCTTTCATGTCATGTTTACATTTTCTGTATACAAGTTTTTATACTGTAAACTGGTCATGACTCACATTCCATGCACCGAATGTCTGTAGGAAAACCTTTTTCCATTGGAGTTTAATTTTCGTGGAAAATTGAAACTGACTTGCACTAGGGATTTGAATATAACTGGAGAAGTGCAGTGCAGGGTCGATCTCATTCCCTTGTCAGACCTCATTTTGAAATCATTGGTAAGACGAATCGAGACGACCGGAACCACGTGTAATATAAAGTGTGCGAGAAACATAACATGCAATAAAATGAAAGAGAAATTGAATGTGGAGGTAAAAGTACATTTTGAAAACTGGCGTGGTATAACCATCTTTATTGCGCCGTACACACACCCTTCCCCGTGTTCCTTTCTCCCCATAAAGGGGAAAAAATAGTAACATTATTTGTTAAGGTTTGTCCAACACAGTTTGAATTCAAAAGAGAATCCATGATCATTAGTGTTCGCGAGAACGTTTTAACTCGTTATTGTAGTCGTAGTTGTAGTTGTTGTGGTGGGAGTTGGTAATGTAGTAGTAGTAGCGGCTGTATCAGTAGTAGTAGTAATAGTAGTAGTATTTGATGTAGTAGCGTTGGTAGTAGTAGTGGTTGTTGTTGGTGTAGTAGTAGTATTAGTAGTAGTTTTAGCAGTTGTTGTAGTAACATCCATTGTTTTAATAGTATTGTAGTAATTGTAGTAGTACTTGAAGAAGTAGAGTAGTACTTATAATTGTATTAGTAATAGTTATAATAGTAGTAATAGTAGCAGTAGTAGTTTAGTAGTAGTAGTATTAGAAAGTGATAGTAGTAGAAGTATTAGCAGTATTAGTAATAGTAGCAGTAGTAGCAGCAGCAGTTTAGTAGTAGTAGTTTTTATTGCGGATGTACTAGTAGTAGTAATAGTAGCAGTAGCATTAGTAGTAGTTGAAGTAGTAGTAGTATGTAATGTATAGATGTATTAATATTAGTAGTTATAGTAGTAATAGTAGTTGTTGTTGTTGTAGTATTGGTATTAGTAATAGTAGTAGTAGTAGTAGTAGTAGTAGTAGTATTAGAAAGTTGTAGTAGTAGAAGTATTAGCAGTATTAGTAATAGTAGCAGTAGCATTAGTAGTAGTTGAAGTAGTAGTAGTAGTGTGTAATGTATAGATGTATTAATATTAGTAGTTATAGTAGTAATAATAGAAATAATAGTAGTAATAGTAGCAGTATCAGTGGTAGTATTAGTAGTAGTAGTAATAGTAGTAGTAGTAGTAGTAGTAGTAGTAGTAGTAGTAGTAGTAGTAATAGTAGTAGTAGTAGTAGTAGTAGTAGTAGTAGTAGTAGTAGTAGTAATAGTTGTAGTTGTTGTTGTTGTAGTATTGGTATTAGTAATAGTAGTAGTAGTAGTAGTAGTAGTAGTAGTGTGTAATGTATAGATGTATTAATATTAGTAGTTATAGTAGTAATAGTAGAAATAATAGTAGTAATAGTAGCAGTATCAGTGGTAGTATTAGTAGTAGTAGTAATAGTAGTAGTAGTAGTAGTAGTAGTAGTAGTAGTAGTAGTAGTAATAGTAGTAGTAGTAGTAGTAGTAGTAGTAGTAGTAGTAGTAGTAGTAATAGTTGTAGTTGTTGTTGTTGTAGTATTGGTATTAGTAATAGTAGTAGTAGTAGTAGTAGTAGTAGTAGTAGTAGCAGTAGCAGTAGTAGTAGTAGTAGTAGTAGTAGTAGTAATAGTAGTTGCTGTTGTAGTATTGGTATTAGTAGTATTAGTAGTTTTAGTAGTAATATTAGCCGTAGAAGTAGTGGTAGTAATATTAGTAGTAGTAGTAGTAATAGTAGTTAGTTTGTGAAGTGGTAGGTTTGCCTCATTTACCCGAGGAACGCACTTTCGACCTAGGAAAGCATTTCCTCTTAGTTATATTAGGGCGTCTGGGGGCCTTTGTATCTTGTGGCTTAGTTGACTGGTTGACTAGAATCTTTCTGATCAGTCAGCTTGTTGCAACTGAGTCTTCTAGCTGAAGTCCCTACTAGGTTCTTGCAACTGAGTCTTCTAGCTGAAGTCCCTACCAGGTTGTTGCAACTGAGTCTTCTAGCTGAAGTCCCTACCAGGTTGTTGCAACTGAGTCTTCTAGCTGAAGTCCCTACCAGGTTGTTGCAACTGAGGCTTCTAGCTGAAGTCCCTACCAGGTTGTTGCAACTGAGTCTTCTAGCTGAAGTCCCTACTAGGTTCTTGCAACCGAGTCTTCTAGCTGAAGTCCCTACCAGGTTGTTGCAACTGAGTCTTCTAGCTGAAGTCCCTACCAGGTTGTTGCAACTGAGTCTTCTAGCTGAAGTCCCTACCAGGTTCTTGCAACTGAATCTTCTAGCTGAAGTCCCTACCAGGTTGTTGCAACTGAGTCTTCTAGCTGAAGTCCTTAAGAGGACTATATTATGGCTTGTTAGTAGTAGCAGTTGTAGTATTAGTAGTATCATTAATAGTAGCAGTAGTAGTAGTAGTAGTAGTATACACATTGCGACCATGAAATAATGAGTCTGAATAGAATATAAAATGCAAGGAACGATTATTATACCAGTGTTTTTATTCAAAGTAATCCCCTTGACATTGATACAGCGAACAGCGTGATCAACATAATACTGGAATGACCCATGAAAGTTCTCTATTTTATTCCTTATATTACTTGTTACCGCCCTTTGGAAGTCATCAATATCCTCAAAGATCAACGAGGCGCCACTTTATTGATAAATTTAGTCTGGGGAATAGACAGTAATCACGGATGATTTTGGGGGGGGGGGGATTCTGGAGAGTACGATGATCAATGTTTGAGATAATACCCATTTTGGGGATTGTGGGTTGGGGAAGGTAAAATTCCCCTGTCTTGTGCTTCAAGGAACCAACAGGCAGTTAGTGAATTCCCGCTTGTCAAATCTCGTTGCTTGCTAGTTAAACACATTTCTTATTCTACCCTTCAGGTGGCGCAGTTCTACTTGTGCGACACTTAATACCAAATTCTCACAACCGTATCCTATATACGGTTATACGGTTATTAAGACTATTATTATCCCATCACTGTGCTATCAGTGCCAAACCTGGACAATGACAGCACACGACAAAATGAAAAATAGTGACAGCAGAAATTACATGTCTACGAAGAATACTCGGAGTATCATTAAGAGATAGAATTAGAAACGATAACATCAGATAGAAACAATACCAGTTTTGGAACACATCCAAAGACAATAAAACAAGTGGTTTTCACACGCCTCCAGACTACCAACAGACAGTGTGCCACAGATCGCCATGACACAAAGACATAACGGTTATAAAGCCAGAGTCAGACCATGTAAAAGATGGATCACAGAAATCAAAGATGCCACAGAAACAAGTTTACAAACAGCACACACGAATGCCACCTCCAGAGAACTATATCACCACTGACGCCCCAAGGCAAACAAGGCAAAATAGATAGATAGATAGATAGATAGATAGATAGATAGATAGATAGATAGATAGATAGATTAGATAGATAGATAGATAGATAGATAGATAGATAGATAGATAGATAGATAGATAGATAGATAGATAGATAGATAGATAGATAGATAGATAGATAGATAGATAGATAGATAGATAGATAGATAGATAGATAGATAGATAGATAGATAGATAGATAGATAGATAGATAGATAGATAGATAGATAGATAGATAGATAGTATTCTAGATGTATCATTTATAGTTGTCTACAATCAACAACTGTATCCTAGATCTTTCTTTCTTTTCGCTTTATACCCCTTTATGCCTTGCGGCGTCAGGGGTAGAAGATTTTTATGACCTTTTTATGTGCTCATTTATAATTCTATTCAGTGCGTCTTTTGTTTCTGTAATCCATCTTTTGCATTGTTTGCGCTTGCTTGTATTCACCGTGTCTGTATAGTAATGCCTTTTTATGTACTATCTGATAACGGTCTGTAAGTTTATGAAAACCACTTAATCTCCTGTCTTCTAATATAATCCAGGATTGGCATTGTGTTTGTTAGTCGTCTGATGTTTTCATTTCTGATTCTCTCTTATTGTTACTCCAAGAATTCTACGTAGACAGGTAATTTCTTCTATAAGATCGTTTTATTTGTTTCGTAGTTCACAAATGTTTGTTGTGTCAGAATAGATGTTTTGTTTACGTTTGATATTTACAGTCTTCTTCTGAGAACTCTGTATTGTTTCATACGAGCAATATTACTTAGTGGTATCCTAGATGTATCATTTCTACATTCAGTAGGCGCAGGCCTCGTTTAATGTCTCGTTTAGCCATTCTTATTCTGCATGGTTTGCGTCTGTGGGTTTCACCAATGGCCCACAAGACAAATCACCCATGCATCAGAAAACCTTAGTAGATGACATGCCGGTATATTGAAGTTATGTTCGTATAGAGGCTTCATGGCATGTCATCTATACAATTATCATACTTTAATTTTATTGTTGTAATGTGGTTTATGTTTTTTTTTTTTAATGTATGCATCCTCTGTGGTTGGGACGGAGCCAGAGATGTACTGCGCAGCACTGGGGAGGAGGAAACTGACAGCACTGTTTTTTCCTATGGCTGATGCCCATCATAGAGACACACTAACTCAGGACGTGACAATCATTCTGACTTGAACATTTGGTTGCATGCCTGAAGCAATAGAGAAGTTAGCCATAACCAGTAGTTAATTGGTGGCGGGCAATGAGCAAAGCGAACCCTATCATGACTTAGTGGCTGGGAGCAGTGTATAGGTTGAAACCTACCTTCTTTGTGGTGCGATAAATATTTTCTGCCTCTGGCCCAGGGTAGGCCGAAAATCCACAGACTTCCCAGCAATATAATGTCAGCAAAAAGGCATTGGGTCAAAAGGCATGATCCCATGGGCCGCTGGATCAGCAACCAACCAACCAACCAGCCATTCTTACGTCCGGATATTGCCAGGACCCAAAATGGAAGTAAATAATAGCAACACTGTTTAAACTTCTTGCATGCTGTGCGAGGCGATTAATGAGATTTTGGAGTGAAATTGGCTGTTTATCCCATATAGCGAAAAGGTCATGAACTCGCATTTGACTGACGGATAGTACCACTAGTATGTAAAAGATGACACATCTAAGTCCGTTCTCCAAGTTACACCCTGCTAAAGTGCAGGAGTTTGAGAACGAACCCAGAAAAAGAAGAAATCCACTCTCAATCAAACGAGTATATGTGCATTCGATTCAAGCTCATCTGTTCACTCAATTCATTGAACGTCAAAATCAATTCCTTGAATCTCGGCAGTAAATCCACGTGACACCAAGTAGATTTGGACATGCTATAGAGACAATCCACTCATGCCGACACTGCCCGTTTTAAATATTTGGAAAATCTATAACAACTGAGGTTGATGTACACTTGTATGAGAATACTTTCACAAGACTATTTTTTATACAATGTTAAAGCAATCTCACTTATTGCTTAATTTTTATCCTTTTTTAACTATTTGTTGACAGTTTCTTTTTTGTGTGTGAAAAAGTCCTTAAGGTTGAAACGTTGAAAGTGTCTTGTATACTGTTATCTGTGTTTTCTATATCCGTATCCCATATCCTGATATTCTGTGCGTGCATTGTAAAGCTGATTATCCTTGTGTTTTATGTAAGTACTATTGTTAAATATTTGGTAGCATAAACTAAGAATCAGATGCCACAACTGCTCCAGTAAAATGAGTCCCAGACATTGTAGATCTGATGTAACACCCTCGATCCACATACTGGGAAGTAACTGTCCTATATGCTCCGTCGTGAATCTAGTACATATCGTGTACTAAAAAACTACGCTAGAGGGCTCGTAAATCAAGGACCCCCTTATTTACGCTGAAAAAACGTCACAAAAATATGTCACGAAATATGACGAAATTATGCACGAATTAATGTCCTTTTCATTATGTAAAAAGCATCACTTCGTACGGAAGCCGTAATTACGACCCTGGTTAAGACCCTTTTGACATCACTCTACGTATCAAAACATTATCAGCACGAATCGCTACTTCCCTCCCTATTCCCATCATTGCCCATAGAATCAACCAGGGTTACCAATTTATTTTACTTTTATTTTGAATCTCTCTTCGTGTGATCGATGTCAATAACATTTTTATCTCCCTTTAACTATGTCCTGGATTAGTCTACCTGTGACTCACCTGAATTTTTCTTACCTGTATGAACTTGTCGCAAAAACCTGAATATTAAGAAGACTGGCTCCTTACAACTATTTTTTTTAAAACAGAAGCTAACAAATTTTGGACATATAAAAAGACAATAGTTTGGAAAGATTAATCATGAAGGGAAAATTCCAGGCAAGAGAACAAGAGGCAAACTAAGACTACGATGGACACATGACATCGTAGGCCTTTTGAACTTGACACTAGAAAAAGCTCCACAGCTTGCACAGATCCGAGAGACTTACATAGTGGTTGTCAGGGCAACGTTCTGTAAAGGACCTGTCACGCAGATCGTCTGAATATTATATTTCCTATTGACCACGACATTGCTATTACCTGGTCCCGGTAGTGTGATAGCAAAATCGATTTCTTCTTCTGCGTTCGTTCTCAAACTCCTGCAGATTAGCAGGATGTAGTCCGGAGAACGGAATGCGTTGTGTCATGCTTTACAGCATTTATGCGATATCTGCGCCTTTCTGCCTGACACATCTGACTACAGCATGGCGTTGGATTACTGACCCTATATGAAATGGGACAGCCAACTCCATCCCATAACCTCCTTAGTCGCCTTTTACGTCATGCGTGGAAGGTAAACAGTGTTGCTATTCTTTGCTCCCCTTTCAGGCACCGGCATACACGGGCGGCAAAATCGATTTAAGCCACTATTACCTGGTCCCGGTAGTGTGATAGCACATTCAATTTTAGCCGTTATTACCTGGTCCCGGTAGTGTGATAGCACAATCGATTTTAGCCGTTATTATCTGCTATCAAGTTCAGTATATCTGAGCTGTTTTAAGTCTATAGGAGCTGTATGAAGTCTATTGAAGCTGTATTAGTCTATTGGAGCTGTATTAGTCTATTGGAGCTGTATTTAGTCTATGTAATTAGTTTTAAATTTATGGGGTCTGTATTAGGTATATGAAAATTGTATTAAGTCTGTGGGAGCCGTATTATATTTATGGGAGCTGTATTATATCTATGGGAGCTGTATTATATCTATGGGAGCTGTATTATATCTATGGGAGCTGTATTAAGTTAGGTATATGCGAGCTGTATTAAGTATATGAAAGTTGCACTACGTTAAGTGTATGGGTGCTGGATTAAGTATATGGGAGCTGTATTAAGTTAGGTATATGCGAGCTGTATTAAGTATATGCAAGTTGTACTACGTTAAGTGTATGGGAGCTGTATTATATCTATGGGAGCTGTATTCAGTTAAGAGTATACAGTATGAAATTACTAGTGCCTAAAATAATTATCTGAAGATATCTTGAGAACCTCTCATATATCAAATCTCATATAAAAGGCTAACATACGACATGTATCGGACAACGTAAATCTAGCATAAAATGATTCTCATACTAAACAAATCTTCCATAAAATGATTCTCCAACGTAACAAATCTTGCATAAAATGATTCTCCAACGGAACAAATCTTGCATAAAATGATTCTCCAACGGAACAAATCTTGCATAAAATGATTCTCCTACGTAATAAATCTTGTACAAGATAAATATCACTGAAGTAAATATCAGTGGAAGGAAAATAAATTGAATATTTAAAAAAAATACATTTTATGATGAGGTGCATTCCTTTCAAACACGAACTTTAGTCTAATTAGATTTATCAGAGCTGCTACCATTAAAACTAATGAAAGTTGTGGTTCATGTAGTTCTTGTACCACAACTCTGGTAAATATATAAATTGGTTCAGTAGTTGAACGGTATAGAGCACGTTACGGGTTACCAAGGTAGCATGTTCAAACCCCGTCGCAGACAGTTGAGGATCCAGAACGTTCAGAAAGCAATGGCGACATACTGAAGGTATATATATATTGTTTAGAAAATCATTTCAGCCAAAATTGCGGGGTTGTTCCCTACATCCTAAATAGAGTATTTCGCCAACATTTTCGCTGATAAATATTATAGAAGACAGATTTCGTATTCAGAAAATATTAGATTTATTTGAATGTATTAGAAACAGACATCAATTTACAAGTTCCTTATCTCCTTCATCAGTTCCCATCAATTCCATAATCGTTCATCAGTCTCGCAAAATTGATAATTGTTGTATTCGTCCTCTATGGATGGATGGGTTCGGTTGTGTCTTGTCTAAACATCACTTATGTACTGATCTCCCTCAGAGTCAATAATCGTGATTGATCCAACTTTTCCCGTGTTTGTCGTTGGCTGGCAACACAAAGTATACGCAATAATCAGTTGTATCACCCACATGATTGACTGTGTGAAATCAGCACGCATGGCCTTTATAATGCAGAAGGACTTGAACAGTGAATAACATATCTTGTATGTCGTCTCTTAGAGGGGCACTTAACTGGAGGTCGTGGTGGCTGGATTACCATAACCGTGACTGCAGTTATTTTTAATGGTTGTAAAACTCTAATTAAATCGAATTGGACTAACATCTACGGTTGAGAGAAGCGTGCCTCACCATAAGAGATATATTTCACTTAACCAACTCTCAGAGGAGCTCAGACAGTGAGCATGCCTACTATCACCGGATTACTGCGTGTCAGGTTCGAAACGAAGTCCGGACAAAAAAAACACAACCATGATTGTGATTTCTGGCCTGACACGACGCCCCATTCAGTCGGCCCAGCTGTAAATAGGTACCTGACGCATGCGTTATGGGAGATAAATACAGCAAGGAAAGGAACTAGTAACCTTACCTAATAGTTGCTGTGGCTTAGTACATGAAGAATTATCTTTATCCCCGACGCCAGGTTTCTGCCATGGGACCTACCTTAACCTTAACTATCTCAAGACAAATCTCGCATACAATAAATATGTACAAGATCAGTCTCATACAGTACACATCGATAAATGTGTACAAGATCAGTCTCATACAGTACACATCGTGTGTAGGAAAAACACAAGACACATGTCGCGTAACATAACTATCGCACAAGATCAATTTCGTGAAATATGAATCTCGCATGAATATCGTATAGAAACATCGAACTTTTGTTAAAACTTTTAAAATTTTCGATATAAACTCTCATATTAAGATGCACCACTGGTCTTAAACCAATGACTATACCATTTAAATATTGATGCTTAAAAACAATTTTTTTCTCAATGCAAAGAAAACTAATGCAGGAGAACAAAAGTGGACTGATACTAACTATAACCATTAAGAAATTGTTCAAAGAACAAAACAGAAAATTTCTACTACATTTAATATCTCTGGTTATCATCATCGTAAGAGATTGCTCAGAAAAGATCAGAAAGAAATTAGTGCTGGCTCTAAAAAAAAAACCCAAGAAAATTTTCTGCAAAGACCGGAAAGAAATTAACGCTAGCTCTATAAAAACATCACATGGGGATTTCTCAACAGAGATCCGAAAGAAATTAGCAATGACATTTTAAAAAAACATCACAGTTGAAACATATATCGCAAGAGGCAAACAAAAAACTAAAAGTACAACTATTAAGAAGCTATATTTTCCAGTGACAACATATGGTTGTGAGATGTGTGCAATGATAACTGTAATACAGAATGAAATATCAGTATTTGAAATGAAAAGTTATAGAAGAATTATAGAAATATCATAAACAGAGAGATGATTCAAATCTGAAGTACGCAAAGAGCTGAACATAGACAAAAGCTTGGCTTCTCAAAACCCCGCAAAAATAACGCAGGATTGCATAATTTCGGCATACGAAAAGACACAATGATTTAGAAATATTCATCATGGAGGGAAAAGTGACCTAAAAGAACCGAAGCAAATAATGGAAAGATGGCAACAATATTTCAAGCAACTACTAAATCTAAAGGAAGGAGAGGAAGACACAACAAGAAACACTACAGCAGCGAACCTAGAACCATATATACTACTATCGGAAATAGAAAATGCAATAAACAAAGCACCAATGAACAAGGCAGCAGGCTCTGATAATATACAAACAGAACTTATCAAAGCAGCAGCAGAGAGCGGTAAAAAATGGCTACACAGACTTTTTAATGTAATGTGGAAAAAACAAGAGACACCAGAAGACTGGAGGAACGCGATAATCATTCCCATATGGAAGAAAAAAGGCAGTAAGAGAGACTGCACAAAATACAGAGGGATATCTTTACTAAGCCACACAGGAAAAATTTTTAACAAAATATTGGAGCAACGACTACGAACATATATTGAACCACAACTTCAAAACACCCAAATGGGCTTCCGTAAGAACAAAAGCTGTACGGATGCTATTTTTACACTTAGACAACTAACAGAAAGAGCCACAGAAAACAACAAAGAATTATATATCGCATTCGTAGACCAAGAAAAGGCATTCGACAGAGTAGACAGACAACAACTATGGAAAACACTATCAATATACGGAGTACCAGAACATTTAATCAACATATGCAAGGGCATTTATGCAAATAGCCAATGTGCAGTAAGAACAAATGCAGGTGTGTCCAATAAGTTCCAAATCCAATCAGGAGTTCGCCAGGGGTGTGTCCTATCCCCTCTACTTTTTATAACATATATCGACCACATCTGTAAACTAACAAGTACCAACGAAGAAGATAACATAAAAGACAAATTGAACGAACTACTCTTTGCAGACGACCAAGTACTAATAGCAACATCAGAAGAACAATTGCAGGACCATATGAACAGACTCCACACAACATGTAAAAAATTCAACATGAAGATCAATATTGAAAAGACCGAAATAATGGCAATAGCAAAGAAAGAAAGAAATATCACCATCTCCATCGATGATAAACACCTTAAACAAGTAAATGAGTTCACTTACTTAGGAAGCATTATATCGAGTGAAGGGAAAACCAGTAAAGAGATACAAAATAGATGCAACAAAACATACCAGATCCTAGGACAGATGACACGCATTTTCAAGAACAAAAATGTAAACATAGACACTAAAGTTGCATTATACAAGACTATTATTATTCCATCACTATGCTACCAGTGCCAAACCTGGACAATGACAGCACAAGATAAAAGAAAAATAGTGACAACAGAAATGACATGTCTACGAAGAATACTCGGAGTGTCATTAAGAGATAGAATTAGAAACGATAACATCAGACAGATAACCAAAACAATACCAGTATTGGAACACATCAAAAGACGGCAGATCAAGTGGTTTTCACACGCTTCCAGACTACCGACATATAGCATGCCACAGATGGCCATGACACATAGACATAACGGTTATAGGGCCAGAGGCAGACCATGTAAAAGATGGATCACAGAAATCAAAGAAGCCACGGGAACAAGCTTACAAACAGCGCACAAGAAGGCCATCTCCAGAGAACTCTTCCACCCCTGACGCTGCAAGGCAAACAAGGGACACAGCGTATAGATAGATAGATAGATAGAGGGAAAAGTTCAAGACAAGAGATGAGGCCGACCAAGACTACTATGGACACGGAATATGAGATACATCCTGAATCCTGATTCTTGTGTCTTGATTCTTCTTGATTCATGATTAGAAACTGGCCTCACAGCATGTGTGGCACTGGCCTCACAGCATGTGGGGCATTCCCATAAGTGTTCCGCCCTCTGTTCCAGCAAACATCCGACTCAATGGTGTTTCGAGTCTAATGTCGCCGAAATAGACGTCGACATCAGGGCACAACTCTGGCCCCAGTGACAAGTTTCTTTGTTGTTCCACCCACCCACGCCGTACCCATAACTAGTTCAAGCACAACGTCGGCGTGTCGGAACAACATGGTAACTGTTATCGAAGGTTACGACTTCGGGGTTGTATAGATGACATGTCATGAAGCTTCTATAAGAAGATAACCTCAATATAAAGGCATGTCATCTACTAAGGTTTTCTGTTGCATGGTTGGTTTGTCTAGTGAGCCATTGGTGAGACCCACAGACGCAACCCACATCCTGAATATGACAAGGGAAGAAACAATACAGCTTGCACAGAAACTAAAAGATAACAAAGTGGCAGTGAAGACAACATTCTGCAATGATACATCAAATAGAAGGTACACATACATCAGTTGACACATTCTTTATATCATTTACAAGCCCCCACCATTATGCCATCGTCACTCATTTTTAATTATCGATCAAAGCACATTTCCAATCCAATTTTTAAACAATAAAACCTACCTCAAGCTCATTTAAAGCATAAAAACTTGTATATAAAATACATTATAGCTTTCTTTTTGACTGTACTTCATCCTAGGAAATGCCTGAATCCACTTCCTTCCCTTAACGTGTGTCACACAATGCCACTAATAGAGAAGCTAATGCTGGTATCGATTTAATTCCATGGAAGTTCCGGATTCTGTATGATACAAAAGAAATATTTTTAAAGAATGATAACCGATCACCTATTAGATGCGAAGTAGCCAACGACATGGTCATAATTTTAACGATTGCCACTTATAAAAAGTTACGGCAATTTTAACGAGCTTCGGGCAGCCATTTTCTTCCAATGAATGATTATTTAAACGGTAATAACATCTGTGTTACTAAGATTATATTCAAAATATTTATGAATATATGCAAATTAGCAAACGAACCGAAATTGTGCAAAACTGAAATGTGCATATATTTCAGCGCAGCTGAACGCTATCAACGCAACGTACTTACGCACAGATCGATCAAATGACAAAGGGAAACACTGTATATACAAATATTTATAAATATATGTTTATTAGCTAATGCACTAAAAATATGCAGGAACTAAAGGTGCATCTATGGCAGCGCAGTTTTAAGCAGTCAGCGCAACATAATTACAATGAAGTAGATGAAACCACAAAGTGAAATCCACAGTAACTATTTAAGTTAAATTTGACAGCACGTTGTGCCGATGTCCGAAAGGGAACAGAAAATAACGATACCTGTATCTGCCATGCATATCGCAGGAGGCGACAAAGGAGGTTTGAAGGGTAAAGTTAGTTGTCTCGTCCCATACAGGGTTAAAGTCACCCAAAATCCATGGTGAAGACAAATGTTTCGAGCCGAAACGCGCAGATAAACTGTAAATCATGGAACAACGTATTTCTTTTTATAGACTCATCATCATCAAGTGCCGTGCCGAGTGGCGTTGACGATCATATTTCTCCATGTACATCGATCTCCCATATATGTCATCATCTCTGTTGGTGTTGTCAATCGAAGCCATTTAGTCAAACTGTCCAATATCTTTTCTCTGGGTCTTCCCCTTGATCTTTTTCCTTCTATCTTTCCTGTTGTCACTATATTTTCAATGCCTCCTCTTCTCATTATGTGCCCAATAAATGTTGACTATCTTTTTCTTATAATGCATTTTGTATACTAATTTTATAGGCACCATCATGCTAATCTGCAGGAGTTTGAGAATGAAAGAAGAGATTGAAGGAAAAATAATAACAGCTAATTCTCGAACAGTGTTGTGGCAGAATTATCTGAATCGTAACCTCCGTTATTTTGTATTAGCAGACTCGCTGGTATAACCAAAGGGGGTCAGGTCAAGTAATGTTTATAGACAACAATACTAACAATACAAACCCAATAAGACAACACAATTCAAACAATCAAACAACATAATGATAACATACTGAAACAAGCACAGGATTTTAAATATATGTGGTTGTTATATATAAGTTTTTTTTTTTTTTATAATTCTTTATTAAGTAGTTTAAAATACCAAGTGGTATTTGATGAATTTAGCTAATCAATGCATGTAATAATTTAACATCAGTTTACAAGTTCAATGCATGTAATAATTTAACATCAGTTTGGAGGTTCAATGTCTAATAATTTAACATCAGTTTGGCTGTTCAATGTCTGTAATAATTTAACATCAGTTTAACGGGCAATGCCTGTAATAATTTAACATCAGTTTAGCGGGTAATGCCTGTAATAATTTAACGTCAGTTTGACAGGCTAGTAAAAATTACTTGTCGAGCGAATGTGACCCCTGAAGTGTATTATGCTCACCTCTGTACTGGAAAAAGTCTGGGGCGCCACAATTGACCCGGGGAAAAAATCGAATGTCTTGACGGCATTCTTCTCAGATAATTTTACTCCTGTGTATTGTCGAGGCCTGAAATGGGAGCAGAGAAGAACAACGCTTTGGCCTGCCATGCATGTCACAAGTCACAAAAGGCAAATAGGGAGGTTTTGGAAGTGGGATTGCCTGTCCTTTTCCGTAGATAACCAGTGACCCAGATACTATACTGAAGTCCGATGTGTCTTACCGAAATGTGTAGATATCGCATATACGCCGTAAACCATGACACAACGTATTCCGTTTAAGGAACTCACAGACTAAGGAACTCTAACGAGTTCTAGAGGATTTACTTCATTTTATTCATGTTTTCTCATGTGTATTGTGCGCCTCTCAACGAATATGTACGCCGTCTGTCAAGAGCACCATTCACAGCACGTAACTCCGTAACTTCAAGCGATAATTTCCAGAGATCTCCGAAAAAATGCACTTATACACAAGACGAGACAGTCCGGGATCGAATTTGCAACTTCTTGAGCATAAGAAAATTGGATAACCACTATTAAAGATAGATTTACAATGGATTCTCCTGCCTACATTGCTAATTTGCAGGGGTTTGAGAACGCGCACAGATGAATGCTTTAGATCATTTTAGAACCTTCTTGTACGAGAGACGCCAACTATAGCACCAATGAACGGAGAGGGGAGTGGAATTCTTATCTCTTGCTTATCTTATCTATCTATCTTATCCATCTACCTTATCTATCTATCTTATCTATCTTATCTGTCTATCTAATCTATCTATCGTATCTATCTTATCTATCTATCTAATCAATCTACCTATCTATCTATCTATCTATCTATCTATCTATCTATCTATCTATCTATCTATCTATCTATCTATCTATCTATCTATCTATCTATCTATCTATCTATCTATCTATCTATCTATCTATCTATCTATCTATCTATCTATCTATCTATCTATCTATCTATCTATCTATCTATCTATCTATCTATCTATCTATCTATCTATCTATCTATCTATCTATCTATCTATCTATCTATCTATCTATCTATCTATCTATCTATCTATCTATCTATCTATCTATCTATCTATCTATCTATCTATCTATCTATCTATCTATCTATCTATCTATCTATCTATCTATCTATCTATCTATCTATCTATCTATCTATCTATCTATCTATCTATCTATCTATCTATCTATCTATCTATCTATCTATCTATCTATCTATCTATCTATCTATCTATCTATCTATCTATCTATCTATCTATCTATCTATCTATCTATCTATCTATCTATCTATCTATCTATCTATCTATCTATCTATCTATCTATCTATCTATCTATCTATCTATCTATCTATCTATCTATCTATCTATCTATCTATCTATCTATCTATCTATCTATCTATCTATCTATCTATCTATCTATCTATCTATCTATCTATCTATCTATCTATCTATCTATCTATCTATCTATCTATCTATCTATCTATCTATCTATCTATCTATCTATCTATCTATCTATCTATCTATATATATATCTATCTATCTATCTATCTATCTATCTATCTATCTATCTATCTATCTATCTATCTATCTATCTATATATCTACAAATAGAATAGTAATATTATGAGATGGAAGGTTACATTTTAGTAGAGTGCACCATTATAACAAGAGACAGAGATGCTGGAGGTTTGTTTCAGCCAACAACCGCCCCTTACCCCCTTTCAAGTCTCAGTGGTGCGCAAGTGAACTATATGCCGCACATTCATAATCACTGCTATTGATCAAAGTAACCCAGAAGATATGCTAAAATCGGATGTATTTCACATAAACGCGCAGATATCGCACACTGCAAATAATACCACATCTCATTTCGTTTTCTTGACTACATATTATGCAATATATTAGGTGTCATGCAAAAATAATAAAATAGTGCGGAAGAAGAAGAAGAGGAGGAAGAAGGATATAACGCAGAAGAGGAGGAAGAGGAGGATTTGAAGAGGAATACAAAGACGTGGAAGAAGAAAAAGAAGAGATAAGAAGAACAGGAAGACGAAGATGAAGACGAACATATAATGGAAGAAGAAAAAGTGTAAGAAGAAGAGGAAGAGGAGAAGGGAGATGAAGAGGATAAAAAGGAAGAAGAAGATTATGAAGAAGAGGAAGATGATGATGAAGAAGAATGGGAAGAATATAAGAAGAGGACATAGAAAAAAGAGACAGAAGAGGAACAGAAAGAAAGCAGTAGAAGAGAATGAATAAGAAGAAGAGAAAGAAAAAGATTGCAACAATCACATTTTTAATTCCCTCTTATAAATTTTTTCAGCCGATGGGTGACCTAAGAAAACAGACATACAAAGGCTCATCAGAGCCGCAATTAGCTGTAGACAAAGCTAATTTCTAACAAATGAACTCAAAACCCAATACCGTTTTGGTTATTTATTGATTCGCTCTGTCATGACAAGTTTGTATATTATTCATATATGCAGCAAGACAACCTCAGACATTCAAGACTCTACTGACACTTATTACTCACAGTTTATGAAACAATGATTGGCATTAACTGATTTGGAAAACAAGAGGAGTGGTCACAATTCACTCCTCGAATCGAACTTCCTATCAAAATTGGGTGCAAGTAAAATATAGTTCTTCACTGTGATCTTTGCTCTAGTTTCGAGGTATTTCCTAACCTTTGTATTGTGATTGACATGGACAGTGCTATTGTTGTGTGATTGAGTTTGGCACATATGTAAAATTAAGTAATATTTATTGAAAACGAATGCATTAGAATTAGTGTTTAGGGTTAGGGATTAGAATAAGTGTTTAGTATTTAGAATTAGGGTAAATTATAAGTATATAGAATGTTCATGGAGTTCGTTTCAGGAATGAAAAAAAGTGTATCCCGCAGAGAATGCTGAATAAGTTTAATGTTTCCACATTGTTACAGTTTATCAACCCTACGGTTTATTGATGTTCCAGGGAAATCTATGACGTCGACTAGTTAGAAATGTAAACAGTGTGCTATTTATAGCACAGTGAAGAACTAATCTTTACTTTTACCCAAAATTGGTCTATAACTATTTTATTGTCAATGATTTCAAGATAGTCTTTCCTCTTGTGAACATCCCTTGAATGACAGTCAATTGTTTCAGTTATGAAATAAAAAGTTATCGTTACATACTAATCGTTGTTGTCATTAAATGTTTCCGAAAGGCAGCGCCGGATTTAGACTTGATAAGGCCCTAAGCTTTCCGGACGTGCGGCATTGGGATAATAATGCTGCAATATATTTAAGTATATATGACAATTTCTCAGGAAAGTGGACGCCCTAAGCTATAGGTTGTGTAGCTTATGTGTAAATCCTGCACTGCCGACAGGCGCCAATCTCCTAAGGCATAAAGCCGAGCCTTCTGCAGGAATATCTCTCCGGTTCTCTCTCTGCAGGAAAATTTATACCCACCGCTTATATAATGGTTGACCAGCTCAACTTCAGCAACAATGATTCGATGCGAACCGAAATGACAATGTTCGCTAAATAAAAAAAAATGCAGCAAATTTCCGACAATGCAAACATTGGTTTACAATTATAAACAAGGCAGCAAAACTTCACCCAAGATAAACAAAACATGCAGTGTTCGTTACGTATAACACTGCAGTAGATTTCCAACGATGAAGAAAAATGTAGCCTGTGGGTGTTTGATGTAAACAAAGCACAGCAGTAAATCTCGTGCAATGATAAACAAAATAGTTGATGTTCGCTAAGTGTAAACGCTGCAGGAAATTTCCAACGGATATCAACAATGCAAACGTTGGTTGACTCTCACTGGTACTACAATTTGTCTCATCCTGATTCTCATTGGCTACTCATTAACTGTCAACATCAAATTTCGTTGTTCATAAAAATTCAAAGATCATTTAACCAAGCCCCTGAACTTTTGTTGATTCTGTAGATGATATTCAAAGTTAACTTCCTTATTTGATTTGCTTTCTCCCTAACAAATAACATGACTATTCAAAGTTCATTTCTTCTCAACTTCATTAGACACTGACAGTAAAAATACTTTGATGCACAATGTCACCACTCACAATTTCATATTCTGACAAAACAACAATAAAGTTCAAAATTATAAGATTTATATGAAGTTTCACAATTTTGTTGTATTCCTATTCGTCAATCAATAACTTCTCACATAATACCTTGGAGATTCTTCCATTTCATTGGACAAGACTGTATAAAAAAAATGTCACTCTCACTAACTAGACTTCTTTGAAATTTTTCATGGTGTCGAAATTTCATCAACTGAAGCTTTCAGCCCCCCCCCCCTCTCAATGTTTATTTCCAAGAGTATTATGTAGGCTATAACTTGAGTAGCTACCCCGCGTCTAGGCTTAGAAAACAGATTGTGATAGTCCATCAATTCAGGCAGTGGTCCGTTTCTTTATACACATCATAATTTCAAAAGGTGTAGTTTTTGCATAAGCAATTTTGTTCTTAATTGATAGCTTCTTCTTCTTCTTCTGCTTTCGTTCTCAAACTCCTGCAGATTAGCAGGATGTAGTCCAGGGAACGGAATGCGTTATGTCATGGTTTACACCATTGCTGCGATATCTACGCCTTTCGGCATGACACATCCGACTTCAGCATGGCTTTGTGCCACTGACCCTAAATGGGATGGGACAGCCAACTCCATCCAATAACCTCCTTAGTCGCCTTTTACGACATGCATGGAAGGTAAACAGTGTTGCTATTCTTTGCTCCCCTTTCGGGCCCCCGTCAACACACGGGCGTGATATTTTCAATTCAGATTCTTACAAGTTACAGATTTTCAATAACAAATAGCTTTCTTGACATAATAGACTCACAGAAACAGCTGAGAGAACTCTCTCGCATACAATACTGGCGACGAATTCACTCATTTCGACGAAAACTACAATAGTTGTCAATTACGGTTCCTTCCTAACACATGATGATTGTGATGACTCTACATACTTCTATTAAGAACATCCGGAGCAAGTAAAATATAGATCTTCACTGTGACCTTTGTTTCGAGGTATTACCTAACCTTTGAAGTGTAATTATATAGTTTGTATTTAAAATTAAGGTATATTAATTGAAAAGACGTATTAAATTGCAGTTATTATTTAGATTAGGGTTAGTGGTTATGATTAAAATTCGTTATAAATTAGAAAATAAATTAGTTATAAAAGTTATAATTATAAATTATTCGTGACATCTATCATTGTGGTTGATCTTCCGGGGAAATCCATGACGTCAGCTAGTTAAAAATGTAAACAGTGTGATATTTTTGCACAGTAAAGAACTATCTTTACTTTTACCAAACGTCCAACTATGAAAACACGCTTTTGTTCCCGTAACGACTTTACACAACTTCTATTCCACAGTAAAACTAAAGAGGCATAGCAACAAAAGGAAGTCCGTTGCAATTCTTTCTTCTATATTTTTGGGCTGTCAGTTTTGAACGCCCACCAGCTGAAGTACTTCGGAAAAACTGACTATCGTTGAGTAGTATTTTTCTCTACACTCTCTCTTTCTCTACAAACTCTGTTTTTCCCACGGCACTAACCTAATTTCCCTTGATTTTTCTACTGACCTCCAAACTTTCTCACTATGTTTGTCTCCAATATTTATTTTATTTATCAAGTGTCATATTCTTTTCAGAATGTTGTCTTAGTCGTGGATACTCTGAAAGTCTCTCTGTTTTGGGCAAGCAGACCTGCATTGGCCAGAGGCATGTGCATACATTCATGATATCGCTGGTCCATTGTCTTCTTGGTCTTCCTCTTCCTCTTTCCCGGTACTCTGCCCTCGTTAGGGAGCCGCGTTAGCGCAGTGGTTAGCCCAGTGGCTTCGCATATGAGTGGTCCTGGGTTCATTCCCCAGCTGAGGCGGAAATGTTTTCAGATCGCAACGGCTCCCAGGTCGACCCAGCCTTAAATGGGTACCGGATTAATCCGGGAAGTAAAGACTGTGAGGGAGAGGAGATGGCTACCGCCCTCATTTGCAGAGCCTGTGAAATGTGAGATCGCTAACATCGCACACCCCTACGGCATTAATAAATGCTATGGGTTACTTTACTTTACTCTGCCCTCTAGAATCAGCCTTTCGATACCATCATGTCGCTTTAAGTGTCACGGGCTCAAAATCGTCTATTTAAATTCACCTCCTGTGTTAAAACATATTTACCCTCTCTGTACTCATGAATTTTATCGTCCAGAATCAAATCTTTCAAAGTAAAGTCTTCAACCCGTTCACAAGAGCCACTTCAATCTCTCAATGTTTTTCCTCCAAAACCGTAGATAATTTGTACTTGATTATATCCACATTCTTTATCGATTTGTTTCCCTTAGTCCATTCTAAAATTAAAGACTGTCATTTTCTATATTTAATAATCAATAAGAGAAGAGATAGATGAACAAGGAGCAGGAAGAAGAAGAAAAAGAAGATAAATAATAGGAAGAGGAAGAGAAAGAAGAAGAAGAAAGTGAAGAAAGAAGAAGAATAATAATACGGAGAAAATGAAGAGAAAGAAGAAGAATAATAGGAGAAGAAGAAAGAAGAAGAAGAAAAGAAAAATTAAGAAGAAGAGAAACAAGAGAAAGTAGAAGAGAATGACGTAGAAGAGAAAGTAGAAGAGAAAGTAGAAGAGAATGGCGTAGAAGAGAAAGAAGAGAAAGTAGAAGAGAAAGTAGAAGAGAATGACGTAGAAGAGAAAGTAGAAGAGAAAGTAGAAGAGAAAGAAGAGAAAGTAGAAGAGAAAGTAGAAGAGAATGACGTAGAAGAGAAAGTAGAAGAGAAAGTAGAAGAGAAAGAAGAGAAAGTAGAAGAGAATGACGTAGAAGAGAAAGAAGAGAAAGTAGAAGAGAAAGTAGAAGAGAATGACGTAGAAGAGAAAGAAGAGAAAGAAGAGAAAGAAGAGAAGAAGAGAAAGTAGAAGAGAAAGTAGAAGAGAAAGTAGAAGAGAAAGTAGAAGAGAAAGTAGAAGAGAAAGTAGAAGAGAATGACATCGAAGAGAAAGAAGAGAAAGAATACGTAGAAAAAGAAGAAAAAAGACGAAGAAGAGGAATACACAGAAGAGAATACGACGAAGAAGAAAAAGAAAATAGGAAGAAAAAGAAGATGAAGAAGAGGAGAGAGGAGGAAACAGAAGAAGAAGAGGAAGAATAAGAATAAGAAAGAAGAATGCCATTCAAAATTTCCTTACGAGTTTTGACGTTACGTCGTGTATTACATCTTGTTATCAGTGAAACAAATGTGAACTCCTCATAACATCAAACACCCCCCTTACCTTGCTCATTTGAATCCTATATTTCATGTCCATTTATCCCATTCTTCACGTTGGATAAACCATGATCTCACTACAAAAGCGGCACAAATATGTATTACGTATATATAAATATATATATATACATATAGATACATCCGTCATATATATAGAGAAAGATAGATAGAGAGGAAGAGAGAGAGAGTGTGTCGGCGCCATGTTGATGCTGATTGCAAAAAAATGTTTGCCACACAGAGACAAGCGTAGTCTGCTGGGAAGACAACCGCACGAGATTAGTGTTTACGGCGGGAATCGAGTTTAGAGTGATAGTATTGTGGGTTACGGACGTGTGCATTTAAGCGGTCTGCGGCATCTTTGCTATTAAGAGGGTATAAAAGTGAATATGTAGAGATGCATACAGGACAACAATAATCACAACTTTCATAAGCAAAACGATGAATTCTTGTATGGTTAGAGGGATTCAATCCGCAGACCTCTCATTTGTAGATTGCGTTGACTTTTTTCTGTTACAGATAAAATTAATAAGCAACTCGAACAATGTTTACAGTAAATTGAGAAAAAAAAAGACGGCAACTGTAGAAATGTTGATCGTGGTAAACTAATTTTCTCAGAAATCGAGTACTTCTCTAAGATAGTTTGCTGCCTGGCCTCATGCTTATCTTGGTCACCTATCTTGGCAACTTCTCTAAGAAATATTGCTGACTGATCTCATGCAGATTCGTCGCTTATCTTGGTAACTTCTCTAAGAAATATTGCTGACTGATCTCATGCAGATTCGTCGCTTATCTTGGTAACTTCTCTAAGAAATATTGCTGACTGATCTCATGCAGAGTCGTCGCTTATCTTGGTAACTTCTCTAAGAAATATTGCTGACTGATCTCATGCAGAGTCGTCGCTTATCTTGGTAACTTCTCTAAGAAATATTGCTGACTGATCTCATGCAGAGTCGTCGCTTATCTTGGTAACTTCTCTAAGAAATATTGCTGACTGATCTCATGCAGATTCGTCGCTTATCTTGGTAACTTCTCTAAGACATATTGCTGACTGATCTCATGCAGAGTCGTCGCTTATCTTGGTAACTGCCCTAAGACATATTGCTGACTGATCTCATGCAGAGTCGTCGCTTATCTTGGTAACTTCTCTAAGAAATATTGCTGACTGATCTCATGCAGAGTCGTCGCTTATCTTGGTAACTGCTCTAAGACATATTGCTGACTGATCTCATGCAGAGTCGTCGCTTATCTTGGTAACTTCTCTAAGATAGTTTGTTCCCTGATGTTCCAATGAGACCACATGTTTTATATTGTCATTTAGTTGCTTGTGTTATCCACCATTATGGCGGGGAAATAACGGTGGGGGGGGAGGGTGTGTCGTGATTAATTAGTTTATATTACAAGTTCTCACGTTCACTTTTACATTCACTTTCAGTTTATCTTTCCTCCTATTATATGTTATGATGCTCACAAACTCAGGATTAGATGTGTGTGTGTGTGTGTGTGTGTGTGTGGGTGTTTGTGTGTGTGTGTGTGTGTGCGTGTGTGGAAAGGTAGGTGTGTGCTCCACGTCTGTAAAGGTTGAGACTCCTTGCTGTAAGGTTATGACTTTAAATGATGATGAGAATGATTGTGAACGACAATCGACGCGCAACATAATAGTGATTACAGTTATTAAAAAAATCATAAACAATTATAAAAAATATAACTAATAAATGAAAAAGCAGAGAACAAAATAATTCTAGTATAGTTTTTATTATTTTTGCTCTTTCATTCTCAAACACCCACACTAGATCTTTTCTATTGTAGAACAAATGGCCCAACTAGATTTGAAACAATATATAGTTCAAAGAACATAAATGCATCGTATCATCATTTTATATGTACACCTGACCCGGCACATCCAACTTCAGGGGTAAGTTTTATTATAATTTAATAAAAATTATGTAATGGAATTACTAACTAAATTTCGAATATATTATTCTATGATTAGATTATTTCATTTTCCCTCATTGAAAATTAACTCCATTTCTAATATTAAATCGTCAAAGAAAACTCCCTCAGGTCATGGCAACACGTTTACCAGTGCTGTGACGTCCATTATTTTTTTATTTTTTGCACATGTTAGATATAACCAAATTGGATTAGTGTCCGCGGTTCATAGGTTCGTACCTCACCATAATATATTTAACTTAATGTAACTAATAAACACAAATTTCTCACATATAACAAGTTAATACCCTTCTGTGTCTTGATACTTATTTTCACTTCTTTATTTCTCTTGCTTGTGTTTTCTGTCTGTCTTATTCTCCTATCTCCTAGACCAGTCGTTCTTATCCTGGTGCATGCCAAATAAATGTTTCATATAAGCAAATGACTGTTTTCTTTGAGCCAATGAGTTTTCTATAAGGAAATGATTGTTTTCTATAAGGAAATGATTGTTTTCTATAAGGAAATGATTGTTTTCTATAAACAAATGATTGTTTTCTATACGCAAATGACTGTTTTCTCTGTGTGGCAGTTTCATATATGCAAATAACTGTTTTCTTTGAGCCAATGAGTTTACTATAAGGAAATGATTGTTTTCTATAAGGAAATGATTGTTTTCTATAAGGAAATGATTGTTTTCTAAAAGCAAATGATTGTTTTCTATACGCAAATGACTGTTTTCAATAAACAAATAACTGTTTTCTATATGCAAATGATTGTTTTCTATACGCAAATGACTGTTTTCTATACGCAAATGACTGTTTTCTATACGCAAATGACTGTTTTCTATACGCAAATGACTGTTTTCTATACGCAAATGACTGTTTTCTATACGCAAATGACTGTTTCCTATACGCAAATGACTGTTTTCTATACGCAAATGACTGTTTTCTATACGCAAATGAATGTTTTCTATACGCAAATGACTGTTTTCTATAAACAAATGACTGTTTTCTATAAACAAATGACTGTTTTCTATAAACAAAAGACTGTTTTCTATAAACAAATGACTGTTTTCTATACGCAAATGACTGTTTTCTATAAACAAATGACTGTTTTCCATACGCAAATGACTGTTTTCTATACGCAAATGAATGATTTCTATAAACAAATGACAGTCTTCTATACGCAAATGACTGTTTTCTTTACGCAAATGACTGTTTTCCATACGCAAATGACTGTTTTCTATAAACAAATGACTGTTTTCTATAAACAAATGACTGTTTTCTATAAACAAATGACTGTTTTCTATAAACAAATGACTGTTTTCTATAAACAAATGACTGTTTTCTATAAACAAATGATTGTTTTCTATACGCAAATGACTGTTTCTATAAACAAATGACTGTTTTCTATAAACAAATGACTGTTTTCTATACGCAAATGACTGTTTTCTATACGCAAATGACTGTTTTCTATAAACAAATGACTGTTTTCTATAAACAAATGACTGTTTTCTATAAACAAATGAATGTTTTCTATACGCAAATGACTGTTTTCTATACGCAAATAAATGTTTTCTATAAACAAATGACAGTCTTCTATACGCAAATGACTGTTTTCCATACGCAAATGACAGTTTTCTATAAACAAATGACTGTTTTCTATAAACAAATGACTGTTTTCTATAAACGACTGTTTTCTATAAACAAATGACTGTTTTCTATAAACAAATGACTGTTTTCTATACGCAAATGACTGTTTTCTATAAACAAATGACTGTTTTCTATACGCAAATGACTGTTTTCCATACGCAAATGACAGTTTTCTATAAACAAATGACTGTTTTCTATAAACAAATGACTGTTTTCTATAAACGACTGTTTTCTATAAACAAATGACTGTTTTCTATAAACAAATGACTGTTTTCTATACGCAAATGACTGTTTTCTATAAACAAATGACTGTTTTCTATACGCAAATGACTGTTTTCTATAAACAAATGACTGTTTTCTATAAACAAATGACTGTTTTCTATACGCAAATGACTGTTTTCTATAAACAAATGACTGTTTTCTATAAACAAATGACAGTCTTCTCTGTGTAAAATATCTATTAGCTACTGCTATTCTATGAATAAATGACTGTTTTATCTACAAAACATTGAATTTTCTCAGTTGTTCTATCTATTTTCTGTTATCTACTAACTATTCTCTCTGTTCTACTATCTAGTTTATTTAAATTATTTTGTATAAAACTGTTTATGTTCTACTATCAATATATTTCTTTGTTCTTCTATTATCTATGTTCTACTATCTATATATTTCTTTGTTCTTCTATTTTCTATGTTCCATTATCTATATATTTCTTTGTTCTTCTATTTTCTATGTTCTACTATCTATTCTCTCTGTTGAACTATTAATTTTTTCGGTTCTTCTTTCTACATCTATATTCTACGTTCTTTTTTTTCAAGTTATATATATCTATGATATATTTTCTCTGTCCTAGTATCAATTTTCTCTGTTCTACCATCTATTGTTCCTGTTGGACTGACTATCTATATCTATTTTCTGTGTTGCTAGTATATCTGTTTGATAGATTCTCTACTCCCCCACCCACTCCCAATGTACTAGATACTTGTGTCCGACGTCATCGCTCTACGCATCAGGGTTGCCATACCATTTCCCTTGGAACAAAATCTGTTTACTTTCGTTGTCTCTAAGGAAGAATAGGAATGGATGGTCAGCAACTATCTGCTTTCTCGGAGGCATGGATAAAAAGGTATCGATCGCAACAGTTACGGCAGATGCTACTGTACCAATTTCGTTAACTTCAATAACTGCTTTATGCAAGACGTCTGTAATTCGAGTACCTGTGGAATATTAGAAATTTGATAGTAAGTGCACAATTTATGTGTTGTGATATAGATAGATAACAATACAATCACGAGACTCTCTGCTGTAAGATTATGACTTTAAATGATGATGAGAATGATTGTGAACGACAATCGACGCGCAACATACTAGTGATTACAGTTATTAAAAAAATCATAAACAATTATAAAAAATATAACTAATAAATGAAAAAGCAGAGAACAAAATAATTCTAGTATAGTTTTTATTATTTTTGCTCTTTCATTCTCAAACTCCCACACTAGATCTTTTCTATTGTAGAACAATGGCCCAACTAGATTTGAAACAATATATAGTTCAAAGAACATAAATGCATCGTATCATCATTTTATATGTACACCTGACCCGGCACATCTAACTTCAGGGGTAAGTTTTATTATAATTTAATAAAAGTTATGTAATGGAATTACAAACTAAATTTCGAATATATTATTCTATGATGAGATTATTTCATTTTCCCTCATTGAAATTTAACTCAATTTCTAATATTACATCGTCAAAGAAAACTCCCGCAGGTCATGGCAACAGGTTTACCAGTGCTGTCACGTCGATTATTTTTTTTAATTTTTTGCAAAGGTTAGATATAACTAAATTGGATTAGTGTCCGCGGTTCATAGGTGCGTACCTCACTATAATAGGTACATTTAACTTAATGTAACTAATAAACACAAATTTCTCACATATAACAAGTTAATACCCTTCTGTGTCTTGATACTTATTTTCACTTCTTTATTTCTCTTGCTTGTGTTTTCTATCTGTCTTATTCTCCTATCTCCTAGACCATTCGTTCTTATCCTGGTGCATGCCAAATAAATGTTTCATATAAGCAAATGACTGTTTTCTCTGTGTGGCAGTTTTATATATGCAAATAACTGTTTTCTTTGAGCCAATGAGTTTTCTATAAGGAAATGATTGTTTTCTATAAGGAAATGATTGTTTTCTATAAGGAAATGATTGTTTTCTATAAGCAAATGATTGTTTTCTATACGCAAATGACTGTTTTCTATACGCAAATGACTGTTTTCTATACGCAAATGACTGTTTTCCATACGCAAATGAATGTTTTCTATAAACAAATGACAGTCTTCTCTGTGTAAAATATCTATTAGTTACTGCTATTCTATGAATAAATGACTGTTTTATCTACAAAACATTGAATTTTTTCAGTTGTTCTATCTATTTTCTGTGATCTACTAACTATTCTCTCTGTTCTACTATCTAGTTTATTTAAATTATTTTGTATAAAACTGTTTAGGTTCTACTATCAATATATTTCTTTGTTCTTCTATTTTCTATGTTCTACTATCTATTCTCTCTGTTGTACTACTAATTTTTTCGGTTCTTCTTTCTACATCTATATTCTACGTTCTTTTTTTTCAAGTTATATATATCTATGATATATTTTCTCTGTCCTAGTATCAATTTTCTCTGTTCTACCATCTATTGTTCCTGTTGGACTGACTATATCTATTTTCTGTGTTGCTAGTATATCTGTTTATTCTCTACTCCCCCACCCCCTCCCAATGTACTAGATACTTGTGTCGGACGTCATCGCTCCACGCACCAGGGTTGCCATACCATTTCCCTTGGAACAAAATCTGTTTACTTTCGTTGTCTCTAAGGAAGAATAGGAATGGATGGTCAGCAACTATCTGCTTACTCGGAGGCATGGATAAAAAGGTATCGATCGCAACAGTTGCGGCAGATGCTACTGTACCAATTTCGTTAACTTCAATAACTGCTTTATGCAAGACGTCTGTAATTCGAGTACCTGTGGAATATTAGAAATTTGATAGTAAGTGCACAATTTATGTGTTGTGATATAGATAGATAACAATACAATCACTATAAAGATAAATGATCAACTGCTGAGACAAGTAATGTCGATATGCAGAGAAATAAATATAAAGATTAATTATCAATTGCTGAGACAAGTAATGTGTATAGGCAGGGAAATCAATGCAATCAACAAGAAGATAAATGATCCTCTTCTTCTTCGTCATCGTTAATTCTTATACTCTAGCTGGATCTCTCTTGAAAAAAGACCAAATTCATACTAGATTTCCAGCAGGATGTAGTCCAGCCAATTGAAATGCATTGTGTCGCCGTTTTATTCGTGCCAATGACCCAACACATCCGGATTCAACAGATATAAAAGATCAATTGCTGAAACAAGTAATGTCTACAAGTAGAGAACCCAATAAAATTAACATAAAGATAAATGATCAATTGTTGATATAAGTAATGTCTATAGACAGAGAATCCAATACAATCAACGTAAGGATAAACGATCATTTTTTTTCTGTTTTAAGAGATTACTCCCTTAGCCTATGACACTCCCGAAAGTGAAAGGTTTCTAGCAGGGGGTACTACAAGCTCTGTTAGCTCGAGACGAGCTTCTAGTTACCTGTGCTCCACATAGGGAGAGACCCAGCCCCAATCACGGGCTTTCGGAAAAGCAAGAAGACCTGACCCAACTCTAATGTTGAGCCTTCCTAAACCGGAAATATGCTCACGAAGAGAAAGGGTGTCGCACCCGATGGGCTTAGGCAAAAAAAGGGACAACGATGGCAGCCCTGGCCCAACTCTAATGTCAAGATTTCCTTTACCGGAAATACACTTGCAGAGAGAAAGGGTTCAGTACCAGATGGGCTCAGGCGCTATTGGGACAAGGTCGCTCAGCTCGAGAACGCCTTGCGCTCAAACGCGTGGTGTGAGACTCGAACTTGGACGAGGGGTTCACGATGCCGGTGAACGACGCCTCGGGTAGGAGGGCGAATGAGCCAGGGTCCAACTCTTCTGGCGAGTTCTTCCTCATGCGGAACCAAGCTCGCGGATGAGAAACGGTTCAGTACCCGATGTGCACAGGCACAGTTTGTCCAAATGTACGAGATGAGTTCATAGATGGTGGAACACCTCGTACCAGATAGACGCGCTCGACAAGCGTCTTGGCGAAGAGGCACTACACACCAGCGTGCCCGGCGACAGATACACAGGCTGTCACGGACTAAGGACCAAACCCGAAATAAATGAATGACGAAAACGGATGTGCTGGACCTCGAAAGTCCTGACCACAAGTGGCCAACCGGGGTGCAAATAATCACTGTCTTACTGTGGAACTTGCAGCACAACGTACTTCACGCTCCCCGGCGGAAATCACACGATATATTCGTTGTGGTTATTAGAGAGCGAACGCCGAAGAAGAAGAAGAAGAAGAAGTTACTTCATTGCCACAACCATCCATCTACTATGTGTGTTGGATTGATCTCATTATTTTTTTCCCTCGAGATTGCGCTAGTCTTTAGATTTTTAGATTTAGTTTCTATCCATGTCTATTTGTTTTCCTTTGTGATATGCCTTACTTATGCTGTCCATCTGTTGTATTATGTTTTAGTTAAGGTGGTCGCATGTTTTTTAGTCTTCTTTCTGGCCTTTCCCTTTTCTTTAAATGCTTCAACCAGTTCAAGTGTCCAATAATGTTTATATTCCTTGACCATTCTCCGTTGGGTACACTTTTTGCGGCTGCTAGAATTATGGTGCAGATTTTACTGTATGTTACGTTCATGTTGGATTTCTGTTGATTTCACTGAACCCAGCAAATAGTTACTTGGCTGTTCCTGACGCAGTTGACTCTCTTGAAATTCTAAGATGATTTTCTCACGATATGTGTCATTTTTGGTGTGGAAATAGTTGTTGAGATTGACCGGTGGTCACTGCCCACATCTTCTAAGACCCTGATGGTGCTGTTGTCTGCTATTTCAGATGTGACAAATATCAGACCGCGTAGGTTGGTCGAATCGTGTGCCCTGTGTTAGAGTATTGGAGGAGTCTCTAAGGCCTGTGGTAGGTTTAAGTTGGAACTATTGCACATGCCTTCAATCTATAGAACTCGTATAGCTGTTATTACGCTTGTAGCCATTGGTTTGAATGTGTGCGTTAAAATGACGAGCTATAATGGTTCCCTTTAGTGTTGGCTAAAATTCTGGCAAACCTGTGGATGATGATGGGAGACCGTAAGTATTGTGCAGTGTATATGAGATTTGTTTGTCCCACATTCTATTCACTGGTGATCTATATCTCATTCCTGATTGTTTGTTACAGTGGCTTGGACATTATTTCTAATTGATTTCATAATGACTTAACACTTCAGTCATTTACATTTGTACTGTGTGTAGCTCATGATGTTGATTCCTTTCCTTGGTAGTATTGTTTCCGTGAGGAGTACTACATGTACATTATATTAATTTAATGTTTCTGTGAGTTCGGTGATCTTTTTTATTTGTATACCTGCTGTGTTGAGTTGTAGAATATTTAGCTTCCTAGCCTCTACTCTGGATGAATGTCTGAAATCTGCACAACTAGAGCAAGATGTAGATACGAACTGGACATATCTGAGCAAGAAAATTTACGACACTGCTACTGAGGAACTAGGTCATTCTATCAAAAAAACAAAATGACTGGTTTGATGAGAATGATAATAAAATCAAAGAAATGTTGGACGAAAAACACCATCTTTTCAAAGCATACTTAAATGATCCAAAATCCATGTTTAAAAAAGAAATACTCAATTGCAAACGGAAAATAATTCAAAATAAACTACGCCATATGAGGGACTCATGGCTGAATAAGAAAGCAGATGAGATACAAAGATTTGTAGACACAAACGATTTGAAAAACTTCTATGATGCACTTAGAACGTTATATGGTCCAACCTCATTGGGATCTTTTCCACTTCTCAATGCAAATGAAACAAAACTAATCGTAGAAAAAGATAATATCCTGCAGCGCTGGGTAGAACACTTTGAGCACATTTTGAATAACCCATCATCAATAAATGAAGAGGCTATCAACCGACTGCTGCAGGTTCCTCTCAATGAAATGCTAGGTGACATCCCTACTTTAGAGGAAACTCGTAAAGCAGTTCATCAGCTTTCTAGTGGAAAAGCACCTCAATACCAATCGAAATATACAAATATGGTGGTAAAAATCTTATTGAGAAACTTCACATAATTTTCCAACAGTCATGGAAAACTGAAAAAATTCCACAAAATTTTAAGGATGCTACAATTATACACCTGTATTAACGTAAAGGGAACCGCTAGTCATGTAACATCAATCGTGGTATCTCTCTACTGTCCATTGCTGAAAAGATATTTGCTAGAATCCTTTTGAACTGTCTTACACCTCATCTAAATGAAGGACTACTACCCGAAAGCCAATGTGGTTTCAGAAAAGAACGTGGAACAACTGATATGATCTTTTCTGAGAGACAGCTTCAAGAAAAATGTCAAGAACAACACTGTGATCTGTACACAGCATTCATAGACTTGACAAAAGCATTTGACACAGTAAGTAGAGAGGGTCTGCGGAAGATTCTGGCAAAGTATGGATGTCCACATAAATTTATCTCAATGGTGCAGCAATTGCATGATGGAATGCAAGCTAGAGTTCAGGATGATGGAGAGTTATCTGAAAAGTTTCCTGTCTCAAATGGAGTAAAACAAGGATGTGTATTAGCACCTACCCTATTTAGCATCATGTTCTCTGCTATGTTGGATGTGGCTTTCACAGATCTAGACCTGGGAGTAAACATCACATATCGCATAGACGGAAAATTGTTCAACTTTCGGCGGCTTCGAGCAAAAACCAAAGTTAAATCACACACAATCAGGGATCTCCTATTTGCTGATAACTGTGCCCTAAATGCCAACTCTGAGGCTGATCTACAATGTATTATAGACAGGTTCTCCAAAGCCTGTACCAACTTTGGGCTTACCATTAACACAGAGAAAACAGAAGACATGATACAACCAGCACTTGGCAAAAGCTATCTCGAGCCCTGCATACAGGTAAATGGTGTAGCACTGAAAGTAATGAAAAAAATTCACATATCTAGGCTGTACGTTATCACAAAATGCCAACGTTGATGATGAAGTGTATACAAGGATCGCCAAAGCAAGCAGTACTTTCGGCAGATTGTACACAAATGTTTGGCGTAGAAATCGCATTAACCTACAGACTAAGCTGAAAGTTTACAGAGCAGTGGTACTTCCAGTGCTGCTATACGCTAGTGAAACATGGACTGTGTATAGACGTCATGTGAAAAAACTCAATCATTTTCATACAAATTGTCTCAGAAAAGTTATGAACATCAGATGGCAAGACAAGATTCCAGATACCACTGTCCTTGATAGAGCTGGTATCCCCAGCATTGACACGATCCTGATGCAGACACAGATTCGTTGGGCAGGTCATTTGGTACGTATGCCAGACCATCGTCTACCAAAGATACTTCTCTATGGTGAGCTAGAGAAGGGTATACGATCTCAAGGTGGCCAAAGGAAGCGCTACAAGGACTCGTTAAAGAACTCACTGAAAGCCTTTGAAATAGACCACGAAACATGGGAAGGACTTGCACAAAATAGATATACATGGCGTTCTAAAATAACAAAGAGCGCATCATCTTGTGAAAAGAAGAGAAATGCAGCAGCTCAACAGCGGAGAGCAGCTAGAAAGTCGCGGATAGACCAAGATCCGTCTACAGTCATTCACAGCTCTAATAGGGCTCATTAGCCATCTACGAACTCATAATCAAGGACATAACTAAAATTGAATTTTCAAAAGTGGATGTAACAAATGGTCATCATCACTTGTGATGGATGAACTGTCGATGACTTTCTTCAAGGTGTAGGGGAGTGATCTCTCTTGTGCGGGCCTTAGTAACCGAGGCGGCGCACGAGCTTGTATTGTAAATTTTGTTTGAATGGAATTGCAGATTTTGGTTGTGTGTTGCAGACAGCCTTCTCCCAAACAATGACATGCAGATATCTTCCTCTGTCTGAAACTGGAAGTAAGGTCAATTGCTCTAATAAGGTCTCCATGAAAAATCTTTGCTTTTAGGGACTCAGGCGAGATTCAGAGAGATGTATTCCCTGCTGGTCACAACCACTCAAGAGGCAGGCCTTGATTCTTCATTCTGTGGCCGAGTATTTGCTGTGACAGTGTCACGTCCAGCATCCTATACCTTCACGATTCTCCCCAGCATCGAGTTTTTAAATCTCTTATGAGTTGTTCGGACCCTGCTTGCAATATCTCAAGATTAGGACATGTTCTGACTGCAGGTGCAATGTCAGGTTGAAAAATTGCAGCTTGGACATTAGGCAGGGCCCGGATCCATTCGAGGTAGAGTTGTTCCTCATCACCATTCAGGGTCCTAGCTGTGGTCGTTGAGATTAGACAAGAAAGAATGGTAGACAAGAAAAGAGGAGAGACCGGATCACTCCCACAGCAAGCTTTGTTTGAGCAGAGGTATCACGTGAAGGTGTTACCATGGGCACGCTCGTTCCGGAGAGGCCTTTATGCTAGACGTTCACTATCAGCTGGACGGTTGCTTCCGCGGCGACCAGCTACACCTGGATATGAGAGCCTGTGTATTCGCACCACACACAAAAACCTTGTCTTGTAATCGAACGTCCAGCTCAGACCCTACATATTCGTTAAACCCCATATACGCCGCGTAAGAGTGCCACTATTGACGTTTACGTGCACATCGTATGTTGTGAACGTGTTATTGATGTAGGACTGTTAGTCGAAACGTCGTTTTCTGCAACGAGTAAGTAAGTAAAGTAACCCATAGCATTTATTAATTCAGGCTTCAGCGAGTACATACTATTGATGATCTAGACAACAGTTTCGCACATTCAGACGTACCAAAAATATTTAGACCAAGATGTATTTCATTCAAGATAACAATAATATGTGGTCCCAGTTTTCACTGTTCGTACAACTATTGTTGGTCCCGGTTTTAAGTCTAAATATTATAGTATATGCACCTATATGGTTTTTGCGCTTGTTCTTAAACTCCCATTCAATCTCACTTATACTAGGACAATGGTCCAACTTTCTGCAGAATGTGGTGCAGAGAACGGAATTGCTTGGTGTTGCCGTTTTATTTGCGCCAGTTGCACAATACATCCGACTTTTGTGGTACCTATATCTTAAGTGGATAAAAAGGGCTCAAAAGGCGTGGAGATTTAACTTCGTTGTGATCACGTTTCCCCATATGTACTCAGTCCCTCTCAACGAGCGCCTTCCAAGAGAACCACACGTAGCACGTAACTCTACAGCTTCATTCAATATTCTCCAGGGATCTCCGAAGAAAATGCAGTGTAATCAGTTACGACACAAGCTAGATCCGAACCCATGAACTCTTGAGCAGAAGACGAACACTACGCTACGATTATTCCCTAAAGTGGTCTCTGCTTCAATCACCCATGGCAATTTATTTTTAGCACTTTTTTACAACATACGCCGACGTAACTCTGCACATGATAATGATGAATGAAATTAGTAAATATTTGTCAAGAAATAAAATAAAGTTTCGAGTAAAATTTCTGACCTAGTTTTATGATCCCTTCCACTTCTCGAGGGAGGACGATGTAGAGTCCGAATCTGGGGTTTTTGAAGCGAAGTTGAAAGATATCCGCATCAAGTTTGTCGTCTCCTTTCAGATCTACAATCATGTCGTCTGACCTCATCATGTCCACCTGCGTGTAAGAGAATCATTTTGCGACACTAGTCATTACCTTGTACAATATAAGACCTGCTGGTTAATTGGAAATCAAGACTTCTTAATTAGTTATTAAACTAATCCCATGATTATTATTGGAAACTACGATTATACGTTGTGCAACAGACAATGTAAATCACGGGAATAGACAAATAAGTTAATTAAAATGCTGGATATTCCATTAGCTAATGGGTCCTTATTACCAAGGTTTACGATGTGCAAATACAAGTAAAACTGTTGCATGGTTTGTTAGTTAATCAATCAGTCAGTCAGTTAATTTATTTAATCCGCTTGTTGGTTAGGTTGTTTATCAATTCGTGAGATGGTTGAAAAGTTGATTGGTTGGTTACCTGGTTATTGGATAGTTACCTGGTTGTTTGGCTGTAATGTCTTGATGGAATACAGCAGAGAAAAACAGAATATGTACAACAGAGAAACGTATATTCTTCTTTAACATGTGAGATTTGGACAAGAAAGAAAGAACACTGCGGGCAATCCACAAGCGCAAGAAGCGAAAGGACAAATCATCATCATCCATTTGGACAATTACAGCCGTAATGGAAAGAAGAATACAGACTTTTCATGATGATGCTGTTCCTCCTTCCCAAGCACAGATAAGGATGGCATGAAAAACAATAAATGAGATGAAAAAGTAAGAAGACAAAAAAAACATTTGTGATTGTCTAATTTGGTTTGTGAGTTCGTAGATGCCCGATGAGTCCAATTCGTGCCAATTTGAAGTTCTATTGTAGTGCATGCAGGAGTGCAGAGGGTAGGAGAGTTTTCGGATTTGTCATTCCGCTTCCATCGCATGTAAATTTCACGCAGTGTTCTTTCTATTTAAAATTTAGTGATGCCAGCAGTGGATGGGACGCGTTGAGGGTGCCATACAAAGCGTTTGCAGATTGCAGGATGTGGCAGCAGGTGCGAAATGGATAAGTCTACCCACATATTTCACTAGTTGTTTGAGATTAGTAAAAACACTTTGCAGGCAATGAGGAGAATGGTGTCCCACAACTGTGGAGAAAGAAGTGCAGGCTTTGGTAAGTGAGAATACCAAAGAGGGGAAATGTGATTATATACACTGATCGATCTGTGATTGGACATGTTCGCAGTGATTGGGCCTTCACATCTCAGTGCACAGGTACAACGATCAGGGAGGAGAGTGGTGCCTTTGCTGTCACTACGGGTAGTATGACCATGGAGACTATGGCGGTGACCAGGGCATTTGAGTGGGTATGCACACAGAAAGTAATGCAGATCTGCATCTTGAGTGACTCTATGAGTATGATTAGGAAGGTACAAGTGGGTCTCGTTCTCGAACAGTGGATTGAGGCCTTGAGAAAGGCGAGGATGAAAGTGGTTACATTTATTTTCGTGCCGGGACATATGGGTGTTCGAGGCAATGAAAGAGCAGATCAACTGGCGTCATGCGCGATTGTGACACAGGGCGATGGGGCAATGGATCGCACTGACGTTTTGAACTCCTTAAGAGATATAGCACGCGAGAGTGAGACTAATGTGGAAGATGATTCCTTTTTAATGGCTAGGATTAAAGATCAGGGATTGAAATGCGGCGTTGCTAGAAGTGAACATTTTGGAGGGCGCAAAAGAATGATGGTCAACCAGCATAGGACCGTTACTGTCAGCAGAAGTGTAATGGCGGATATACTCAAGGAGAGATAGGAGCAACTATGGACGTGTCCAGTTTGCACTGATGATGATCCTACGACTAACTAACTAACTAACCTGTTCGATTTCAGTTTTGCGCAGTGAGTACACATTTTCATCTTGATAAAACTCTTCAATTAGATGAATCAGGTGTCTTTGAAAACCCTTGTTGTTCATTATCTGCCATAGTTTCTGGTGTTGGACGCAGTCGAACGCTTTTCAGTAATCTATTAACCACATTTGCGGGTCAGTTGAGAATTCACACTTTTCTGTAATAATCCACATGCTAAGGGTGTGATCTCTTGTTCCTCTACTCGATTTGAAACCGGCTTGTGTTTAGTTTATCTCCATCTCTACTTTTAGTTTGATTCTTTGCATTATGATGTTTAACATTATTTTACTTGCTTGAATTATACGGGCTATAGTTTGGTAATTTAAGGACATCTGAAGGTCGCCTTTTTGGGTGATGAGTATATATAATGATTTTGTCCATTCGTTCTGTCATCTGCCTCTTTCCCATATTTAGCAACAAAGTGTGTGGTAAATCGAGATAGAGTCTAAAGAATGGAAATGCGTTTGGTTACCGCTTTATTTGTGCCAAAGATCCGGTGTATCCAATTTCGCCGCTGGTAACTAATACGTTCAGTGTTTTTACTACTTCCATTGAATGGTGGACCACGAGCAACCATATCGCTAGTAGGCCAGATGTACGAGATAACTGGTTGCGGTACTTACGTGCTGGTCATCAAGCTCAATTCTAGACATGGTCACGCATGCTTTATCTTTTTCCCACTTCCGACATTGTCACAGACGAACAGACAGTGTTGCATTTATTTTTGTGTGATTTACTTGTCGAAAGGACTCTCACAAATGCCATTTAAAAAAAAAAGTGTTGATAATTACCAGAGTAATGTTCTTGTTAATTACACCTGTCAGTGGTAAGGGAAATAACCGAATTGTACATTTCAGTGGCAATGGAAATAACCAATTTATACATGCTAATAGTATGTGCAGATTCCCGTCTGACGGCAGAGAAAAACACTACAATATATCATGTATATCTTCCTCAAGTGAGGCTTGTGGTAATTCTTCTTCTTCTGCCTTCATTCCCAAACTCAATCAGATCAGCAGAATCTAGGACGGGGAACAGCATGCAGTGTACTACTATTTACAGCTTAGCCGCGATTCATTTGCCTTTTATCATGACACATTGACCTTCTATGGGATCGGACAGCCACCTCTATCCCTAAACCACCTTAGTCGCTGCAAAATGACATGCATTACATGTAACAGTGCTGTTATTCTTTGCTCTACTTTCGGCCCACATTAACAGAAGAGTGAACAGATCACATGAGAAATGAAGAGATTACAAAAACTATTGGAACAACAACAACAACAACAACATTAACAACAACAACAACAACATTAACAACAACAACATTAACAACAACAACAACAACAACATTAACAACAACAACAACAACAACATTAACAACAACAACAACAACAACAACATTAACAACATTAACAACAACAACAACAACATTAACAACATTAACAACATTAACAACAACAACATTAACAACAACAACAACAACAACAACATTAACAACATTAACAACAACAACAACAACATTAACAACATTAACAACAACAACAACAACATTAACAACATTAACAACAACAACAACAACATTAACAACATTAACAACAACAACAACAACAACATTAACAACATTAACAACAACAACAACATTAACAACATTAACAACAACAACAACAACAACAACAACAACATTAACAACATTAACAACAACAACAACAACATTAACAACATTAACAACAACAACAACAACATTAACAACAACAACAACATTAACAACAACATCTCTGGTTGAAAAACTGATATGGTTCGAGCACACTGAGAATGTGCAAGAGCATAAAGCAGGAACATGGAAACGGCACGATACAGAGGCAGACGAAGAAGAACGTGGATTGAAGGAGTTGCCATCTTTCTGAGACGTCACAATATTACTGCATATCGAGCGGCGATACGTGCCATGACCATAAAACCGATCCTATTTCAATCATGTGAACTCAAATAGTATCGCAGAGAAAACACAGAAGAAATAAAGTATATCTCTCAGAGATGACTTCATTTTCAGGCAAGCAATCCTTATGTAACATAACAGATTATATATACATGTAAGCCCTCTTTCTGTATAATATAACAGATTATATATACATGTAAGCCCTTTTTCTGTATAATATAACAGATTATATATACATGTAAGCCCTCTTTCTGTATAATATAACAGCTTATATATACATGTAAGAACTCTTTCTGTATAATATAACATATTATATATACATGTAAGCCCTTTTTCTGTATAATATAACAGATTAGATATACATGTAAGCCCTTTTTCTGTATAATATAACAGATTATATATACATGTACGCCCATGTAAGTTAATGTTGTTAATGTTGTTGTTGTTGTTGTTGTTGTTGTTAATGTTGTTGTTGTTGTTGTTAATGTTGTTGTTGTTGTTGTTGTTAATGTTGTTGTTGTTAATGTTGTTGTTGTTGTTGTTGTTAATGTTGTTGTTGTTGTTGTTGTTCCAATAGTTTTTGTAATCTCTTCATTAATATAACAGATTATATATACATGTAAGCCCTCTTTCTGTATAATATAACAGCTTATATATACATGTAAGAACTCTTTCTGTATAATATAACATATTATATATACATGTAAGCCCTTTTTCTGTATAATATAACAGATTAGATATACATGTAAGCCCTTTTTCTGTATAATATAACAGATTATATATACATGTAAGCCCTTTTTCTGTATAATATAACAGATTATATATACATAACAGCCCTCTTTCTGTATCCTCTTTATGTCCTCATGTACCTTTCAGTGTTGAGAGGAGAGTGAGTGTACGGTCTTTTGCCCTTCCATTTGCCTCTTTTGCTGTTATATTTCTGAGTGTTTCTAATACACTATATATTTACCTTTTACGATGGCATCCAATAGGTCGACTGTTTTCGTATCGTTTGTTAACGGTTTCTTGGTAATACTTTGCTCTTTCTGTCTGATTATGTGGCCGAACCATTTAACTTGTTTCGAAATATATTCTAATGTTGACGTGATCTGTAATTTTTTTCTTAGTTCTTGTTTCCTGATTTTTCTCTCAAGCTAACTCCAATCGTACGCCTTACACATTTCATTTCATTGGTGTTAATCTTATGAATTGTTCTAGAATCCAATGTCCAAGTTTGACACTGATAACACAGCTTTGGTAAAATAAAATGGTGTAGAATATCTCTTTCTTTGTCTCTATTGTTATATCTTTGTTTTGTAGTAAAGGTGTTAATTGACCGATGACCTGACAGGCCTTATTACACCTTGCATCTATTTCTGCTTCTTGTTTGTTGTCACATCTCCATGTGCTGCCAAGATATTTGAATTCACCAACTTGTTTTAGTTGTTTGTTGTTTATCTGGATTATCCAAATTGCTTGCCTGTTGTGTCTGTTATGCTTAGGTGGTCTTGCAGGTTTTTAATGCTTTTGTGGAATAAAACCCGGTCATCTGCAAAAAGCAGTTCATTTGTTTCATTAGAATTTGCTGTTTTGTTTTACAACATAGTGCAACAACAACATAGAGCAACATTACCTTACAAATTTCTCCGTTAATCTGAAAAACCTTTGTTTTTTTTGTGTGATTGTCTTGTCAAAAGGTCTCTTCCAAGTGCCATTAAAAAAAAGTGTGCTCACAATAACCAAAGCAGTGGCCTTGGTAATTATACCTGTCAGAAGTAAGGGAAATAACCAAATTGTACATTTCAGTGGTAAGGGAAATAATTCAATTATACGTGTCAACAGTAAGGGAAATAACTCAATTATACATGTAAATAGGGAAATAACAAAATTATACATATCAATAAGTCTCTATCTATTGAGTACATTTCGCCACCTATCTGGTAACGGAGTTCTGAACTTCTAGTTAGGGTGTAAAGAATAGGACCATTATCATGTTTCCATGTAAGTCGTTTGAGGCGACTAGGGGAATGTATTTACACCTTGCATCCATTTCTGCTTCTTGTTTGTTGTCACATCTCAATGTGCTGCCAAGATATTTGAATTCATCTACTTGTTTTAGTTGTTTGTTGTTTATCTGGATGTTGATGTTCTGCTTTTCTCTTGCAATATTCATTACTTCTGTTTTGTCTATGTTGATTTTCATTCCAAATTGCTTGCCTGTTGTGTCTGTTATGCTTAGGTGGTCTTGCATGTTTTTAATGCTGTTGTGAAATAAAACCTGATCATCTGCAAAAAGCAGCTCATTTGTTTCATTAGAATTTGCTGTTTTGTTTATATGGTCCATGTATGTCATAAAAAGTAGTGGAAACAATCCCTGTTTTACCCCTGTACTAATCACATTCTTCTGTGTAGCCTGCTGCTGTTCTTACAGTGCAACTGCTATTGTTATAGAGACTTCTACAAACGTTAATTAAATGTTGGTGTAGTCCATAAATTTTTAATGTTTCCTATAGTGTTTATCTGTTTACTCGTTCAAATGCTTTCTCTTGATCTATGAAGGATATGTATAAATTGTTGTTGTGATAGTTTTCACGATGTTGAACAAAGTTTTCACGATGATTTCAGATTTTCGCGCAATGATGAAGATGATGACCATGAAACAATTTCTCTGATCATTATAGTGTTGAAATTTAAAGATGTTGCTAAACAGAGTTTTCACAATGTTTATGAACACATTTTTCATAATGTTGTTGATTGCCAGTTTTTAAGATATTGATGAACGTAATTTTCAAGATAATAATGAATTATGTTTTTATAATGTTGATGTGTGAAGTTTTCACGATTTTAATGAATGAAGTTGTCACAATATTGATAAACGAAGTTTTCACAATGTTGAGGAACGAAGTTTTCACAATGTTGATGAACGAAGTTTTCACAATGTTGATAAACGAAGTTTTAACTATATTGATTAACGAACTTTTCACGATTTTGATAAATGTTTTTTTTCACAATTATGGTAAATGAAGCGTAAATAATAAGGTGAACCAACCCTAATTCACCTCACGTGTGAAACTTTGCCTATACAAGACCCATGCTCTCAGGTGAGAACGGATTTATTATACGCACACAAATGGGACAATGAGCTGTCTAATTTCTTCTTAAATTACTTCCGAGAAGAGTAGCACGTAGTACGAAATGGAGACAGTATCAACCCAAATACAACTCAAGTAAGACCTCGTACAAGATAAACATTGTCGACACAAGTCCAAATCAGTGTCTTCTGTTTCCAACCCGGAAATTATCACCCAGTTATATGTTTTGGCCTCAAAAGTACAAGTACACATAAACCGTGCTGGCGAAGATCTTATACCCACGCCGGCCTACTCTCATATTGAAAAGCTGACACAGTCTAGGGAAACATCCAACCAAAGACTTGCAATCGCCCCCCTCCCAAAAACACAAGTCTAGTCTTACATTGTTAAACTTAAACGGTAGCATAGCGTACTTCACAGTCCCCGGCGGGAATCACCCAAAATTTTGTGTTGGATATTGAAAAGAGAACACAAACAACACGTAAACTCTAAACACTTTTAAAGATAAACAAATGTTGCCTATATACGAAAACGGCAATAAGTGCATAGTTTTTTATTTTCATCTGTCTGTGTTATTGAGATATCAAATAAGCAAGCATTTCAATAAGATCTTCACTAACATGACAGACAAACGAACCATTCCCAATAAAATCTTGTATCTGGTTATTAGTCTTCGTGGCAATAAAGTCATTGATAGGTTTCTCTGGCCCTCCTTGTGACGTGAAATCCAATGTTGCAACATCACTAACATAGTTTTCACGTGCTTCCTTGATAAAGTAATATTCGATGCGAAATTTAGGATTTATGTTTAGAGCGCTTGCCGTGTATAATGCGAGATCACGGACATCGTTTAGCTGAGGAGATATTTGGAAAAATACGGTAATAAAATGATTAAAACATACAAGAAGGCGTGCTTACTAGAACCATCAAAAACTTTCAATCTAGCATATTTGGGACTTCCGGTAGTGACGTCCGTTGATGGAGGGTGTTTCTCTAATCAATTCTGGGTCATTCCGTCGATCTTTGGATTAATCAACTAACGTCGTAAAATCCAGACCGATTTGTGTAACAGTTCATTCCATTTTTTTAAAAATTCAAACGAATTATTTTGTGACAAACTGTGTATTACCAATCAATATCCATACTATTCAAGATCTGCACAGAATAACTTTGAATATACAGAATTTGAGAGATCTTCTTCTTCTTCAGCGTTCATTCTCAAACTCCTGCCGGATCTCTATTGCAGTAGGACAATGGCCCTATTAGATTTCCAGCAGGATATAGTCCAGAGAATGGAAATGCGGTGTGTCGCCGTTTTATTTGCGTCAATGGCCCGACACATCCGTCTTCGGCGGAGAGAGATCTGACCTCTGCCCTATGCGCTAACTTCAGCGAAAAAAGGAAAATGAATGAATGAATGAATGAATATTTTGGACATTTATAGAAAGACACAATAGTTTAGATAGATTAATCAGAGGTGGGAGATGTTTCAGGAAAAAGATCAGAAGATAGACCAAGACACGATGGATGCATCATGTTGATGTTCTCAATATGACACTCAATGTAACTGGACAGCTTGCGCAGATCCGAGAAGCTTACAGAATGGCAGGGAAGACAAATCCTCTTTGAAGAACACGTCGCATAGATGATGAATATAATATATTCAGTAATTAATTATATAAATATTCCACAGAAGTCAGATGTATCGGACCATTGGCGCTGTACAACGGCGATGCAACGCACTCTTAGGACAATATCCTGTTGGAAATCTAGTAGTACCATTGTCTTTGCTACAAGAAAAATTCGTTATTACATATGGGAGAGAGGTGCTCGCACACTCAGTATTACATATGCGAGGAGGTGCTCGCCCACTCAGTATTACATATGCGAGGAGGTGCTCGCCCACTCAGTATTACATATGGGAGGCAGGTGCTCGTACACTCAGTATTACATAATGGAAGGTGCTCTCACACTTGGGATTCCATATGGGCGGTGTTCGCAAACTCAGTATTACATATGGAAGGTGCTCGCATGCTTAGTATTACATATGGGAGGCAGGTGCTCGCACACTCGATATTACATCTGAGAGGTTCTTGTCCTCTTGAAAAGATTGAAAACCCATGATAAACAGTGATGGCACATTTAGCATTCCAAGTTACATATGACTCTAGCGCAAAATTACAAATGGACAATGTCTGCTGGCCTGCATCTCGCTTGAACATCCATGAGGATTATTTAATAGAAGACAAAAGTAAACACAAAACGAGACACAATACGCAGTGACAATAATTTGCACAGGTGGCAGGTTGTCAGCATATCCCCCATCATTCATTAGTCTCTCTTTCCATCTATGTATACGCTGTGGTCCATGTTTCATTGCGAAGTCATGGGTGGAAGAGTTCTCTGGAAATGGCCTTCTTGTGCGCTATTTGTGAGCTTGTTCCTGTAGTTTCTCTGATTTCTGTGATCTATCTTTTACATTGTCTGTCTCTGACGTTATAGTCGTGATGTCTATGTTGCATGGCCATCTGTGGCATTTTGTCTGTGGTAGTCTGGAAGTGAGTGAAAACCACTTGATCTGTAGTCTTTTGATATGTTTCAATACTGATATTGTTTTATTTATCTGTATGATGTTATCGTTATTCACATCCTAAAACATGGAAAGCAGACAGCGACCTTCTTCTTTGCACCTTGAAATAAAAGTCCCGGCCACGGTTGCCATACGAGGGATTGTTTCTATAACATAAACATGACCGCACAAAACAATTTCCAAAAGAAATTTCAGAGTGTATTTCATTGACTGAAAGGAGTCTACTCGTTCAGAATCGTAATCTGTTTATATCGGCCGTAAATAAGGCTAATTTCTAGAAATTACATGTCACGTGAATGAGAAATATTTGGAAAAGGTGTAGAGGATTGACCGTTGTACTCGGGTTACCCAATTTATACTGCGTCCCTTTTACTGGAATAGCACGCCATCTGCCGAGAGTACCACTCAAAGCACGTAACTCTGTAGCGTCATGGGGGTAATCCTCAGAGATCGTGGATACAATTGTAATTAACAAAAATATGCGATAGATACCATGATGAATTAATCATGCTACTTATTTAACCACTTAATGAACTAATTAATCAACTACTTAATGAACCACTTCACGCATGTGGTTGCGTCTGTGGGTCTCACCAATGGCCCACTAGACATACTGTGATAGTATCTGGTTGCAGAACCCTTCACAGGCAGGGGGTTTCACAGTAAGAAGTGAGAACCCTTCACGGTTAGCAAGAGATGAACTGGGGAAATGCAACACATCGAATGTTTTGCTCCTGTGAAAATGTTGATACAGATACCTTAAATTGCAGACGAGTTGTCGCGCAGATGTCAGACAGAAAGTCTGAGACAAGCTTACACGGTTGGCCCAAGGGCAAAAGTAATTATCAGAAAGATGCATCCACGCACTCGATCGCAGGTGGCAGACGACGCCATTACACCACACCCCAGAAAGGACAATGAGATGTTTGGACTAGGTTCAGACAAGAGTCTACAAACTCACACAGTCCGTCTGAACTCGCGAATACTTGAAACGACCAGACAATGGAAGATGGAAGTAGCAAGAGTATTAAGTGCGTAACGCCAAGGGCATAGCCTCCGACCAGAGAGGGACATCAAACGTTACGCATGTTTTAATAAACGCGTACAGGAGTTGACAGGTGATAATGTAGAGGCGGAGTCAGAAGCAGTGACGTGCGGACGAGAAGAGAGTGGATAGGTGGGGAGTATACGAGGGGTGTGGTTGAGGGCCTCACGGGCAGACAGAAAACCAGAGCCCCGAGTCGGTCACAGCAGAGAGTGTCCCACGGAGTCCCAGCATCAGTCGACAGGATCACACAGAGTCCCCGGGACGTGTGTGGAGAGAGTTAGTACTTGTCTCACAGGAGACAAGTCCCTTGTTGACTTCAACAACTGGAAACAAAGTTAGTTGACCAAAAAAAGTGAGATTAGTAGTAGATTAATGAGATGGTCTAGAATCTCATTAAGCTTATACCACGACGTGCGCCAAATTCCTGGATGTGCTAGGATAGTTGTGAAACCCTTAGCATTTCGTATTGGTGAAGTATCATAGAGATAAATAGTAGAATAATGAGATAGTCTATAATCTCATTAAGCTCATGTTATAACGTGTGCCCTTAACGGAAGTGCTAGAGCAGTTTATGAATATCTCGACATTGTACATTTTATATTGATGATATATTATACGTCTCGGATATATCAATTACTCTAGAGTTTAATATTGATTTGTGTCATTGGTTTGAAATTATATTAAACGACATTCTGATTATGTAATAAGAAGTGCCTCTGTGTTCATTGGTAAGCACTTATTAAAACCAAGAAGAGATCTACGTTAGCAGTCATTGTTGATCAAACATAGAACCCAGGGTTCGGAACGCAAAACTAATAATAATAATGCTGTTCCTCTTCACCAAAGTAATATACAGTAACAACTCCTTCTGAAAAGAATATACTGTTACACTGTTGCAAGTGACCAAGGATCACTGGGTTCGACAATTCACAACGCAGAGTACTGGCCACAACACGATCGACGGTGAACACAAGATTTTTCAGAATATTCGCAGCGATGTAAAACATTGTGTTAGTACTAGTAGAAATTCGAAATCGAAAGACAGGAAGATTCACACGAGTGAGTAGGATGACCTTTGACATTTTTGCAAGAACAATCAAATGTGTATCAAGTTTTAAAACATTGTGTTAGTACTAGTAGAAATTCGAAATCGAAAGACAGGAAGATTCACACGAGTGAGTAGGATGACCTTTGACATTTTTTACGAGAACAATCAATTGTGTATCAAGTTTTAAAACATTGTGTTAGTACTAGTAGAAATTCGAAATCGAAAGACAGGAAGATTCACACGAGTGAGTAGGATGACCTTTGACATTTTTATTTACGAGAACAATCAATTGTGTATCAAGTGTTAAAACATTGTGTTAGTATTAGTATTGGTATTATGTATTTTAATTGCTTCTTCTCTCATTCTCCTTATAATTGTGTTTAAGACATACATGTATCTGTTGCAGAATTAAGTACGTTAGAAAATAGTAACCGACCCCATGTCTATAGTCAGTTAAATACGCACTTGCTTCCACAGGCTTGATAGAGATTGTATTAAGCATAGGAACCTGATAAAACGAGATAGATTTGTTTAAAATCGACTAAGCACAAGCAGTATTACGTTGTATGCTTAAAAACAAATGGAACAAAAGATGGAAGATAGCTCAAAATCGGAAATCAACCACACAGAAACAGAAAGAGGTTCGATACGGGATCTATGGGAAACCTTGAGGTATCAGGGAGCGGCTACGGCCATCGCACCGTTCGCAGGAGAAGAGCACCGTTTCAAAGATTGGATAGGCGAGATTGAAAAATATGCATTTGTGACAAAAGCCAATGATGACGCAAAACAAAGCATAGCGCTACAAGCAAGCCGTGGATTAGTTGCTGATGTAATCCTTAAAAGGTTAGCAAGAACTCCGACGGAATCTTGGAAGGAACTACGAGCAGAGTTAGAAAGGAGGTATGCCGGCCTCACAGGGGAGCATTATGCGCTGACAAAATTAGCCAAAAACCGGATGAATCAATAGAGGCATTCGGAGATAGGCTTACCAATGTGGCCGAAGAAGCGTTCCCAAATGAAATGGGAGAAAAAGGGGTGGGCAAACAGCTGCTACACTATTTCATAGATGGATTGAAGCCAGGAGGAATAAGACGCCACGTATTAGAGGCAGAGCCGACAACGTTAGAAAAGGCCATCCAGATAGCGACAAGAAAAGAACGCACCACAAGGTGGGTCGAATATAACATGGGGTCGGAGAGACAAGAGAGGAACCAAATCACCCCAGCTGAAGTCGACAGAGGTAGAGATGAGGACCACCGGGGCCGGATACGAGAACACAGAACCGAGAGGTTAGATGAAACAGAGTTCAGAAGAAGTGGCAGGACCCAGGAGCGTAGACAATACGCTCAGCCAGAAACAAGACGGCATGAGGAGACAGGACACCCAACGGCCTGGACGTCGGGAAACGGACGTACCGCTCGGATATAGGGACCTACCGGAGCGGACCCCAAGGCAAGGTCCCCTTTAATAAAGACAGAGCAGTGAGAAGGATAGGAGTAGTAATGAGGAACGAGCGGAAAAGGCATAGTAGGAGCGCACTAGACACGCTCTTTGTAGCCAGTCATAGACGCTTAGATAGAGCAGTAACGAGAAACAAAGTTGTACCCATGTTGGCACCAGGAGCGTACAACGGGGGGAGATTGTTTATTGATAAAATAAACAGCAAGGTGCGAGATTTCGAAATAGCCAAATACTTCCGCTGGTTCGGAGAAATCAAAGAGGTGTGTCTACCTGTAAACAAAGAAGGCAAACGTCGTCCGTTCGCCTTTGTCGAGTTTAGCAACTCGAAGGACAGAGAAAAATGTCTTCAGTGGGCGGACCACATAAGACAAACAAAAGGTGTGTTTATCACCCCAGCCCGATCAAGAAACGATGAAATGGCCAACCATAAGCCACCTAACCAGGGTGACAACCGTAACCAAGTAATCGCAGCAGTGGAACGGGACGGGACAAAAAGAGAGAAATCGGACGGCGATTTATCAAGAGATCTGCACACCCTAAGAAGGCAGGTTGAAGAACGCCGCAAGCCCAGGAGGAAACAGGACTTACAGCGACCTTCCGAGAGGACTGAAAACAGGTCACGGAAGGACGCCGAACCACTGGATAGGACGGAGGAACGATTCCCGATAGCGAGTTCGAGAGACACAGACCTGGCTGTAGACATTAAGACGGAGCAAGAAAGGGACCCAGATCCTAAACGAAAAATAGAAATGTTGTTATCAAATAAAGACGACAAAAGTGTGGAATGCTTCACCTTGTCTGAAGGTGACAACTTGCTGTGCTATATAGCACAGAAGGACACAAACCCCGAGCTAAAGGTATACGTTCCGGCAGCACTACGAGCGCGAGTGCTGACCCAATACCACGAAGATAACGGACACATGGGCCGGGACAAAGGGATGGACGCCCTCAAGAGGAAATATTACTGGCCAAATATGTTTAGGGATGTGCAGCAGAAGGTCGCAAATTGCGAAACCTGCCGGCTGCGAAACTTGAAAGAGACAAAGTGCCCTTTACAAGAAACTGACAAACCACAATACGCGATGCAGAAGGTTAGCATCGACCTAGCAGGACCGTTTCCCGAGACATGGACTGGAAACCGGTACATAGTACAATTCACTGACTGCTACAGCAGGTGGCCAGAAGCTTTCGCCGTAGCGGACAAGACTACGGAGACGGTGGTGAATTTGCTCCTGACCGAGTTTGTGCCACGACACAGCTGCCCTCAGATTATACTAACGGACAACGGGGGCGAATTCACTAGCAAGAAATTCGAAAAGGCCTTAAGGTCACTAAACGTCAGGCACGTGACCACCTCAGTTTATTGGCCGCAAGCCAATGGAATTAACGAACGTCAGCATAAAACGCTGACGGACGTTCTCGCCAAGAGCATAGGAGGAGATGACAGAAATTGGGACGTACATCTCAATCAAGCGCTTTCGGCCATCCGGACTAATTCAAATGAGAGCACGGGATTCTCCCCGTTCTTCCTGCTGCATGGCAGAGAACCTATGCTTCCCTTAGACCACATTCTGAAACCTAGACGCAAATACCTGGGAGAAGATGTTGTAGAGATCACGTTGCAAGAAATGCACAAAGCCCACAGAGCGGTTTCGACGAACGTTACGAAGGCCGAAGAAAAGAGGAAGAAGTACGCGGACAAGGGAGCCTCACTTCAGGAATTTGCAGTAGGCGACAACGTGTATTATAAAAAGCACTGCAGAAATTCAAAGCTGGAAGCGCGCTGGGAGAAGGGCTACGTCGTGATAGAAAGAACAGGTCCAGTGTCGTACATCATAAATCATAATAAAGGAAAAAGAACGATACGGACGCAGGTACAGCATCTACAAAAGGACCACAACCCCCACGACGTTCCTAGAGCAGAACCCAGGGTTCGGAGGAAACGCCAAGCTACATACGCCGTGGCGTTGAGCGACGACGACGACGATTATTGGAACACCGGCTACATGGGCAGCGCCGGAAGGGTAATCACAGAGACCGAAGAGGCTCAGGAGCTCAGGACCGAGTCCAGGGTTCCGGACGAGCCAGCCACGGAAGAACACCTAGAAGAGGTGACGTCGGAAAGGTTCGAAGAGAACGAGGACGACAGCACATCAGACCACGACACTGATGACAACGAAATCGCAGCGGATAACTACACTGATACAGATGAGTGCGAGTCACACGACAGCACCGAAACGGAACCGAGGACTCACAGTGAGACAGTCAAAGTGGTGGCACCACCTCAGCCTACGGAGGACAGGACGGAGGACGCACCTTTCCGGAACACTCGGGCCGCGAGTAGGCAATGTAAAGACGTTGCAGACACCGTTAATACCCAACCTACGATACAGGCGGTAAGGAGAAAACCGAGGAATGAGGCAGCGTTCAGATTAGCTCGCCAAATCGTTCTAGGTATGGATCATATGAAACAGAACTAACCGGGAGGATGGCGAAACTAGGTTATTAGGTAATTTGTATATAACGTCCCATGGAATGTACATAGTTGATACAAAGTTGCAGCTTGATAAAAAGACAGAATGGTTGGAGGGATCACTGTTCTTTCAATTATTATATCAGAAAAATTTATGCTTGGCCTTCCGCCTCAGCAGAATTAAGTATAGACTTAGATTCGCCTCGACACAAAGCCGCATAAAGTTTTTTTTGTGACAAGGGGGCGAGTGTGATATTATATGGTTGCAGAACCCTTCACAGGCAGGGGGTTTCACAGTAAGAAGTGAGAACCCTTCACGGTTAGCAAGAGATGAACTGGGGAAATGCAACACATCGAATGTTTTGCTCCTGTGAAAATGTTGATACAGATACCTTAAATTGCAGACGAGTTGTCGCGCAGATGTCAGACAGAAAGTCTGAGACAAGCTTACACGGTTGGCCCAAGGGCAAAAGTAATTATCAGAAAGATGCATCCACGCACTCGATCGCAGGTGGCAGACGACGCCATTACACCACACCCCAGAAAGGACAATGAGATGTTTGGACTAGGTTCAGACAAGAGTCTACAAACTCACACAGTCCGTCTGAACTCGCGAATACTTGAAACGACCAGACAATGGAAGATGGAAGTAGCAAGAGTATTAAGTGCGTAACGCCAAGGGCATAGCCTCCGACCAGAGAGGGACATCAAACGTTACGCATGTTTTAATAAACGCGTACAGGAGTTGACAGGTGATAATGTAGAGGCGGAGTCAGAAGCAGTGACGTGCGGACGAGAAGAGAGTGGATAGGTGGGGAGTATACGAGGGGTGTGGTTGAGGGCCTCACGGGCAGACAGAAAACCAGAGCCCCGAGTCGGTCACAGCAGAGAGTGTCCCACGGAGTCCCAGCATCATTCGACAGGATCACACAGAGTCCCCGGGACGTGTGTGGAGAGAGTTAGTACTTGTCTCACAGGAGACAAGTCCCTTGTTGACTTCAACAACTGGAAACAAAGTTAGTTGACCAAAAAAAGTGAGATTAGTAGTAGATTAATGAGATGGTCTAGAATCTCATTAAGCTTATACCACGACGTGCGCCAAATTCCTGGATGTGCTAGGATAGTTGTGAAACCTTAGCATTTCGTATTGGTGAAGTATCATAGAGATAAATAGTAGAATAATGAGATAGTCTATAATCTCATTAAGCTCATGTTATAACGTGTGCCTTTAACGGAAGTGCTAGAGCAGTTTATGAATATCTCGACATTGTACATTTTATATTGATGATATATTATACGTCTCGGATATATCAATTACTCTAGAGTTTAATATTGATTTGTGTCATTGGTTTGAAATTATATTAAACGACATTCTGATTATGTAATAAGAAGTGCCTCTGTGTTCATTGGTAAGCACTTATTAAAACCAAGAAGAGATCTACGTTAGCAGTCATTGTTGATCAAACATAGAACCCAGGGTTCGGAACGCAAAACTAATAATAATAATGCTGTTCCTCGTCATTCAAAAGTAATAAACATTACTCTCACAAGAATATACTGTTACAATACCATCCATGCAACAGAAAACCTTAGTGGATGACATGCCGTTATATTGAGGTTATCTTCTTATAGAAACTTCATGGCATGTCATCTATACAGTTGTGATTTTGTTTTGTTGTTGAAATGTTTTTCATGTTTGCCTGAATATACTCGTATATGTATGCACCCTCTGTGGTTGGGAGGGAGTCAGAGATGTACTGTGCAGCACTGAGGAGGAGGAAACTGACATCACTGTTTTTCCTATGGCTGAGGCCCATCATAGAGGCACAGTGACTCAGGATGTGACAATCCTTTTGACTTGAACATTTGGTTGCATGCCTGGAGCAATAGAGAAGTTCGGCATAACCAGTAGTCAATTGGTGGCGGGGAATGAGCACAGTGAACCCTATCTTGGCTACAGTGGCTAGGCGCAGTGCATAGGTTCAAACCTACCTTCCTGGAGGTGTGATAGTTATTCTCTGGCTCTGTCCCGGGGTGGGTCGAAAATCCACAGACTTCCCAGCAATATAATGCCATCTAATGGCATTAGGTCAAAGGGCATGAGCCCATGGACCGCTGGATCAGCAACCAACCAACCAAACAAGGAACCACTTAGTGAACCACTTAATGAACTGATTAATCAACTACTTAATGAAACACTTAATCAACCACTTAATGAACTACTTAAGCAATTACTTACAACAACTTCATGAACCACTAAATAAACCACTTCATGAACTACTTAATCAACCACTTAATCAACCACTTAATCAACTACTTAATCAACCACTTAATCAACTACTTAATCAACTACTTAATCAACTACTTAATCAACTAAATCAATTACTGAATTAACCACTTTTATCAATCATTTAATCAACCACTTAATGACCTACTTAATCAATTACTTAATTAACCACGTTTATCAATCATTTAATCAACCACATAATCAACCACTTAATCTATTACTTAACCTACCACTTAATTAACCACTTAATCAACCACTTAATCAACCACTTAATCAACCACTTAATCAACCACTTAATCAACCACTTAATCAACCACTTAATCAACCACTTAATCAACCACTTAATCAACCACTTAATCAACCACTTAATCAACCACTTAATCAACTACTTAATCAACCACTTAATCAACCACTTAATCAACCACTTAATCAACCACTTAATCAACCACTTAATCAACCACTTAATCTATTACTTAACCTACCACTTAATCAACCACTTAATCAACCACTTAATCAACCACTTAATCAACCACTTAATCAACCACTTAATCAACCACTTAATCAACTACTTAATCAACCACTTAATCAACCACTTAATCAACCACTTAATCAACTACTTAATCAACTACTTAATCAACCACTTAATCAACCACTTAATCAACCACTTAATCAACCACTTAATCTATTACTTAACCTACCACTTAATCAACCACTTAATCAACCACTTAATCAACCACTTAATCAACCACTTAATCAACCACTTAATCAACCACTTAATCAACCACTTAATCAACCACTTAATCAACTACTTAATCAACCACTTAATCAACCACTTAATCAACCACTTAATCAACCACTTAATCAACTACTTAATCAACCACTTAATCAACCACTTAATCAACCACTTAAACAACTATGTAATTAAGTACTGAATCAATTACGTAAGCAACTAAATAACAAACATTTAAAAAATCAATAAATAAATAATACTTCTCTGATATTCTCTGGCAGTTTAGTTATTTATATTAGTAACAAATATTACAGGGACCGGGTTATTACAGAACACCCGATCTCATGAGCACAAAGCGAAAGTTGTAGCCGCTACAACACGGAGATAACCGACGGTATTGTGAATCATTTAGATGTTACGGATATTGACAGATGAGATTCTATGTGACAGATATTGACAGATGAGATTCTATGTGACAGGTATTGACAGATGAGATTCCATGTGACAGATATTGACAGATGATATTCTATGTCACAGATATTGACAGATGAGATTCTATGTCACAGATATTGACAGATGAGATTCTATGTCACAGATATTGACAGATGAGATTCTATGTCACAGATATTGACAGATGAGATTCTATGTCACAGATATTGACAGATGAGATTCTATGTCACAGATATTGACAGATGAGATTCCATGTGACAGATATTGACAGATGAGATTCCATGTGACAGATATTGACAGATGAGATTCTATGTCACAGATATTGACAGATGAGATTCTATGTCACAGATATTGACAGATGAGATTCTATGTCACAGATATTGACAGATGAGATTCTATGTCACAGATATTGACAGATGAGATTCTATGTGACAGATATTGACAGATGAGATTCCATGTGACAGATATTGACAGATGAAATTCCATGTGACAGATATTGACAGATGAGATTCCATGTGACAGATATTGACAGATGAGATTCTATGTCACAGATATTGACAGATGAGATTCCATGTCACAGATATTGACAGATGAGATTCTATGTCACAGATATTGACAGATGAGATTCTATGTCACAGATATTGACAGATGAGATTCTATAAAATGATGTTTGATCATTATATAACACCATGTATACCGTGACCGCAAGTTTTATAGTAGACCTCTACACATAATTAATTAGGACTTCATTCGTTACCTTTTTTATTATTGTGGTGTTTTAGTTTGTCAATATTTAACTACGTGGAGTCGCATTGACTATTCTTTGCATTCAATTCCAAGTATATAAATAATGACCAACGAAAATTACAACAATAGTAAAAAACGTAATGAGCGAAGTCCTAATTAATTATGTGTAGAGGTCTACTAAAAATCGAACGGCAATGATGCATACTAACATTTTCAAAAAAATGACGATATTCAGTATGGATGTAATTTGACTTTATGCCTAATGTTTTAGCCATCTGTTTGGCCGTTTTCCCACGTGCGCCAAGGTAGGCTAAGCTCAAAGTTGAATGGATGCTGTGTGAAAGAGATGGAATAAAATAAGTCAGCTTTGTTAAAGCGAGTCACTCGTAAGCTAAACAGTAATGTGGACTCATGTATTTCATACTTCTGAAATAACGCCGTGACTTTCGCCACTAGAAGACCTACAAACAGAATTCAAACAAACGTTTTGGGTTTTGTTTTCTATTATTCCCGTGCATTTCTTTGACCAGTGTTAGCAAGTGACATAATGCTTATAAATGTGTTGTTCGTCCATCACATGTGATGATGACCATTTGTTACATCCACTTTTGAAAATTCAATTTTAGTTATGTCCTTGATTATGAGTTCGTAGATGGCTAATGAGCCCTATTCGAGCTGTAAATGTCCTTGGACAGTTTGGACATGCAATAACGACTGTAGACGGATCTTGGTCTATCCGTGACTTTCTAGCTGCTCTCCGCTGTTGAGCTGCTGCATTTCTCCTCTTTTCACAAGATGATGCGCTCTTTTTTTATTTTAGAACGTCATGTAGATCTATTTTGTGCAAGTTCTTCCCATGTATCGTGGTCTATTTCAAAGGCTTTCAGTGAGTCCTTTAACGAGTCCTTGTAGCGCTTCCTTTGGCCACCTTGAGATCGTATACCCTTCTCTAGCTCACCATAGAGAAGTATCTTTGGCAGACGATGGTCTGGCATACGCACCAAATGACCTGTCCAACGAATCTGTGTCTGCATCAGGATCGTGTCAATGCTTGTGATACCAGCTCTATCTAGGACAGTGGTATCTGGAATCTTGTCTTGCCATCTGATGTTCATAACTTTTCTGAGACAATTTGTATGAAAGTTTTTTCACATGACGTCTATACACAGTCCATGTTTCACTAGATAGCTGTTGCTTATAAATAGTGACTGACGAAATGTTCAACAATAGAGTTGGTAGGTATTATATTACTGATTGGTCACAGGTGACACTAGGTGACTTTTATCGTACATTTTATAGGTTTCTCTATAAATTTTGTGTTGACATTCAAATGAAAACAACTGGACAAGTGAAACAGCGTCACTTTTGAAGAATGATATCAGATAATTAACGATGGACACGGTTACAAGTTCTACAGAAATAGGGCATATGTTCTAAGTCACTCATCTTGGTTAATCCGAGATTTTCATTGGTGAATTTGCGTATACTTTGCACCGACTGACAATGAAAAACGATCACGATGAATGACCAATTCCGCAGGCCCTCTTATTTGTAGATGGTGTTGGCTTTTACCTGTTACACATGAGATTAATAAGCAATCGAAAATGTTTACAGTAAATGGGGAAAAAAATTTAAAAAATTGGCGTCTATAGGCTATGTCGATAGCGACACATATAGCGGCAAAGAAGTCTAGCAAGTTTGATGGTAGTTAAATTTAATGTTGTTGACTAACGTTTAGTATGGGAGCCAGTTCTCTCGAACGGCTGGCCTACTAGCGATAGCTTTACCCACCCATTCATAAACACGTAACCCGTCACGGTTGTAGGGGGTACCACATTGGATGCATCAACTCATAGAGTCTTCCAGTGATTTCTTCTTCTTTTTCTTCTGCGTTCGTTCTCAAACTCCTGCAGATTAGCAGGATGTAGTCCGGAGAACGGAATGCGTTGTGTCATGGTTTACAGAATTTCTGCGATATCTGCGCCTTTCGGCATGACACATCCGACTTCAGCATGGCTTTGCGTCACTGACCCTATATGGGATGGGACAACCAACTCCACCCCATAACCTCCTTAGTCGCCTTTTACGACATGCGTGAAAGGTAAACAGTGTTGTTATTCTTTGCTCCCCTTTCGGGCCCTGTCAACACAAGGGCGCCAGTGATTTCTATCTTCAACGATGCGGACGAGTGAGGATAAAACATGTCTTGTCCAAGCCTTGATGTTGTCTGTCCATACTTGTATTTGTCTTTATCTGCTTCTTGCACCTTCGACTTGTCCCTACATTGTTGTTTTTGACAAGGAGTCATATCGACATACATCTGCAAAACATGTAAGTTTTCGTCGTTTCACTATTGAAAGAAATGGTTATTTGATTATACATT